>CM076968.1:46135374-46245374 GCA_039105355.1 Benthosema pterotum
CCGCCCCCCATATCCACCAAACGATTTATTAAGCATGCCTTAATGAAAACTGAGTTGTAGCAGCCCCATGAATCAGCGGAGGTGACTCACAACAGGCTCACAATGCACTGCTTTGCGACACATTGTGGGCTTGTAGATTTAATTCTGGCACCCAACACTGCCAAGCAGGGGCGGATGTAACATGTCCCATTTGGGGGGGCAAGAGACCATGTTGGAGGGGCAAGAGAAAATGGTATGGGGGTGGCTTCATCGCCCGTGTCGCTTCGCGCCACGGGCGATGAAGCCGCACCCATACCATTTTCAGTTACAGGACTTTTATTAGTCAAGTAAGGCATCAATAATAACATCAGTTGTCGTTGAAGTTGCAACAGACACACAGTTAGTTAGTAGCAGTAGTAGTGTTTCAAATCATTTTAAATATAAGCACTTTAATTTGAAATATATTGGGTTGTTTTGCATCGTGTTTGGGGGGCAGACTGGGTATCTAGGGGGGCATTGCCCCCCCCATGCCCATGCCTAGATCCGCCCCTGCCGCCAAGCCTTTTCGGCCATAGCCCCCACATTATGGAATGCTCTCCCCCTCCCACGTCAAACTGTCCGCTTCCATTGAGACTTTTAAATATCGCCGTTAAGACCAAACTTCATACCTTGGCTTCTAACCCTGTCTGCGTCTTGTATTCTTTTTTTTTTACTCTTTTCTCTGCTGTTTGTCTGCTTTTTTGTACATCACTTTGTAAACCTTGAGTTGTAAGACGTGCTACAAACATTTTAGGCTCTCCCAGCAGAAGGGGCACTTGGGCCCTATAGATCTGTAACTCTTGAGAGTTTTAAAATACACTCTCAAATCATATTTAAACATCTGAATTACGTCGTTTTCAAGAGATTTTCGAGATGTATAGAAGATGCAGAAGAGTTGTTGTTTTTACCAGTTCTCTATCCTAACTGTGGACAAAAAACATGAATATCCTTAGTTTTGGCTGAAAGAGACTAAACTCAACATCAAATGTTGGTCATCTGTGGCTAAAATGCAGAATAAATAGTGGGCCCTCGTGTGGAAATGGTTGAAAACCACTGCTATAGAATATAAGTAACTAAATATGCAAGATAAGTACCGGTATTTTCCCGAAAATAAGATGATCCTGGTCAAAGACGATCCCTGTTTTTTAATTAAACTTTTTCAACTCATTTGTATAAAAATGAACATTGCATGTCAAATAATATAGTCTCCAAATATAAGACGACATTTTTTAGGATATTTCGGGTACATGTACAGGGTACATGCTTTTCTAGACACTCTTATTTGTCTACACATTTTGGAACAAGCCATTCAGTAGGTTTGTGTGTTTTATGACAATTTTAATCTGGTATTTTTCCCCAACTTTTTTGGAGGGGGGAAATCCCCCTCCCCTAAAATCCATTGGCTACAAATTAAGTGAATTAGATTGGATCGGATTTGATTGGACATAGGGATAATGCGTCAAGTCCGTCCCTCCCTCCTCACCTGCCTGTCTTTGTGGAACAGCTGGAAATGTCTCTCCTCTATAAGTGCAGCAAAGTGAATCTCTCTCTCTCGTCTCTCTCGCCTCTCTGGGCCATCTGCTGCCAGTTAGCGTAGCCGCCGGGAGGCTAATGGATGTTAAATATGGCTGCGGTCGGTGTGTGTGTCTGTGGGCCTGCAGCCCACTGTGGTCTGCTCTGCACCGTGGTGCTGCTCCCATTTCCACTGCACCAGCTCCACAGAGAACTGCACTTTGCTGTACTGTAGGTCTAGATTAAATTGAAATCAGTGTCACTGAACAGAGGATTCAAGTACCAGGGCTTGACACTAACACTTGCCCGCTTGTCCGGGGCAAGTAAAAAAAAAATGGTGGGGCAAGTGAAGACTGCTACCTGGTTGCCCGATCGGGCAAGTGTGCAACATAGTGCACTATAACACAACACAAGATGAATGTGTCTTGAAGGCAGTCATTGCACTCTGCCTCTGTGTCTTTCCCTGCTTTCTAGATATCCACAATTCCAGGCTGGATTTGGGAAACAAAACAGGCAAATTAACATACACATCAAAATGACCTAATCTTCTACATTCTCTAGTTGTGTAGACCTGGGCTAATTAAGATGATGAATTTGAACTCTTGAGAGTGTAAAAATGAAACCAAATGGACCCGCAAGGGTCCATTTGGTTTCATTTTTACATTCTCAAGAGTTACATCTGGTTAACCAAGTTAACTGGGGACCACCTGGAACCCTCTCAGGGACCAGTGGTGGTCCCCGGACCACCTGTTGAAAACCCCTGGTTTAAAGCACCCAAGTAGGAAGTATACTTAAATGCAAAATTTACAATATATTTTTGGGGGGCAAGTGACCACGACCTGAGGGCAAGTAGAACCTGACTTGTACTTGCCCGATGGGCAAGTACCTCGGAGACCTTAGTGTCAACCCCTGACTGTACTGTACGGTACTGTATTGTGTTGTGTAACAGGAAGGCTCGGCCCAAATAATACTCAGCCCTAAGTATAGACAGAGTTACGCTGTTGCAAACTCTGTACAGTTCATGGGTTCAGTCCAATGGCGGCTCTATCATCAAGCTGTGTTAAAGATTTTTCTTTGAGGACCTTTTTTTCTGAGAGCATCGTCTGCTTTCCCAATATTCTTATGGCTTGGCATGAACCAATCACCACAAAGACTGCCGCTTTGATATCGCCCATTCCAGAAGATGCTGTGGTGGAGAGGGACTGAATAATGAAGTGAAACGAAATGACAATTAGCAGTTATGGCAGATGTTCACAAGTACACAAGATGTCGTCAGTGTTGCAACGAGTTGTGGGTTTGTGGAAATGCTGTTTCTGCTAAGTATAATAGGGCTTAAGTTGTTCCGGTATAAAACATTCTAACTACAGACGCCGGCCAGAATGAGAAAACTGCCATCTGTAAAATAAGAGTTGTTTTATCATTTTAGTTTTTACCGCAAATCCGGGATTATACTCAATACACGGCTGCTCTATCGCTATATTCCCCATTAAATATTGCCGCCGCCCGTCATAGATCGAAACACACACTCACATTTGGACCATTGTCGAGAGAGAAAGTCGTTCACACTTCTAGAAAAGGAGAAATAAAGAAACTTATACTTAATCTCACCGCCCAAAGAAAAGAATGCGGTTGAGTGCATTTAAAGTGGGGTGGAGGAGGCGTGGTGAGGAACACGGAGCCCTGCGGCGGTACAGTGCAACACCCTGGTGATGATCTCTGTGAACCCTCACAGACCTGCAGCACTGGATCACATGCTGCCTGCCTGCCTGCACAGCTGCTGCTAGACATGATTATAGTGGAAAAAGAACACGTGTGCACGGACACACACGCACGCACACACACACACACACACACACACACACACACACACACACACACACACACGCACACGCACACGCACACGCACAACGCACACACACACACACACACACGCACACACACACGTCCAGTGTTGCCAACTGCCAAAATCCAAATGCACCAGTGGCACTTCCAAAATGCACTAGAGTGCACTAGAACAGGGTTTTCAACCATTTTCATGCCAAGGCCCACTATTTATTCTGCATTTTAGCCACGGAGATAACTGGCAAAATGTTGGTCAAAATAGCTACACTTCTTTCTAAGTGTAGATTCTTGAAAATTGGCTAATTCAGATGTTTAAATATAATTTAACTCTTGAGATCGTAAAATGAAACCAAATGGACCCGTACGGGTCCATTTGGTTTCATTTTCCGATCTCAAGAGTTACAGATCTATAAGGGTTCATTTGGTTACTAATGGTCCTTTTTCTAGGAAGGAAGATGGTGAGAAAAATGGTGAAAAACGAGGGTTTTTATCTCTGCTTGTGCTTGTCAACCAATTTCACCCATTTCACAACTCACTAGCAAAAAAAAGCACTAGATCTTCTGCCAGGAGTTTTTCCCACTAATTCTTGTGCTAGAGGCGGGTCTGAAAAAAAAAAACTAAATATAGCGACAAATGCACCAAGTTGGCAACACTGACACACACACCTCCGTGGAGCCTCCAGGCTCCACAGTGATCTGCCTGCTGCATCACAGGCCTGATAATCTCCCCAATATTGCGGCGGTGCGTTGATTACAGTGTTTAATCAATGTTTAGTGACATTACAATTCTGGAGTTATTAATTCTCCCTGGAGCCAATTAGACTGATTGCGCGCGGCTACCGTGGTCCATTATACAACAGGCCCAGGGCTAATTGGTAAATGGAGCCTGGGCTGACTTTGTTTGTTCATGTTTGCTAATAACATCCACTCCACTTAAATAGCCTTTTTTTCCTGTGCCGGCTGCACTTCTAGTTTGGTTCACTGAGGCGATGTTGTTGATATTGCTTTGCAGAGGAAAGAATTCCCGTTTGAGCTACTTGGGTGGAAAGTTGAAGTTTTTCTGTAATAAATTGAGCTTGACTGTTATATCTGTCTGGCAGAGATATTGGGCTCCATTTTCGTTACATGCTAAACCCCTTCTTTGTATTTGTTACTACTTTTGGACACTTCAATGTGCCAGTCTGTTGAGACGTTGTGAGCTTGTAGACTGGCCATTTAAACTTTTGAAAAATGTGTGTGTGTGTTTTTTTTAAGGTGTAACGAAAATCTAGGCCATTGACTGCTATTTGGACTTAATGCTTACTCCTACAGCTTTTTTTTTGTGGTTAGCTACTGCCAGCGATTTCCATGCGAAAACATATTTCATCTTTTCAGTCTATGTTTCAGGTCGGACACTTCACATCATTTTAGAACAGATGTGACTTCCGGCCATCTCTTATTCGGGTTCCTCAGCTGGCAAGAAGAGGCTAGTGCTGCTTGCGGCTGCTAACATCAGGACCGTATCGAACAATAGTGGCCATAACTATTTGATATGCGTAGATCTACGGCAATAGCAGGAAAATGGTTAAGTACATTGTAATTAATAAAGTATAATTAATTAAAGTACAAAAAAACCCTTTATAATTTGTAGGGGTAGAGGTAAATATACAGATTTGTTCTGCTTATAAGTTTAATCTTCTCCATTAGAAACGTCCATTACATTGGTGATCACTGTCATTGGTGACTGTTGACATTGCATTGCAGAGGAAATAACTGGCGCTCGGCTCCCGTTGAGTGACTACAGCGGAATAGTTTTTCTTTTTAATATCGCAGGTCAGAGAAGGCTTGCATGTGGATCTGCAGGAAACCTTTCATATCCGCTCACAGCGCTGCCCGCTTAGCGCTTGTTTGATTACACGTGTCAGAGCCGTGGAGCGCAAGTAGGCAATGACGAATGGTCCTGGCGACAGAGCCATCAACCACGCACTGCAGGCATGCTGTCATCTTCTATATAACCCTAGAACAGTGGGTTTTCAACCTTTTTGATACCAGGGCCCACTATTTATTTAGCATTTGAGCCACGGACCACCGTTTGATGACATTTTAGACCCACAGACCCCAAAACTAAAGGTATTTTGTTTTGTCCACAATTCCAGGCTGGATGTGGGAAACAACGGGCAAATATACAGATCAAAAATGACCATTAATCTTGTAGTTTTGTAGACTTTGGCTACTTCAGGTGATGAATATTTTGACTCTTGAGAGTGTAAACTTTACAAAATCATTTCAGGTTAGGCCAGGCTATCGTCCGGGTGAAAATCACCCAAGTCCAGTGTTCTAGCATTAAAATGACCAGCTTCTCTCCCACCGTTCCATTTGTGCACTGAACATAATGGAACATAATGAATGTGCTGAAAAAAAAGCTTGCATGAGCTTGTCCTTATGCTATTTTTGTGCAACAGGGCTTTCATGAGTCTATTACTGGGGTCTTTTCTGCAGCCAATATCAATGTTGGGGGTACTCTACCCCCACAAATTGAAATGTTTGAGATCCACACGGTACATTGTACACCATTACGCGCACAATGTACTCTCGGCAGGGCCACTGTGTGTAATCACAGTTATTACTCCTGGCTAATATTGGCAGGCCTCCTCGGCAGGAGGGGATTATCCCAGCAGCAGCCCTCCAGCCAGGGGCGGATTGGCACATATTTTCCCACCGGGACAATTTTGCCTTTGCCAGGCCACCCTGGGGGGGTGGCAGCTGGTTAACCAGATGTAACTCTTTGAGAGCGTAAAAATGAAACCAAATGGACCCTTGCGGGTCCATTTGGTTTCATTTTTACACCCTCAAGAGTTAAAATATTCATCATGTGAATTAGCCCAACTTAGTCTACACAACTAGAGAATGTAGAAGATTAATGGTCATTTTGATCTGTATGTTCCAGGCGAGCATCTAGCACATTCTAGTGCATTTTGGAAGTGCCACTAGTGCATTTTGGATCTTGTCCAGGCCACTAGGTGGCCAGCGCAGGCCACCAGGAAAACTCCCTGTACTCCAGATGGCCAATCCGCCCCTGCTCTCCAGCTCAGAGCCGCTGCATTGCTGCGTGGTTGTGCTGGGACTTGTCTGTACAACAACCGCGCTGGGAGCCCTGTTGGACCGGAGGCTCCTTGATGTTTAGACAGCTGCTCGGCTGCATTATGATGAAGAGTGATTGATCAGCACATCCAAAAAGAAAAAAAAAAAATAAAATGAAGAGACGAATGAATCCTTTGTCTTTATTATTTGGAAGTGCAGCAGCAGCGGTGCTGGCTTCCACGCGCTGTTGCACTTCCAAATAAGACGAGAGACAAGACTGCTTCCACTTCAGCAAATGGTTTCCATCAATTTTGTGTGTTTGAGTTCATTGTATTGTAGAGATCGTCCGATCAGGCTTTTGGCCGATGTTTCCGGTATTACCGATTAGTGGAACATCAAAAAGACTGAGAGCTGATAGGGAATGGAAGTGCAAAGCGTTTCAGTATTCCATCCAGTACATCTTTTTAAAAAAGAATTAAGTGAAAACACGTATTGCAGCAGCATTGGGAACATTTTGTTGTATGAAGTACAGGCACAGGCTTCAGACATAAAAGATAAAGTAAGAAATACATTTGGGGCAATGCGGGTAAATCTATAAATGCTTTGAGAGTGTTAGAGACACACAGCAGCTATACATCTCCTTACGACCACAATCTACCGGACTTTCAATGAAAGTGGTTGTTGTCCCATTTTTGCGCATTTATACGAATTATAAATAATCGTCTGCTCTTCTTTTTTTTTTTTTTTTGCACCGTTACCGATTATGAATAAGATCATGGATATCGAGTTCGATAATCAGGCCGGTGTCGATAATCGGTCTATCACTAGTTCATTGTCATTGGCGGAAAGTTGTTAGGCTAGGCCCGAGGTTGGTTTGCGTTTCCCTGTGGAGTTTGCATGTTCTCCCCGTGTCCCATAGGTTAGATGCCCTCACAAAAACATGCAGTGATCCTGGGCTCTACAGACTGTCTCCCCCTGGCCAGCCGGGGCGTCTGATGGAGGGGACTGGAACTGGTTGGAATAACGTGTTCCTTCCACTGCGCTACGTCCAACCAGGGAAACTCCCCCCTGTCAGGTGAAAAGAAGGCAGCTTGGACTCCTCATGAAGGAAGCATTGAAGGAAGCATGAGGCCAGTCCACTGCCTCCTCAGATTGGTGGAGGGTGTGTAGAGCCCAGGATCACATTAAGAATTGGCACTGGGTGAAAAAATTGGTTGAAAAATCGTGGTATGACAGATGGTAGGAAATATGAGAAGGGCGACAGTGTATTAGAGACAGACAGTACAGGAGCTGATAATGGTACAGTAAAGGTGTCATAAGGACTCGGTCAGAAGGTGTTACATGGTGGGAGTGAATGTGATCACAAAGCCAGCAGGGGTTAATTAAGTGTCGACGCAGTCAGAGACCAACGTAAACCAATACATACAGTACAGCCAGACTTAACTGTCTTAACACGTCTAGGTGCTGATTGTTGTTGATTCTCCTGCTGTGCGTGGGTGGTCCCCCAGAAAGCCCCGATGGTTGTTACATCTCACACCAAGGGACTGAGGATGAGATGTTCTTAGCGGTTATTTATCCAAGTGACTGATGGGAAAGTAAGCGGTGAATCACCTCGCCAGGGTGTCAACCCGGTCCGCTAATAACCGCCGCCACATTCTATTACTTAACTGGTGCCTGGAGAGTAACCTTGGGAGGAGGGTGGTTGGGTTCGCTTACTGCAGACAGCGTGAGGCTGCGCATGCGCAGAAGAAGCGTGTCGATAGGCTGGTAGGGTTTTACAGTATGTGTGTGTGCACGAATGCGTAAGTACTTACAGTATATGCGGACGTAACGTTACTCCTGATTTATTCTTTGTACTGACGGTGTCTGTGTCGGCGACAAAAATAGGCCATCTAGCGACGCGCGGTGAGCTTGTTGAGTGCTTATTTACGGCCCTCTGTGTGCAGAGGCATATAAATCATGCTCCATAGAGAGACACACACACCCACCACCTCTTCCCAAAAGAGAATTCATATACGTCACTTCCTCCATTTGTATTCAACGGACTAGAGACCCTCTCTCTCTATCTCTCTGTCTGTCTGTCTGTCTGTCTGTCTGTCTGTCTGTCTCTCTTCTCTCTCTCTCTCTCTGTGTCTCTCTCTCTCTCTATCTCTCTGTCTCTGTCTCTCTCTCTCTCTCTCTCTCTCTCTCTCTCTCTTGGAACACTTAAGATGATTGCTTTTCCAATGACCTATTGCCTATGCGTAGGCAGGGGCGGATGTAACATTTCCCAATTGGGGGGGGGGGGGGGGGGGGGGGGTGAAAATGGTATGTCTGCGGCTTCATGTGATGTGCGATGAAGCCGCACCCATACCTTTTTCAGTTACAGGACTTTTATTAGGCAAGTACTCATCAATGATAACATCAGTTTGTTGTTGAAGTTGCAAGAGTTTTCTGTTTTCAATGATGAAATGCTGTTGGTTTAGTGGTGCCACAACTGTAGTTAGTTAGTAGCAGTAGTAGTGTTTGAAATCATGTTAAATATAAGCACTTTAATTTGAAATATCTTGGGTCGTTTGCGTGCCATCATGTTTAGCGGGGCAGTCAGGGCATTTATGGGGGGCATTGCCCCTCCATGACCATGCCTAGTTCCGCCCCTGCAATGGCCTATTGCCTATGCGTAGGTACTAGGTAGTGGGTTTGGATGCAATAGAAAGAGCGAGAGAGAGAGAGATGTAGAATCGTTCAGACCAAAGGGATGCTGGTGTCAGCAGAGTGACAGATCTCTGTCTTCTCTGTCCTCCCAATCAACTGTCTGACCTCTTCATCTCTGTGTGTGCGTGTGTGCATGCGTGTGTGTGTGTGTGTGTGTGTGTATGTGTGTGTTATGTTGCGTTACGCCCCATGTGTTGTGGATCATTGGTAGAGAGAGGCAGAGTGGACTGCTTAATGAACTGTCTTTCATTTCATGGCACAGAGCAGAGAGGTGGATAGACACACTTCATTAACCCTGACATCATCAGTGTTACGTACACACATGAACGCACGTGCACACACACACACACACACACACACACACACACACACACACACACACACACACACACACACACACACACACACACACACACACACACACACACACACACACACACACACACACAGCGAAGGAAAGCAGAAAACACACAGGCTCCATTGAGGGCGGAAGCAACTATAGCACATGCCATGGAGGATGAAGATTGATTGCAACCTTTTCAGCCTCTGTTTTATCTGGCTTCATGTGAGGGAGAGAGAGAGTCAGACACTTCTTGCTCTGCTCTGCAGTGTTTTTTGGGGGGTAAGACAGAGTAGACCAGAGTAAGAGTTGTGGGCGGATTGGGTGGCGTGGGGGTGCGAGGTTTCAGTGTCTGGCGACTAAAGAGAGTGACATTTATGGAAATTAATGACATGTCAGGAGGGTTTCAGTCAGATAGTGCCGCTGTACTCTCTCTCCTCCCAAACATGGGAACGATCCCTGCATGGCGCTCATTAGCGTTGATCCTTGTTCTGCTGCTCTGGAGATGGAGATGAATGCCGAAAAGGTTTGTGCTCTGGGAGAACTCTGGGAGTCGTATGGCCATACTGAGATGCTGTAATTCGCTGGAGACGCGACAACTTGTTGGGGTTTTTAGGGCCAAGACAACTGGTCATTCTCTGAGGAGTAAGAATTGACAGCGCAGTCTGTATTTGTTTCCTTCTCACATGGCTGTCTCTGTTTCCACCATGGGAGGGCGACGGAGAATAGCTCTGCGATGTACCCCATGTAAACATTTAGGGATCCGGGCAGTTTGGGCACCACCAGGAGTTGTCGTTTGGATGGTCCTCAGCGAAACGATTCAGACTCAGTAAGCACTAAACAGTGAGGTTTTTAATGTACTGTCTGTACTGCACCCAGATCACAGTCTAATCAAAGGGATGTCCGTGGGCCTTAATGCAAACTGGATGTCCTTGAAACTTGAGAAAGAAAACGGGAGCACCCATCTATGATGACGGTTGTCTTACCGGCGGCTGCACGGATCTGAAATTGTTACTTAAAAAAAGCAATCACTAGCACTCACTGAAAGTCCTTTCATTTCCCACAATTTTGGTAACCCATTTGTCACCCTGTGCAGTTGTCTAGTGTAATCCTAGTGTATTCCTGGATGTATTGTCCCTTAATAGGTGAGGGAGCCTGGAATTTCCATTACAGTTTGCATTTATTATTAAAAATATTGTTTTTGAAAATGCAGCAGGCTCCATGTTTGGGATGACAACACAAATGAGAAAGCACGACGGCATCACATATTAGGAGGACAATATCAGTCACCAGGAAAAAAAGATTGGGTCTTTCTGATTAATCTGTCATGGTTAAAATTGAGTTTTAAGTTATGATGAGTTTGTATAAGGAGCAGGGCAGCTAAAATGAACATCAAATATCAAACTGCTGAATGTAGTAACTTATAAACTGTCTGGGGTGTTCACATAAGACTGAGTAGACCATAAAATGACTTTTTTGAAAGTGAAATATCCCTTTAAGTGGTCACATGGAGTGGCAGGCAGTGGATCAGCGGGTAGAGTGACCAGTAGATGGGCCACATTTCCATCCTGGGATTCGAGTTAGTGTCGAATTGCCCTTGAGTGAGATGCCGAACCCCTAAATGCTTCTGATGTGTGATGTGAGTATAAATGAATGGGTGAATGTAATCCACAATCTATTTAAAGCACTATGGGTAAAAGCACTACAATTTCAAGTGGGCTCTGATCCAGAAAATGTTGAGTACCATTGAAATAAAATGTCATAAAGGGACTTTCAGTGATTGCCTGTGATTTTTTTTTATATTATTATTACAATATATATGTGTATTTTTTTTTCTTCACTCGTCCTTGAAATGAAATGGCTTTAGAATCCTGAGTGTCCACTTTCAGAAGGAAAGAAACGTGCTGGCAACTCGCCAGCACAAATGGCCGCAGCCATGGACAACCCTTGATTAATCGTGACAGAAAATCACTCTGAAATATGGGAGATTAATAGTCGTTATGCCATTAACTAAAGTAAAAATGTAAGTGGACAGCCGGATAGAGGATAACGTAGTGCAGTGGTTTTAACCAGTGGTCCGGGGACCACCAGTGGTCCTTGAGGTTTCCAGGTAGCTGCAGTTAAGTTGGTTAACCAGAATTAACTCTTAAGATATTCATCATGTGTGTGTGTTCCAGAACGTCCAAGAATGGAAAGTTGGCCTGACCTGATGTAACTCTTTGAGAGTGTAAAAATGAAATGGTTTCATGTTTACGCTCTCAAGAGTTAAAATATTCATCCTCTGAATTAGCCCAAGTCTACACAACTAGAGAATGTAGAGGATTAATGGTCATTTATGATTTGTATGTTTGACTGCTTTGTTTCACAAATCTAGCCTGGAATTGTGGACAAAGTAATCAAAGAAGCCAAAAAAAGTCTTTAGTTTTGGGGTCTGTGGGAGTGCTGAAATGTCCTCAAATGTTGGTCCGTGGCTCAAATTCTGAATAAATAGTGGGCCCTGGTCTGAAGAAGTTGGAAAACTACTGGTCTGGAAGGATCACAAAATTCTTTTGATGACCATTTTATCCGCTGATAGCCAAGAGATTCTCGCAAAGAGCATCACACACACAAACGCACGCACGCACGCACGCACGCACGCACACAGTTTTACGGGAACAAGACATCAGTTAGATCCAGGAACAGAGGTGAGGTGAGGGCGTTCCAGGTACTTTGACTAAGAGAGAGAGAGAGAGAGAGAGAGAGTGTAGTGTCCTTGGCTGATGATGGCTACAGGCTGTCAGCGGAGGAGGAGGTATGTTGTGTGGTTTGATTTATGTCCTCCCACTGGCAGAGTGCAGCGCTAAATCAGCAGGCTGCTTAATGAAGGAGCAGCCAGCAGGATTTACACTGCAAAACGGCCACATACAGTATTACAGTACATCCACGCCAGCGCCAGAGAAGCACATGTGTATAGCAGGGCTTGACACTAACACTTGCCCGCTTGCCCGGGGCAAGTAAAAAAAAATGGTGGGGCAAGTGAAGACTGCTACCTGGTTGCCCGATCGGACAAGTGTGCAACATAGTGCACTATAACACAACACAAGATAAATTTGTCTTGAAGGCAGTCATTGCACTCTGCCTCTGTGTCTTTCCCTGCTTTCTAGCTATCCACAATTCCAGGCTGGATTTGGGAAACAAAACAGGCAAATTAACACACATCAAAATGACCATTAATCTTCTACAGTGTAGACCTGGGCTAATTAAGATGATGAATTTTAACTCTTGAGAGTGTAAAAATGAAACCAAATAGACCCGCAAGGGTTCATTTGGTTTCATTTTTACGTTCTCAAGAGTTACCAACTTAACTGGGGACCACCTGGAACCTGGGGGGCAAGTGACCATGACCTGAGGGCAAGTAGAACCTGACTTGCACTTGCCCGATGGACAAGTGCCTCGGAGACCTTAGTGTCAACCCCTGTGTATACGCAGTGGCATCCAAATCGCACTGCAGCTTCCACTGTGGGTACTGAAGCTTTGTAGATCAGTGGGCGGCAGTAGCTCAGGGGTAGAGTCACCGGATGGTAACCGCAAGGTTGCCGGTTTGATCCCGGGCTCCCGCAGAGTTAATGTCGGAAGTGTCCTTGAGCAAGACACTGAACCCCAAATTGCTCCTGCATGATGTGCTAGTAGGTACCTTGCATGGTTTCCACTGCTGTCAGTGTATGAATGTGTGTGTGTGAATGGGTGAATGTGATGCACAATCTATGTAAAGCGCCTTGGATAAAGGCGCCATATAAATGTACCATTTACCATTTCAATTCAAGCGTTTTGGGGGTTTGACAAGCATGCACCCATTTTAAAATACTGTAGTTTTTTTTTAGAGTCCTCATGAAAGGAAATTAAAGATTTATTTATTTTGTCTTTTGTCAATAATTAATGCTTACAAATAATGAACTCTGGGTTCAAAGTGATTTATAAGTGGAACGTGATCCGTAGCCACCCAGCTGTCCGAGACAAGAAGGATGTGGTATGGGTCATTAGATGGGAGATAGTAGCTATCATGTGACCCCCCCCCTGGCCACACACACACACACACACACACACACGCACGCACACACACACACACGCTCCAGTAGCAACAGCTCCATCCAACTGGAGGGGGGATGGATTTATGTGCTCGTTAATTGGGCTGAAATTAAGAGCCATTTCCCCTAATAGTGAGAGTTTTACTGGTTTGTTTTAATGGCACTCATCCATTCCCCCTAAAAGGAGGGCATGGCTGTGTGCGCTCTGCGCTGCGTCTGTGGGGTGAGCATTAGCTAAGAGGAAGAGGCAGTGAGCGATGGGCTGCTGCTCCGCATACTAAAAACACCAGCGCTGAGAGAGGCACTCTCTGTTTTACTTCTCTCACTACAGTAAAAGTATGGCAAGGCCACAGTGTTGAAACACGGACATGCTGAACTACTGGCATAATATGTGACAATACTAAAAGTGATCGCTATGCTGGATCTTCAAAATCATTTGAAAATAGCAGATATACAAGCTTGCAACACAATGTAATGGAATCATTGTGAGTTTGTGAATCAGCTTTTTTCGAATGTTTTCAACCATTTTGATACCAGGGCCCACTATTTATTTAACATTTGAGCTACGGACCACCATTTGATGGCATTTATTGTAGCCTCTCAGACACTAAAACTAAATCCTTTTGTCAACAGTTAGAGGAGATAGACCATGAACGGAAAACTTTGACCAAAATAACAATTCTTCTAAATTCTATTCTATAAACTGAAGCTTTAAATGAATCCTAGTGGAGTAAAAAGTGAAACATTGGTCCAATAGTTAAGCAAATATCCTCTCCCCAGCGCAGGTATAGTGAGTCAGTCGTATGCATATTGAACACGGGGGTCAGCCAGAGGACTACACCACGCCACGGGCGACGCAGTGAAAGCATGACTCGGCTGGGCTGGACTTTACGGCCAGCCCCGGGGCAATCTTCATTTCCCCCACGACTCGCTTGACTTTGAGCGGGCACGACGTTTAACTGCTCGCTTGAATTACGCAGCGAAACCCACTGACAGGCTGGGCTTTGACGATGCCAAGTTTGCGTTTAGCCTTATTCGGATTCATTACAGCGAATGCGTCTGCTGGGGCGGAGCCCTGATCGGAAGGAAGGAAGAGTCTGGTTGACGGGTTTAATGCGAGACCGCAACTTTTTGAAGTGACCCCCAAAGTCCTTTGATGAGCACATAAAAGTCAAGGCAAAGTTTGTGCTACTTTCATATTCTCTTTTAGTCGACTATACTGTAGCGCGGGGGCGGCTGGGACCTAACCGGGGCTTTGCAATGTCTGCATGGCCACTTTAGTGCCGTTTGCTGGCGCCTGCAGCACTATTCTGAACTCTGTTACACAGATTAAATGTTTTCAGCCAACGGGTTTATGGAATTTAGCTATCCCTGTTAATCATTCTCTCTTATTGCTCCGATTTAGTTACGCTTCACTTTATTAATGATTCCTATGTAGTCTGCCTTCCTTTTACTTTATCTTAAACAAAAATGCAATCCTACACAGTGTTGAATTTGTACATCCTGCCGACAGCATGGTATAGTGAAGGTGTTCCTTGAAATTAACAGAGCACTGATATTGTAATAGACCTTTCGATAAGCCCCTCCCCAAACTGCTATGGTCCAAAACATGTGATAGACAAACCTCTCTACCAATAGTTTTCTCATATGATAAAAATTCGAAGGCCTGGTTCCAAACATGAACATTAATGTGTAATGTCCATTACATTTACATTGGAATGTTGGACACTGGGGAGAAGGGTGGGGCTTATGGCGTGGTCATTTGTATAACAGACGTGAAGTCCATGACAGCTCTGACAGTGTGATATAAACGGTTCTGAAATCGGTTCCAAAATGTGATTTAACCCCCTCCCTGCACCCCAAAGCTTTTCCACAATTATTCAAAAAAGTAGCAAAGATATAGCTACAAATTTACGTGTCATGCAACAACGCGTAGTGAGTGTTTAGATTGTATAATTTTGCCACATGGTTGACGCCATTATGAGGTGGTTAAAGTTCCCTCAGTGTCACAGTTTTAAATGTAACCGCAGTAGTTAAAGACAGAATGTCAGGAACGTTGGACCGTCACGTATCGTCAACAGCCAACTGCAGATGGGTCTGTTGTACTGGTCTGTACTACAGCAGAGAACTATTCTCTCTAACAGCGAGGTCTCCATGACTAGCCTCCCTTTGACTTCCTTATGGTCACACACACACAGCAGACAGGCTTCATTAGCCCAGACCAGGGGTCGGCAACCCAAGATGTTGAAAGAGCCATTTTCAACCCAAAATTAAATTCAAAATCTGTCTGGAGCCGCATTTTATTTTATTTTTTCCTGAGAGTGTGCAAATGTGAACCAAATGGACCCTGGCGGGTCCATTTGGTTCCATTTGCAAACTCTCAGAAAAAAAGGTCCTCAAAGAAAAATCATTAACATGGTGAAACACAACCTTTCTTCAGAAATGGAGTTTCTAAAGAAAATAAAGGAGTTTTACAGAACTCCATTTCTAGTCCACACAACACCTCTAAGGTATATTAATGACATAGTAAACTGAGTAAACCTTTGAAAATGGGTGGTTCAAATTGAAAGCTCCACCTCTGATAACTGCTGGGCTTTTTTGACATGGCCAAGTGCTACTTTAACTGGCAACTGTCAGACAGCGCAACGCATTTTGGGTGACTGAAATGTTTATATTATTTTGGTGTGCATCACCCCAGTGTGTGTATGTAATAAATAATGCTACAGCCACTGAGCCACTAGGGCTGTGTTCTAGAGCCGCATGCGGCTCCTGAGCCGCAGGTTGCTGACCCCTGGCCCAGACTTACAGAGTCAGACTGTAAGGGGGGATGTAGAGGGTGGTCCTTGACCTCCTCGCAGTCTAACAACAACAGATAACATTCACTCCCTACTGGGCAGCTGAGCTCTCACTATCTCCATGATGAGTTGTAAAAAACGAGCTTTTGGCCCTGAGAAAGAAATTCAGTGGAATCTAGACAGCTATGGTTCAGCCTCAGACAGTCACAGAAAATGAAGTAATGGCCAGTAATGTATACATCCGTGATCACATTCAAATTCATTTAGGGGTCCCCTTTGAAATGAAAGCGTTTGAGAAACCGCTGATCTACACGGCTGTGTCACGTCTTTGATCAGCAAGGAACATCAGTCGCATAAAATGAATGAATGTCCAGTGTTTTTTTTCTCCTTCACGACATAAGAGATTCTCAAATGACCACCAGCACCCTTCCCATTACCCTCCCATGGTCTTGATGTCTTCTGGCACTGTATTTAATCAGGACCCTCACGCTGAATTAAACACGGCAGCTCCGGACGCCTGCTGCGGAGATGAGGAGTTGCACAGCGTGAAATTTGCGCCATTTTTTTGAAACAGGCTGTGTGAGCAGAAATAAATCCTATTTACCTTTACATGTTCTCTCTATATGGCGCTTTGGTTATTTAAGACGACTACAAGCTCCTCGATCAAGCCCTCCTTGGCTTTCACCAGTTATCTCCTAACAAACACACATGCCCCCCTACTCCCCATTCCAGATATCTCAGCCAAAACAGACCTACTTCAGGCAGGAACATTTGGCCCTTTTCTACATCATCTCCATATATGGAATGGATTCAGACTAATGGCTCGACTGTGGATCAGGAGGTAGAGCAGGTTGTCCAGTGGTCCGTGGGTCGGCGCCGGTTCGCGTCTGGCCTCCTCCTGTCTGCGTGTCGAAGTGTCCTTGGGCAAGACATTCAACCCTAGCCTGAATTACTCCCAGTGTGCTGCTGGTTGGTGCCTTGCATGGCTTCCACTGCCATGAGTGTGCGAATGTAATGCATTAGTATTTCAGCATGGACATTTTCTAGGAAGAGTTGGCTATTATCTCCACACCGATGATGTCACTGGGAGAAATAATTCTGTAACTCTCCACAGCCAACTGATACAGAAACAGCAGCAGCATCTTAGATAAGGTTCAAAATGGGCTTGGACAAGTGGGAAGAAAGTCATTATAATGGGACTGGAGATGTGTGTTGCAATAGATGAACAATTTTATCAAAGGCATCATATCTCTTCACTCCAAAATCCTGCAGTGGGTGAACCCTGGTGGTTCCATTTGTACACTCGCTGGAGTTAAATTAACACGGTGGGTTTGACTTTGTTCTACTTTATCCCCCCAACCCGGCCATATCCCCCTCCGTATCCCCCGTTTCCTCAACTCCTATTGCTCCCAGGCCTCATGGAGAAAAGGAGGAGACAGTGAATGGGGTGTATTCTCTTCTCTTCACAGCTGGATGCCGTTGGTACTTTCTCTCTGTTTTTTTTACCACCCTCTGTGTCCGGCCCTCTGTGTGGGAGAAAGCCCCAGTATAGTGGCTCCCCATAGAACCCCCCAAAGTCCCCCCCCCTCCCCAAGAAGCTGCCCCTGTTCTGGGCCCTCATGTTTTTGGCTGACCCGAGCACTCCCAGACTCCCATCGTATACACAGTGAGCTCAGTGTACAAAATGGAACCAAATGGTTTCATTTGTTAATCTTGCCTTGTAAAGCTCTTGTCCAGTTCTTTCAGGTGGAGGATCTTGTTTGGGGGGGGTCCTGTTGCACCATGAGTATTATTTTTTAAGATGCTTACCCTTTTTACCCCTTTTTTCTCTTTTTTGTGTGTGTGTGTGTGTGTGTGTGTGTGTGTGTGCGCGCGCGTGCGTACATGTGTATGTACATGCGTGTGCACGTGTGTACATGTGTATGTACATGCGTGTGCGCGTGTGTACATGTGTATGTACATGCGTGTGCGCGTGTGTACATGTGTGTACATGCGTGTGTACATGTGTATGTACATGTGTGTGTACATGTGTATGTACATGCGTGTGCGCGTGTGTACATGTGTATGTACATGCGTGTGCGCGTGTGTACATGTGTGCGTGCATGTGAGTGTGTACAGGGTGCTCTCCTATTTCATAGTCATACGGCTGAGTTACGGCAACAAAGACTCCCTGCTGCGTACATTCCATAATAAACATGTGCTTTTGCACACACTCTCTTCTCTTTCGCACGCACAGACAGTCATGCACGCGCACACACACGCACACACACGCACGCACACACAGAATCAATTGACACGGCACATCGCTCAAATGGATTTTACGGACACATCAAGCGGGAGCCCCATGCTGGACGCAGGGAAGCTCCGTGACATTAGCAGGAACAGGCTGTGTGTGAAACAGGTTTCATGGCTACTTTGGTTCCTTCCTGTACAGCCGCAGACACGTGTTTTCACCCCCCTCTGCTGTGAACCTGCAGTCATCTGGCTGTGATGATTAAATTGAGCCAAAAGACAACAGTCACTGAACGGTACCAGCGAGGTGCTGTTTCCAATGAGCTGTTCACTAACCAATGGATCATGCATCAGGGGCGGATCTAGGCATGGGCGTGGGGGGGGGGGATGCCCCCCTTAATGCCCTGACTGCCCCACCAAACATGCTGGCATGCAAAACAACCCAAGATATATCAGTATATATTGCAACTTCAACGACAACTGATGTTATTATTGATGCTTTACTTGCCCAATAAAAGTCCTGTAACTGAAAATGGTAAATGGGAAATGTTACATCCGCCCTGTCACGCATGGGCGGAATGGCGGATGGCCCCCGCACGCACACGCACACACACACACACACACACACACACACACACACACACACACACACACACACACACACACACACACACACACACACACACACACACACACACACACACACACACACACACAGCAGAGTGTGCAGTAGCCGTGACAGCCATTAGAAATAAGAAATTGAAAATGTAGAGCCACCGTCCATGCATGTTTGCACACATTTGGGTTTGATACACACACCACTAAGCCCTAGTATGTATGTAGTTGTGTGTGTGTGTGTGTGTGTGTGTGTGTGTGTGTGTGTGTGTGTGTGTGTGTGTGTGTGTGTGTGTGTGTGTGTGTGTGTGTGTGCGTGTGCGTGTGCGTGCATGTGCATGGCGTGTGTGTTCAGGAGTGCGTGTGCGTGATTTTTAATGGAGTCCTGTGACACCCCCCACCCCTTCCTCTCTGTCTGTCTCCCTAACATGAATCATTTAGAGTTGCAGCACTCTGAGCTAAATGACCCCCCACCCCCTGCTCCCCTCCCCCCTAATCACATTAGCCTAAGTGATATGGGAACGCCAGGCCAGACACACACACACACACACACACACACACACTGGCACACGCACAATGCCACACATAGACACACACACACACACACACACGCACACACACACACACACACACACACACACACACACACACACACACACACACACACACACACACACACACACACACACACACACACACACACACACACACACACACATACATGCAAACTCTCCCCCTTTCCCTCTCTCTCTCTCTCTCTCTGATTCTCACTTAAGGCCCCTCTCTCTACATCTCTCCCTTTCTCAACCCAAATAAACGGTCACTCCTCCCGAGCCTTAAGTTGCCCCTAAGCCGAATTTTTTGGAGGGTGGGAATAATGGGGGCCGTTTGCTCTGCCTTTAGAGCCCCGGAGAGGAATTAATGAGGATCAGGGCGACAGCGTGGGGTGTGTGTGTGTGTGTGTGTGGGTGAGGGGTTGGTTGCTTTGGGGAGGGGGATTTTGGGGCGCATTGGAGAAGGCAAGTGGGTGGAACGGACATGCGGCTAATACCCGCCCCCTCCTCCAGAAAACAGAAAGCACCATCCATCCATCCATCCACCCATCCAGGCGGCGGCTGCTGCTGCTGCCGCTGCTTGTGTCAGCGCGTGGGGCTTCATTGTGCTGTGGAGTGACTCCTAGAACAGTGGTTTTCAACCTTTTTCATACCAGGCCCCACTATTTATTCAGCATTTGATCCACAGACCACCATGTGATGACAGTTTCACCCCTCAGACCAAAAACTAAAGGTTTCTTTAGATTTTGCTCACAATTCCAGGCAAAACAGTCCAATATACATCAACATTCTCTAGTTGTGTAGACTTGGGCTAATTTACATGCGTATGATGAACGATGAGTATTTTAACTCTTGAGAGTGTAAACATGAAACCAAATCGACCCACAAGGTCCATTTGTTCACGGTTTGAGCCACGGACCACCATTTGATGACATTTTAGCTCCCACAGACCCTAAAACTAAAGATTTCTTTTGCTTTTGTCCACAATTCCAGGCTGGATGTCGCAAACAAACTAATCTTAATCAAGTGGTGCTAATTCGGACAATGAATATTTTTAGAGTTACATCTGGTTAACCAACTTTCCATCACTTAGCCTATGGGGACCACATGGACACCCCTCTCAAGGACCACTGGTGGTCCCCGGACCACTGGTTGAAAACCACTGATGGTTCTACCACGTAGATACTGTACTTGTTAGCCCCGGCGCCTGCATGGCTAATGCGTAAAAAGCCTCGCTAGTCGTCGGTGCTTCGTCTCGGCATCACGGTGCCGTCGGAAAACAGACGATGATGTACAAGCTCCTCGCGACCTGCATGCCTGCCGCTTGGCCCGGCGGCGAGTTGTGAGCTTGGAGTCTCACTCACTCAGGGATGCAGTATGGAGTGTATTAGATGAGTGCTAGCAGCAGGCTGGCGCCTGTCTAATGCCCTGAGTAGAGGAGCTGAGGAGATGACGATGCTCACAGCCACGGGACTGAAACATGGGCGGATGTAACATTTCCCAATTGGGGGGGGGGGGGGGAGAAAATGGTATGGGGGCGGCTTCAGTCGCACCCATACCATTTACCATGTTATAAGCATCAATAATAACATCAGTGGTTGTTGAAGTTGCAACAGACACGCAGCATGCATAAAGCTAAAGGTCTGACTCAGAGAGCTTTCTGTTTTCAATGATGGAATGCTGTTGGTTTAGTGGTGGTGACACAGCTGTAGTTAGTTTGTAGCAGTAGTAGTGTTTCAAATCATTTTGATCATGAGCACTTTAATTTGAAATTTGGGTTGTTTGCATGACATCATGTTTGGTGGGGCAGTCAGGGCATTTAGGGGGGCATTGCCCCCCCCCATGCCCATGCCTAGATCCGCCCCTGGACTGAAAGCATGGCAGTCCTCTATAACTGACTTTCCTGTGTTCTGTTTTACTCTTCCAAGTTGCTCACAGTTGAGTATAAATCAAACCCTAAAAGCGGTTAGTCTTTTAATGTCGGCATTCCAGGACTCATTTGAGTGAATAAAGCTTTAATTTGGCCAATCTGCATGGTAGAGTACAGTACATTAACCCTAGAACACTGAACATGGGGTGATTTTCACCCGGACGATTATACTTTTTCATAATGTTGCTGGTGGTCTTTCAGTTTCATTATGCTCAGTGACATCATAGAATGTGGGTTTGTTTCCCTGCACACACCCTTAGCTTTTTTTCTCCAGGAAGGTAGTGATAGTGTAGTGATAGAGAAAAATCCCATTCACCCACAATGGCCATTTTTCATTTTTGTCTTCACTGGACCAATCTCACTGGTCTTAGGAATGTTTGGGCCAAACAAGAAGCTCTCAACTTACTGTAATTCCTCTAGGAATATTTTTAAAATATTAAAGAAGAGAACCACAAGTTGTGATTTATTACTGTACTTTGATAAATTGTGTTGAGAAATGTTTTATTAAATAGTTTACATTGTCTAAAATATACCTGTGTTTAGTGATGGTGTAACAAAAATATTGGGTATTGTTCTAGGATTGAATAGTATTAGACCTAGGGGGTGGGGCTCCTCCATCTTATCAAAGAGGCGCCTGACTGCAGCATATCAAACTGGAGTGTTCCTCCAAAATTCATGAGAACGGTTGAGTCATAGTCTGTGATGATGACACTCAGAGTAGTGCTCCGATGCGGGTCAGACAGAGTACACGGAAGACACAGTCGGAATGATTGAATGCTAGTGTGTGTCAGGGGCGGATGTAACATTTCCCAATTGGGTGGGGGGGGCAGGAGAAAATGGTACCATTACAGGACTTTTATTAGTCAAGTAAAGCATCAACAATAACATCAGTTGTTGTTACAGAATTTTATTAGTCAAGTAAAGCATCAGTTGTTGTTGAATTTGTAACAGACACGCAGCATGCATAAAGCTAAAGGTCTGACTCAGAGAGTTTTCTGTTTTCAATGATGAAATGCTGTTGGTTTAGTGGTGACACAGCTGTAGTTAGTTAGTAGCAGTAGTAGTGTTTCAAATCATTTTAAATATAGGCACTTTAATTTGAAATATCTTGGGTTGTTTTGCATGCCATCGTGTTTGGTGGGGCAGGCTGAGCATTTAGGGGGGCATTGCCCCCCATGCCCATGCCTAGATCCGCCCCTGGTGTGTGTGTGGGTATGTGCACTTGCGTGTGTGTCTGTCTCTCTGTCTGTCTGCATACAGTATGCGTGCCTCAAGTGTATGTGTCTGGTGTGCATCATTGCATGTTTAGCCAGTGTTTCTGGTTAATAATCCATGGAGGCGTCCTCTCCTCGTGCTGCTGCTCTGCTATTCCCTGGTAAATAGCCGACTGGCCCCTGACTTCCTCAGGCCATATTTTATGGATGAGTCTCCGGTGGAGCGCCCTGTTCCGTCTCCTGTCACCACCGCACTGCCCTCAATCTGTACACACAGACAGGCCTCCGCCAAACGCCACTCACCCTGACAGACGGGCCGCCAGGCTGTGTGTGTTCTCAGGTGCATAAGTGCTTAACTTACACTCCGTCGTACGGCGGTGACGCGCGTTTAGGAAATAGCCTGATGTGAAAGTATCTCCCAGTGTATCCTCTGAGGTGACGCTGTGTCTTGTGAACTCATAGATAGGCTAACTTTTTTTAAACGCTTAAGAATAAATCATGCTGAAGTGCTGGTTTGCGTGTTTGCTTGTGGGTTTCCTATAAGAGAGAGAGAGAGAGGGAGAGAGTCTGTGCATACCTGTGTGGCATAGGTGATTTTAGGCTCTCCCAGCATGGTGGGGCTACATTTTTAGGCTACTTATCTTATTATTTTTTTGTGGTTATAGATATGTAACTCTTGAGAGTGAAATTATATTTAAAGATCTGAAATAACGCTACAGTCTACAAATTAGAAAATGTAGAAGAATTAGAGACATTCTGACCAAACATTTGGCCAGTTATCGTTCCTAAATTGTCCTAAATTCCTAAATTAAAAAGTGTGAAAATCCTAAAATGCAAATGCAAGAGTAAATATTGGGCCAAGTATTAATTAATTGCAAAGCATGAATGGAATGAAAATATAAATTTGCATAAATGAGTATGAAAAAAGCTTTTTTTTTTTCTTTAGCCTAACACTTTTTCAACTTTTTTTTTGCCACTGGGGGGTTGGGGCAAGTGCCTCCCTGGCCCTTCCCTAAAATCGCTAATGCTGTGTGGCAATTGTGTGTGTGCGTGTGTGTGTGTGCGCGTGCGTGTGTGTGTGTGCGTGTATTAGCAGCGTGCGGTCCCGCATATGTCAGCCCGTGTCATTTCCCAGGTGCACCAACCCGCGTAATTGGAGCTCACCGCCGGCTCTTAGCTTGGGAGAAAACACCAGACTATTGGATTCACCCAC
Source organism: Benthosema pterotum (assembly GCA_039105355.1). Taxonomy (NCBI): domain Eukaryota; kingdom Metazoa; phylum Chordata; class Actinopteri; order Myctophiformes; family Myctophidae; genus Benthosema; species Benthosema pterotum. The sequence continues at coordinate 46,159,457 of CM076968.1, forward strand.
CGCCGCGCTCTGTGCTCACATCGCCTACGTCGAGCTAAAGCATCCATCCATCCCAATAACCTGCCGGCTTTTTACTCAGCCAAGCTGTCACAACTACTGTGTGAGGCGCGGCGTGCTCTCTCTCTCTCTCTGTCTGCATCAGGGGCGGATGTAACAATTTCCAAATTGGGGGGGAGGGGAAAATGGTATGGGTGCGGCTTCATCGCACTGAAATCGCACTCATACCATTTTCGGTTACAGGACTTTTATTAGGCAAGTATAAGCATCGATAACATCAGTTGTTGTTGAAGTTGCAACAGACACGCAGCATGCATAAAGCTAAAGGTCTGACTCAGAGAGTTGTCTGTTTTCAATGATGAAATGCTGTTGTTTTAGTGGTGACACAGCTGTAGTTAGTTTAGTAGCAGTAGTAGTGTTACATATCATTTTAAATATAAGCACTTTAATTTGAAATATGGGTTGTTTTGCATACCGTCGTGTTTGGTGGGGCAGTCAGGGCATTTAGGGGGGCATTGCCCCCCCCATGCCCATGCCTAGATCCGCCCCTGGGTTTAGAACGGAGAGCGTTTGGCCCTGCTCCCCATGCTTTGAGATCATTGTCTTTACTGGAACTGGCAGCGGGGAAATGTGATCGGGTATAGGATCTGATCCCAAGGATACCTGTGGCTTTTTGTTACACGCAGTTGGAACATTACCAGGTTACATTTGCACTGATTAGTTTAGGGCTGAAACTATCGATTGGTTCCTTGGGGATTGTTTAATCGGTTCCGTTTTTGCTTAATTGGATAACCGAGAATAATCACAACAGGTCTCAATTGCTCATACACACAACATGATTTGTTGTGGGTTGTAGATATGCTGTTTTAGGCAAAGGACATGCCCAGAATACAGAAAAAAACCTGCATGTGGTCACACAGAAAAGTTCAGGTTTTTTGTATGCTCTCAGCTGTTCAAACTTTGTGGTGTCTTATCCATATTGGGTGCAATTCCCAATCGCTGTGGTGTAGCCAGGTATGGTGTAAGTCCTCTCATTGGCTGCATGGCAGCAAATCAGGTTTGGGGCCGTGCTCATTGGCTGCATGGCAGCAAATCAGGTTTGGGGCCGTGCTCATTGGCTGCATGGCAGCAAGTCTGTGGCCTGGAGGTAGGCCCGAAAGCCTATACCACCAGGCCTGGGCCTGGGCCTACCAAATAATTATCCATAATAATTAAAACCAGTCATCAAGCTTCAACTCATGATGAACAAAGCCGGGGGGGGGGGGGGGGGGGGGGGGGGGGTCAGGTGATTTCTGGACCTTTTGACTTGCTGGTTTTAATTATTCTGGGTAATTTTTTGGTAAGCTCAGGCCCAGGGCTGTTGGTATAGGCTTTCGGCCTACCCCAAGGCCCCAGACCTGATTTGCCAATGAGAAGACTTACACCATACCTGCTACACCACAGCGATTGGGAACTGCACCCAATACCTATCCACGGTGTATAAATCAGGTATAATAGAGGCTGTTCTTCAGTTGTTGCCCTCTCATCAACATCCCATCACACCATGTGACTCATCCATTCATCTCTTTTCCGCTTCACCATTTTCCTTTTCCGTTTCCATTTCTTGGGAATGTTCTGTTTTGAAGTCTTAACTGCTATTCTAACTGTCTCCTTCTTTCTCCCTCTCCTTTTCCTTTTGCCTACGGAAGACCACAAATATATCGTCGCAGGTAAGAATGGATTTCTATCAGACTATCTGCACACTTTACATCAGGGGTCCCAAAGCTTTTCCCCTTCTGTGATAAGGGGCCACTAGGGTCAGTTTGTAACAGAAAAAGTCTGACGATTGATCGCAGGCATGCCTTAATGTAAACATTTATTGTTTTGGTTCAGCTGAGCTTGGTGTACAGATGTAGTCTGCTGTAGCTAACAGTCCACGTTTTAGCTTTGAGAGTTTGTCTGCTCGCATTTGGCAATTTGGCAAGCTGTCGTATTTGTCTTTGTGATGGTATTCATAATGTCGGTGCAGAGTGTATTCTTGAAGACCGACTCTTGACAGATGAGTCAAACAGCCTTTTCTTTGCATTAAACAAGAAAATAATAATTGTGTAGATTGCATGTTAAATACCCTACATTCTGAATCATCACCTTTTCGCCATTATTCCATTCTGGCGGGGGCACGCTCACATTCTATAACTGGGGCAAAGTGAGGTTGTAGTAGCAATATTTTCATTCACATTGCCAGACAAAAAAAATATATATATGTAACGCCCGGGATTCGAACCCGGGTCTCCCACGTGAAAGTCCAACATCTTAACCACTAGACCAAGAGGACATCCCCTTGGTCCGGGGGCAGATATTGGTTTTTCCAGGCCATCACGGCAGAGGCTGTAGCCACCTGCTACACTCACCTCCCTTTTGACCTGCTTCCACGGGGAAACCCGATCCGGGTCACGGCACCAATGTAACGCCCGGGATTCGAACCCGGGTCTCCCACGTGAAAGTCCAACATCTTAACCACTAGACCAAGAGGACATCCCCTTGGTCCGGGGGCAGATATTGTTTTTTCCAGGCCATCACGGCAGAGGCTGTAGCCACCTGCTACATATATCCACTATACTGTAAGAATGGCAGGAAAAAAATAATGTGTTTCTAGTACTGTTCAGGGGCCAGGTCCTAGGTGGGCCGTGTCTGGCCCGCGGGCTGTAGTTTGGGGAGCACTGCTTTACGTCATGTGAGAAGGTCCGGTGGAGCTCTTTATGGGAAACAACGAAGGAGTGAAGTCACCACTCTAATGCTGTTACAGAAGGAAGTGCACGCTTTCAGAGACGAGACAGAGGGACACAAAGAGACATGGAGACAGAGAGAGGGAGAGAGATGCGAGAGAGAGACTTGGGACCGAGCGAGAGACCTAGTTAAAAGTATGCAAAAAGAAAGTTCCACAGGGCACCACAAGTGCACGCACCCACACACCCACAAACAGTTAAGTACCCCCTCAGGAGCGCCGTGCACAGACAGGGCCCTCTTCACTGCATCCTATGGTGCCAACAGTCAACAAGTGGACTGAATGGTAGTGAATGGGTGTTTACGTCCATTCTCCAGTGGACACATCGGTAGACACTGCTCCAAAGGGAATAGTAGTTGTTTCATTTAATTAGTGCAGCAGTTGTTGGGGTATTTTCTTGCCTAGATTTATCGGCATCTTGTGTACTTCCCTGCCCCGACCTGACTAATATGATCAGTGACAATATGACATGAACTAAACTGTCCCAAGAGGTAATTATTCCAATTAGCAGTTAGTCTCAACAACAAGCACACTATTACGTTTTGTTTTGCAACTGAAAAAATCGGTTAGTGCTCCATTATAAACACCTGCCAGCTTGTTGCTTTTTAATTGCGGTACTTTTTGTTCGCTTGTGTGTTTACTTCACTTTAAATATACTGTGTATGTTTTAATTGGAACAGTAGCTGCGCTGAAGCAGCCTCAGTCGCCATCATGTAAAAAAAAATAACCACCTGAAGCCCAATCTGGATCCAGGAGAAAGAACATCTGACTGTCTTAACTAACTGGACATTTGCTGCTTCATCTCAATTGTGTAAATGTGATACACAACAATGGTTGCTGTTTTCTCAACAATTGGTTTTGTGTGGGTGTGGGTGTGGGTGTGGGGGTGTGTGGGTGGGTGTGTGTGGGTGGGTGTGCGTGTGCGTGTGTGCGCGCGTGTGTGTGTGTGCGCGTGTGCATCCTTCCGTGTGTCATATACTGGAGTTAGGTAAGTTAGGTTTGGACGTAGTGATAGATATTGCTTGCAATCTCATAATAGATCATGTATCATGACACAGAGGCCATGATACGATACATAACAATATTTATTGATTTACTTATCAATTGTACATTGATAAATAATGGTAATACTAATGATAATAATGATCACGTCACACCAACACAATAAACACTCACTCACATGGATCTTCAAATTAAAATAAAATGTCTAAACTTCCTAAGAGACAGGTCTGGGTAGGGATGGTATTACGCTACAACTTGCAAGCAGGGCTTTAATAAGGTTAAAGGTTATAATTCATACCATCGACTGATCATCCACATGTTCGATCGTGGCCAATTAGTGTGGTGGCCTGATAAATAAGTGCACTGGTTTGTAACAGGCGAGAAGGATCAAATTGTTGGGTTTGGGATAAAGGACCGTAATAGAATTTGTTATAATTAATATGATGAAAAGACTGTATATCTTCGATAGCTCTATAATGTGGAGGGCAGGCTATAATGCCCCAAACCCAAAGTTTAATATATCAGAGAAAAACCTTTTAGCTGTCCTGAAGTACAATTAGCCTTAAAATAATGTTTAGCTTTAAAAGCATTTAGAAAATAGTTCAAAATGTAATCCTGGAAAAGATTAAAAATGATGAGTAAATATATATCCATAAACCCTGAAAATTACTTACTTACAGGACAAGCTGTGGAAAACCAAATGGACCCAAGTTGAAACACAGTAAAACACAAGTCGGCAAGTCAGTTCAGTGGAATGGATAAAAAACAGACATATTATGGGGGAGACGCAAAAAGATTTATTACAGAAAAGCCCACAGACGTCGCACAAAAATGTTGAAGCATTTCTCCCAAAGAATTAATGGCGGACACAAGCATTATATTCAATTCGTTATCAGGGAATACACGTGGCATGTGATGAAACTTCCGGCATGACGTTTACTGCAAAGGCTCACGGGAAATGAAGTTCCAATACCATGATGCAACTTCCGTAAAATGCAAGATGGAAGATATAGTGTAGTTTTTGGAAAATCCCCAAACCCTTACAGCGTGGTTTAAGACATAGAGAGAGACACAGTCCCACACAAATGAACAAGGTCAATGCCTAGATAACAGTCTGGGAAAGAAAATGATAACCACAACAAACCCAGTGTGTGGCAGACGAAGTCTCAACATTTCAACTGTGTGTAGAGTGTAACTTGAACATCCTTGAAAATAGCAGATCTACAAGGTGGTAAAATGAATGGAAAAGATCTACAAGATGACATATGTAAATCATTCACAATTAGATTCTAAAATATTAAATATTTCCAATATTTCCATCAACTCCCCCCTTTTTGAGAATGATAAAACATATGTTATAAGAAAATAAACAAACATAAAAAATGGGAAAAAAATAAAATAAAATAAAAGAATGAAAAATAACAAACTTCTATACTAAGGATCAAAAACATTTGACTTATGGCTAAGTAGAACAACTCAATACCTTTTGAATGGTACCCAGTTGGAGAGGGCGAATAGATGTTCCTCCCATTGATGTTAATCTTCAAATCACCTCGTGATTTAGGCAAAAGTTCATATTTCCTGACCTGATGTTTTGGTCAGTTAATCTTCAACAACCCGCCGGTTGTCCGGAAAAAGTCTGTTAACCCCGCCCTCCAGTCGCCCCTAACAGGCCAACGAATACAGGTGTTGTAGCATGAGCACAGGTAACTGGAGGTGCTCTATTCAGACAGGTGAGCGCTGGACATGCTCACATCAGACAGATGTCGGCCTATGGTTTGGCTGACCATTTCAGTTGGCAACAGAGGTAGACGACAGGTCGTAGGAGGGTACGGGACAGTTCGTTGATCTTGGATCTTCAGAGCTGGAGCCCCAAACAGTTCTTCCCGGTACCGTAACGAATTGTATAGGACCAAGCCTATTTCTGAGCTATTCTTACCTAGCCAATAAGACAAATATGAATCATTGATGTTGAAAATAATAAATAAAAATAATAAACAAAAATAAAAAAGGAAGGATAATTTTGAGACAAATGGGAAATTAATATCAGAAATACATATACAAATATGGTAACGCACATATATATACATATATGTGTGTCAGTCAACATGTATATATATTTGAAATATTAAAAGGGTAATTTAAGCCATTGTTGGGATCTTAGGGGATAGTCGATGGAATTAAAGGAACTTGGCCTTTTCACCCATACCAACATCTCCCACAAAAATGACAACAAAACATAATGCAAAGCTAGCAAAGTATATACTGTAACATGAAGTATGACAACAAATAATGAATAATAAGCTGAACTAAGCTGAACTGGTCTGATGAAACCTAAAAAACAGGGCAATCACAAGAAACAAAAGAGGTTCACCGTACGCTAACGCCTAGCAAGTCCATAGTAGCGAACGTGATCCCATAGTAGCGAACGTGATCCAATAGTCTCCCCAAAGTTTAGGCTGATTGCAGAGCAGCAGGGAGCTGGATTGTCCTTGAGTTTTGTCAGGTTTCAACTGAGCAAGATCAGCAGCAGCAGCGATGATAAAGATGATGTAACCTGAGACACAGAAACAAACAAATACATCCGGGTGAATATACATGTATAGTATACATATATTCCAATCAAAACATCAAACAAAAATTACATGGTGAGTGTGTGTGTTTGTGAGAAAACAAATATTTAGTGATAACATAAAAAGGAAAACTTAACTAAACTGTTGCAGTCAGTGCCAGCACCCTGTTGCAATGGACAAGGGGATATTCGCGGCCATCAGGTTGAATGACGATGGACCACCGAGTATCAGGACCGCAGCCGCAGATAATAACAGCAGCAGAACGGGACCATGCTGGAAAACTGGACACTGAGGCATACAGGACAGCTGAATGATGATATCTCTCTGTCTATGGAAAAACACAGAGAAAGCAAAAAAACAAAAACATCTTGGTGAATGTATTGTCATCATATACAAAGTACTATTGATATCCAATTATAATACAAATGACAGGGTAAATCAAAACAAAATGTCAGACTAAATAATAACCTTCCTAATTAAAATAATATTCATAATGTTTTTGAAGGTAAATATACCAAATAATAAAATGAAAACATTTTTGTATTATTATTTTTCTTAAAAACTGAAACAATTTTGTAATAATCTTTAAAATAATATTTATATATATTTTTTAGCAATAATAAAATAAATCTATTTTGTACCGGAACCAGAAAGAAAAAGAGATAAAATCTCAAGATATTATATTTTAAAATGGCACTTCCCCACCCCATCCAGGTGCAGAAATCACGGATATAACGGCAATCATAAAACAGAATATGCCCCGTAATTACTGGTAATCAAATAAGATACCACATTAAAAACAGCATAGTGTAACACACCGTACACTCTCCTAATGTCTACCTGACGTAGCGACCGTCAAACAAAGGAGTTGCTAAACCAAAAGAAATGGGATCCGGTATAAAACAAATAAATAGAAATAAATAAACTGGGATAGAATCCCTTTCTCCCCCGATTTGAACACAAACATTGTGTTTAAAAGTTAGAGAATAATAGTTAAACCAATTAAACAAATAAATCGTGTAAAATCTTTGAAATGTTCCTTTATTGGGAAATAACTCTAAAGGGATAATACCGACATTTAGCTATTTGAGTGACAAAAGATAAAAATAATAAAGACCCTAGTTTATTATCTACATCAGACCGGCCAAGACTGATATAAATGACAAATTTTGAGCTGAAAAAAGTTATGGCACCCACTGTATCTCAGCTGTAGGCCTACTGACTGAAACACGCGCAATGCCAAAAAGTTTGAAGTTAGGAGATATAGTTAGTAGGACGCTGCGCCTCATCCTGAATAATAGTAATGTTGAAAAAAATAAATAAATAAATAAATAAAATGATAGTTGACACTCATTTGCCAGGAAAAAATAAAAATAAAATTTTGGAATATTAGAATACATGAAAAAAAAAATATATATATATTTTAGAAAACTTGTCAATTTTCTATCGATAAAAGAATAAAACATGGATACTAAAGGGATTATTGTATATAATAAATAAAGTTATGGTTGTCTATGTTTGTTCTAAACAAATTAAAAAATATTTTAACACTGGATTAAGTACGGCGAAAAAATAATGTTCCTAATTAAAGATTAAATAGTTACAACGGGCCGTATGAGAGTTCTCACACACACGCACACATGGAGGCACACACACATTGATGAGACGACAGAGACAAGCACACGCACATGCACACACATACATGCACGCACGCACACACTCATACACAGACAAGTACTACTCCCTAGCATTCCTCAACAGATAAGACAAAAACTCCCAAATAACACATTTAAGCAAGCGAGCGTGGACGAAAAATAGCGTATAAAATTGCGTTGCCTAAATTAAATTGGGTAAAATATTACGTTGAAAATGTTGCCTCAGTAAAAATATTGTTTTAAGGAGTGAGAAAAGTAATTTGGAATCCTAAATAATGAGTGTATGAATCGCGGATCGTGACCGACCATACATGGTTAAATTTACGAACTGAGGGTTCAGGGGTTTACAGTAATAAATAACATAGCAACACTATGACCAAGAATTAGTGTTGTATAGACTATAAATTATGAATTCAGATAAAGGTTATCACTGTACTTAACTCAAGCAGGCAGGCAGGCAGGCAGCCAGCGGCAGCGGGGTGGGTAGATCGGGAACAGGGATCGGACTCCGTGGGGAGACCAGGGAGGGACCCCCCAAGAAATCCCACGGAGACCGGTGTGGTGTGGACGTCTGTTCCAAAAAGCGGCGGGCTTGTTTCGACATAATACGTCATCGTATTCCCAAGAACTGACTCGGAACATGTCGACTGGTGTCTCAAAAAGTTTCAGTCCGGGTGAAAAAAAGAAAAAAGAAAAAAGAAAAGGAAAAGGGCGCTTTGGTTCGACTTCTGTCTGGACCATAAATTATGGATCTCATTAGAAGCCGGTCTCGAAGATGACCAAATTGATAAATAAGTGCACTGGTTTGTAACAGGCGAGGAGGATCAAATTGTTTGGATTTGGGATAAAGGACCGTAATAGAATTTGTTATAATTAATATGATGAAAAGACTGTATATCTTCGATAGCTCTATAATGTGGAGGGCAGGCTATAATGCCCCAAACCCAAAGTTTAATATATCAGAGAAAAACCTTTTAGCTGTCCTGAAGTACAATTAGCCTTAAAATAATGTTTAGCTTTAAAAGCATTTAGAAAATAGTTCAAAATGTAATCCTGGAAAAGATTAAAAATGATGAGTAAATATATATCCATAAACCCTGAAAATTACTTACTTACAGGACAAGCTGTGGAAAACCAAATGGACCCAAGTTGAAACACAGTAAAACACAAGTCGGCAAGTCAGTTCAGTGGAATGGATAAAAAACAGACATATTATGGGGGAGACGCAAAAAGATTTATTACAGAAAAGCCCACAGACGTCGCACAAAAATGTTGAAGCATTTCTCCCAAAGAATTAATGGCGGACACAAGCATTATATTCAATTCGTTATCAGGGAATACACGTGGCATGTGATGAAACTTCCGGCATGACGTTTACTGCAAAGGCTCATGGGAAATGAAGTTCCAATACAATGATGCAACTTCCGTAAATGCAAGATGGAAGATATAATGTAGTTCTTGGAAAATCCCCAACCCTCACAGCATGGTTTAAGACATAGAGAGAGAGACAGTCCCACACAAATGAACAAGGTCAATGCCTAGATAACAGTCTGGGAAAGAAAATGATAACCACAACAAACCCAGTGTGTGGCAGACGAAGTCTCAACATTTCAACTGTGTGTAGAGTGTAACTTGAACATCCTTGAAAATAGCAGATCTACAAGGTGGTAAAATGAATGGAAAAGATCTACAAGATGACATATGTAAATCATTCACAAGTAGATTCTAAAATATTAAATATTTCCAATATTTCGGTGGCCAGGCCACGAATCATGTCTTGTGAGCATGTTGCAAATTAGGCTGTTTTGGGTATAAATCTTTTCTAAGCCCTCCCTGCATGGGTCTGTGTGTGGCATGGACCCTCACATGAGGTGCAACAGTCTGGGGTGAGGTGGTGGGTGGGTTTAGGGTGGAGGTGTCAAAGGTGATGTTTCGGCGGGGCCACAGAGGCCCCCCTGACCCCTGTGGAACCGTGGTCTCCCAGAGGAGCTCATTAGGCCAACAGTCCAACCAAAACAAAGCCCACACAGACAGGCTGTAGTGGAAGAAGTATACCAACACTTACATTTAGAAGTACAAGTAGTAATAAGACAAAATGGTAAATGGCGCATTTATATAGCACTTTATCCAAGGCGCTTTACATAGTTTGTGCATCACATTCACCATTCTCTCACACACACACACACACACACACACACACACACACACACACACACACACACACACACACACACACACACACACACACACACACACACACACACACACACACACACTTATGGCGGTGGAAACCATGTAAGGTACCTACTAGCACATCAGGAGCAATTAGGGGTTCAGTGTCTAACTCCACTAAATCAGTGATTATCAACCTTTTTCATACCAGGGCCCACTATTTATTCAGCATTTTAGCCACGGACCACCATATAATGCTGGGTTTAGTCTCTTGGACCCAAAGCTAAAGATTTTCAAGTTTGTGTCCACAATTTAGGATAGCTAAACTGGCAAAACGTTGGTCAAAAATAACAATTCTTCCACATTTTCTTGAAAGTTAAGTAATTCGGATGTTTAGATATAATTTAACTATTGGGAGCGTACAATGATTTCATTTTACGATCTCAAGAGTTACAGATCTTTAAGGGTCCATTTGGTTACCAACTGCCCCATCATTTAGCTGCTCTCAGGTACCACTGGTGGTGGTCCCCGGACCAAATATCCAATAATAATAAATGCAGAAAAAAGAAATAATGTCATGGTGGACCTGCCACCTCTGTGTACCAGAAAGAAGCTATATGTGGATTCTACATGCAACTTGTCAACAGCAGCGTCTACACTTAGTAGGGGTGTAACGTTACATTCTAACAGCGATAATTGGTTTAAGACATTGACATTGTGTCAAAGTCATTTGGGGTGGGGGCCGCATTGGACTTCATGTGACTTCATGGGGGCCGGAGCACCGCGGTGCAACCAGTCGCAGACTGCAAGCATGCACGGCACACGCATGTTTACGTACACAGCCGTTACTTCTACACTACAGTATATCACAAGTCATATTTATTATTAAGAAGAGATATTAATATATATTATTGGTTTCATACTTGTAGCCTAGATTAAGACATTTGCTATGAAAGATGCTATTTTTATTTACAGAGCGTCAATAAACCATACGAAAATAGCATTTAAATTTCAAATACTAAATTTAAGTAAGTATGTAAAGTTAACTAAGTATAGTTCTCGGTTACACACCCTTGTACTGCTGAAGTATAGTTCTCGGTTACACACCCTAGTACTGCTGAAGTATAGTTCTCGGTTATACACCCTTGTACTGCTGAAGTATAGTTCTCGGTTACACACCCTTGTACTGCTGAAGTATAGTTCTCTCGGTTACACACCCTAGTACTGCTGAAGTATAGTTCTCTCGGTTACACACCCTAGTACTGCTGAAGTATAGTTCTCTCGGTTACACACCCTAGTACTGCTGAGGTATAGTTCTCGGTTACACACCCTTGTACTGCTGAAGTATAGTTCTCTCGGTTACACACCCTAGTACTGCTGAAGTATAGTTCTCGATTACACACCCTTGTACTGCTGAAGTATAGTTCTCACTTTGCAGCGCCAGCAGCCTAGCCTGGTAAAAGGACTCCCCCTGCTGGACAACATGCATTACATGCCGTTCAGAAGAGAGCTCAAAAGCATTTCTTTAAACGACCATAACTTTTGATAGGAACGTGCTAGAGACTTACTTTTTTTTTGTTAGACTCAGACATTTTTGCTCTACAAGCCTGGGGCCGGATTAAATCATCTCGCGGGCCCGATCCGGCCCGCGGGCCTTGACTTTGACATATGTGGTTTAAGACATTGACATTGTCTTAAACCAGGGGTTTTCAAACTTTTTGATACCAGGGACCACCATTTATTCAGAATTTGACCCACAAACCACCATGACATTTTTTAGCCCACAGACCCCAAAACTAAAAAAAAAATCTTGCTTTTGTCTACAATTCCAGGCTGGATTTGGGAAACAAAACAGTCAGACATACATTAGATCAAAATAATGACCATTCTTCTACATTCTCTAGTTGTGTAGACTTGGCTGGGCATCTGCAAGCATCTCCATGGCCGTATATATGCGCCGTAAATATTCATCCCAGCCAGGCGGATGTTGAGCACCGCAGCGCCATACGCTGACACTTAACCATAAACACTGATTATGTTGTCATCCAAACTGTCAAGTGAATTCCCAGCTCACTTTCCCAAATACGGCAAGAATGAATATGCTAATGTGCAACCAATTTACATTAATTGGACTGATGGGAGTAAGTCGCACCCGAAAGCCGAACGTTTTAACATAAATTAAGCGACACACGCCTACATGAAAGTGTTTAATGTTGCGTAAGGTGACAGCAGGAAGAAGCGCTGTTACAGAATTATACCGTTGTAGGAAAGGCCCTTGTGCAGAGCTGCAAGGACAGGTGCGTAGGCTAGCAAACCAAATGCCATCCATGAACTTAAAAGAAAGTTCACTGCCTTCACTTATAAATCAGATGTTTTATTCAGAGTTACAGCGTTTCGCTCTGAACGACCTTCATCAGGTATCTTGGATGAGAACAAAAAGTTTTTTTTTCGCTTAGAAATCAGCCGACCGATACCTGGCGCTGTGACTCTGAATAAAACTGCTGATTTATAAGTGAAGACAGTGTGTGCGACCTCTGAATAATTTCCGTGAGAATAATTATTCGTCAAATTCATCAAATAAGAAGCATTTTCCACTCCTGTTTTGTGGCCTTAATTTGTCAGGGAGGCAGCCAAGAAGTATGCATACAGTTGAGCCACCTCAGCACTCAGGTGCTGAGGTGACATACAGCAGTGGTTTTCAGTCCGTGGTCCGGGGACCACCACTGGTCCTTGAGAGGGTTCCAGGTGGTCCCCAGCTAATGGATGGAAAGTTGGTTAGCCAGATGTAACATGTGATATGATATGGTATAGTGATAGTACTTTATAGTACTTGATAGTATAGTACTTTATTGTCAGTTTATACTGAAATTTGTCTTGCAACCCGACAGCCATTGTATGCAAAACAACACATTTACACATTAGTCATACAACAGAGAACAAGAACATACATTAAATTGTATGCTGGGACACGATATCTCCTTCCCGACGGCAGCAATTTATATTCCCCATACAGAACATGGCTCGTGTTTGAGGTAATATTCCTTGCTAACCTCAGGATGCTGTTATCATACATGGATATATAAAGTTTCTGAAGTGGTTGTCCAACAGTCTTTGAACAAATGTTCAGTTGTTGCAGCAGTTGAGAGCGTAAAATATGAAACCAAATGGACCCTTGCGGGTTCACCTTTACTGTTTACCTACAATCTAATTGTCCTTTGTGGGGGTCTCTGGTGCAGAGTCCTTTCAAATGGGGGTCCGTGGTCAAATTCTGCATCAAACTGGGGGTCTTCTTTGACATGAATAAGTTTTAGAAGCACTGTGGTATGCCAGCTCTATGAATCAAGCAGCTAACCACCCCCACTCACCCACCGTACTGCACCGCTGGCGAGATGAATTCCTCATTCCCTCATCCGCTCCACTGATCCTCCTTAACTCTGAGCCCAGGCCTCCATTAGGCACCCCCCCGTCCCCCCTAACCTCCCCCCGCCTCCCCATCCCCCTGTCAAAATGACTTTCAGAATGCCCAGAGAATGTGATTATCTGCTGTCTGGGTTTTTGGGGAGAGAGAGGGAGAATCTATGCAGAGATCAGGACCCACAGATTGAATACATAGACAGCAATGTCTAATTCCAGTCTGCCATAGCTCTGTCATTAAGAATGCACACACTTAACCCCCTCACATGGCGCCCTAGGCAACTGCCTAGTCTACCTAATGGAAAAAAACGCCCCTGCGTTCAAGTACACACACTGAGTACATACACCACTAGTCCTACCCTGACCTGGCAACCAATTAAGCAGCCACCGAATCCCTCTAGCCTGTGAACCCTAACCTGGTATTGAACCATGGATCCAGTGTGGATCCACCACAGAGCCACCGGCTCTTATGAAGCCGCTGTCACTCAAAGTGATTGACATCTGGGGGTTTGAGGCAGATGTTTTGCTGTCTGTTCCTTAAACGCTGCTGATTTGAGCAGGAGGGACGAAATCCTACCTCCCTTGTTGAAATCAATTTGCGACTGCGGCAGCCGTCGTGGCAGGTATAAATCCTTTGCAGCCGTTTTATAACTGTCACAACCATTACCAAATAACGTTCAGGGGTTATGGTTAGGTTTAGGCATAGGTTTTACTGAGGTTATGTTTAGGTTTGTGGACTTCATTGTTTTGTATCTTAAAATATTATGTATGAGTACAATACAGAGCATGTTTGCATTCGCCATCTTTGTTGAAGAAGAGTCTATCTATGTCTGAGATAACTAATCTTACTTATCTTTCGTTAGGGGTTAGGGTTAGTTTTAGTGGTTTTACAAATTAGTAACTGTTTTAACTGCCTGTTTTAGTAACTGCCACGGCGGTTTTATACTTGCCGCGGCATCTGCCGCAGTCAGGAATCGATTTCACTGTCTCTCGATTGGAGGTGAAGATTTGGGGGGGGGGAAATAATCAATCTACAAGCTCACAAGATGAGGGCCAAGATGGTGGGTAGAGCCATGGTGGACCCCAGGAGGTGGTCAATGAAATATATAGGTTTTAATTGGATGATTTAGACATTGAATTCAGTCAATAAACGTATAGTTATTAAACAATTCAGAACTGGAAATGCAATGTAGTTGTAATATGTTTTGTGAAGCCCCACTGTCCCACCCACCCACAAAGCAACTTTTAATATTGGACAGAATGAGTGGGGTAATATCTTTTGGATTGTCCCTTTCCAAGCAGTCCCAGATGTAACTTGTTATCTGCAAATATATCAAATATTTCCATACCAAGGCCATCTGTCATCATTCAGGGCCATGAATCTGCTGAAGGAGTTATTTGGTCATGTTAGGAATGGAATGGGTTGTGGAACACAAGCTCCAGGCAATCTGAAAGAACAGGGGCGGATCTAGGCATGGGCATGGGGGGGGCAATGCCCCCCTAAATGCCCAGTCGGCCCCACCAAACACGATGGCATGCAAAACAACCCAAGATATTTCAAATTAAAGTGCCTATATTTAAAGTGATTTGAAACTCTACTACTGCTACTAATTTAACTACAGTTGTGTCACCACTAAACCAACAGCATTTCATCATTGAAAACAGAAAACTCTCTGAGTCAGACCTTTAGCTTTATGCATGCTGCGTGTCTGTTGCAACTTCAACAACTGGTGTTGTTATTGATGCTTTACTTGCCTAATACTTGCCTAAGCGATGAAGCCGCACCCATAACATTTTATCCTGCCCCCCCCCCCCCCCCCCCCCCCCCCCCCCCCCCCCCCCCCCATTGGGAAATGTTACATCCGCCCCTGGTGCATAAGTCATACTGTAAATTGCTTCTGAAAACGAAAACCGAAACCCTCACAAAATCACCATGAATGAATAAATCAAAGTTTATTTCCCCAAACATACTTTTTCATGCTCTAGGTCCTAGGAAACTGTGCAAACATATTTCCTACAAACAGAACATTCATAAATAAATAAGGATTAGGAAAATTGTCTGTCACTGAACAAAGCGAATATAGTTTACAGCTAAATATAATACCCACAGTGAAATCAAATGAATGTATCACGGTTGGCGCAGGCCGCAGGGGTAAAACGAAAATGCTGAGTAATGCTTAATGGAACTGTTCCAGGATTATTCTTGGGAGTTTACCTCATGGCTCCTCTGTTGTTCACTATACTGACCATTAGTGAAAGGAAAACGGAGCATCCATCACAAGCGTCTCCTCCTCCTCCTCCTCCTCCTCCTCCCCTTAGCTCCCCTTCCTGTTTATCCAGTCCAGGTCTTACGTACAGTAATGTTAGCACACACAGTGTTGCCAATTGCCAAAATACAAAATGCAAAAATACAAAAGTGTCATTTCCAAAATGCCACTAGAATGTGCTTGATTAATTTTGGCACTAGGTGAGTCTGAAAAAGAAAACTAAGTATAGCGAGAAATGCACCAAGTTGGCAACACTGAGTCCAGGCCCATGGAGGGAGGGAAGTGACCTCTGCTATCTACCACTCCCATGAACACATGGACCACTGTGACCTCACAATCATCCTCACTTCAGATAAGGCACTAAAACACCCCACACCTGGATGGAGTCTGACATTATCACCCATGGGAACCAGGGCAGGTCTGCATACTAAAGGTTTATCAGATAAAGTGACTGGAGAAGGTATTAATTGACTTGCCCAACTCTTACAAAGGCCCTGTAAGAGAGCCACTGCAAGAGTCCAGTATAGACCTGTGCAGTGACGTCACCGCCCCTGTTCCAGAAACGGATTCCCCATTCATTTTTCTCATAGACTTTTGGAAAATAATTTAAACTAGTCCTATACCCGTTGTGTAATATATGATCTGGATGTATAGGCCTAGATGACATTGATTGGGACTTTTGATGTTGGAAAGCTGGATAGAACTTATGTTATAGACACTATTTATTCAGGATTGTAGCCTCGGAGGACCACCATTTGAGTTTAATCTGTCAGACCCACAATCAAGGATTTTCAGGTTTTTGTCCACAATTTAGGAGAGATGGCAAAATGTTGGTCAAAATAACAATTATTCTACATTTTATAATTGTTGAAAATGAATTATAAAATGGACCCCATAAGGGTCCATTTGGTTTCATTTGAACTATTTGAAGAGTTACAAATCTATAAGGGTCCATTTGGTTATCAACTGACCATTTAGCATTTAGCTGTATGTGGACCACCTGGAATCATGTCAGGGACCACTGGTGGTCCCTGGACCACCTGTTGAAACCTCTCTGCTGAATGGAATTGCAATAAACCCTGAAGGTCATTACAATTAATATGAATATTAATTGTAAAGGGATATGTTCCTGCACGCCTGCCGTGTTCCTGTGGGTTTGCAAGTTTGGGGGACCCCCCAGAGACCCAAGTTGTAGACGACCCGGACCGTCGCACGTACACAGACGCACAGGCGTAAATGTGGCGTTTGAATAAATAACTTTGGAGAGGACTGGATGCCGTGGGCTGCCGCGCGTTAATATCCAGGCGTTGCAGTGAAGTGGTAGTAGAAAGAAGTTGTAGGCGACCCGGATCGTAGTAGCGCGTGTGTGTCACCGCGCCGTGCCGAGAGTATACAGTATATTGCCTGTGTTGGTCAGTCGGCTAGCAGGTGGAACAGTGACAACACCGCTCCGTGCCGAGAGAACGTTGCCTGTGTGGATCAGTCGCCTGGAAGGCGAAACAGCAAGTATACAGTATATTGCCTGTGTTGGTCAGTCGGCTAGCAGGTGGAACAGTGACAACACCGCTCCGTGCCGAGAGAACGTTGCCTGTGTGGATCAGTCGCCTGGAAGGCGAAACAGCGAGAGCAGAGAACACTGTACCCAGCGCCAATGGCTGTACCCGTAAGGGGAGGTGATACGGCAAACTGTGACCACAATAAATGTGTCTCCGTGACACGTGATGTTACACATGATGTTTTTTTTATCTGTATCCGGTGACACGTCATATGCGCGAAGATTAGTTTTTGACACAAAAGTATTAAAATTAAAATGATGGGTATATATTTTGTGCTTCTAAGCCGCGCATACTGATGCTGGATGACAGGGCTGTGTGACTCGAGGTTTATTTAGGTTGTCCGTGCGCCGTGGCGTTACGCAAATGGAGACAAATGACACAGTACATTGCACAGGATGTAACAGACAGACATGCTTGCTTGAATTACTGTATATAGAGAGATAAAGACAATTACGCCCCGGACAAAGCCAACTCGGGTCGTGGCGAATCATGATGGCAAACACAAACTTTTGGGACAATCGTGTGTGTGTGTGTGTGTGTGTGTGTGTGTGTGTGTGTGTGTGTGTGTGTGTGTGTGTGTGCGTGTGCGTGCGTGCGCGTGCATCAGGGGCGGATGTAACATTTCCCAATTGGGGGGGCAGGAGAAAATAGTATGGGTGCGGCTTCATCGCCCGTGTCGCTTCATGCCACGGTGATGAAGCCGCACCCATACCATTTTCAGTTACAGTACTTTTATTAGTCAAGTAAAGCATCAATAATAACATCAGTTGTTGTTGAAGTTGCATAAAGCTAAAGGTCTGACTCAGAGTCTTCTGTTTTCAATGATGAAATGCTGTTGGTTTAGTGGTGACACAGCGGTAGGTAGTTAGTAGCAGTAGTAGTGTTTAAAATCATTTCAAATATGAACACTTTAATTTGAAATATCTTGGGTTGTTTTGCATGGCATCGTGTCTGGGCATTTAGGGGGGCATTGCCCCCCCATGCCATGCCTAGATCCGCCCCTGGTGAGCATGGTGTAGTGGTGTACACAGGGAGCTGACACTCCCAGCAGCATATGTTCAGTGCATGGTATACAGCGTTGTGGAGCAGCTTGTGGCTGACTGGCTGGCTGCGGTGGAGCTGTGTCTGCGTCACTCAGCATCTCTCAGCACAGCTGTGTGTGTCTCTGTCTCTCATGACACCCAGTGGCATCGACCACACGCGAGCGCACGCACGCACACACACACACACACACACACACACACACACACACACACACACACACACACACACACACACACACACACACACACACACACACACACACTATATATAAAGTGTACTGTAGTGTAACACCAAGCAGGACAAGGCTTTTATATACATTTCGTCTAGTCATTTGGTGCGTTTAAAGCTGTGGTCTGTAGGTTTTATTGTCCTCTGGTAATAAAACCTACAGACAGAGGTAATTGCAAAATGCAACAGTCCAGGATTCTAACCCGAGACCAAATATCTTATGCTCACGCAAGAGGGAATTTCTGCTTGTGCATTGAGAGAGTAGAGAGACTCTATAGCAAAAAGGTAGTTTGTGATCTAAATATAAGTCTGTCACTTGAATTAAGGTGAGTGACATCGAAATAGGCTTGTCAGCTCAAATCCACAGTGCAATAGAAAGAATTCAATTTACACATCAGCGCCTCTATTTCATTGCCATTCTGTTGTAACGTTAGCCCTGCTGTTTAGCCAGTCACGAATCAGCTGTTGGTCAAAAGAAGGTATAATAATAACTTATTTTCTATAATAATGTAACACCAAAGTCACTATTCCATTTTCACCCGTCTGTTAAGTAACATCAGCGCCACTATTCCAATTTTCAGCAATGGGATGATAACCATTTTTTGGGGTGGGTAGAGACCTGCTCTAGACCTGAGACCTTGCAAATGTACTATAGTTATATTAACAGTGGTTAAAATAGAACTAGATTCAAATAAGTTTCAGATTGCAGCAGCAGAGGAAATATTCAAGGCAAAGATTCAAGGCCACCTGAAATCTCAAAATGTACAATGTGTAGAGTCGAATCAACACCCCAAAGTGCTTTACAAGAGGGGACACTCTTGTGCTGTATACCGTATGATGCTTTGATATACGATCTGCCAGGAGACACTTGATGCACACTACAGAAGTCAAGCCTGGTGCACTCTCAGTCGCAGGGGCGGATATACTGTAACATTTCCTAGTTTGGGGGAAGGGCAGGAGAAAATGGTATGGGCGCGGCTTCATCGCCCGTGGCGCGAAGCGACACGGGCGATGAAGCCGCACCCAGAACATTTTCGGTTACAGGACTTTTATTAGGCAAGTATAACCATCAATAATAACATCAGTTGTTGTTGAAGTTGCACCAGACACGCAGCATGCATAAAGCTAAAGGTCTGACTCAGAGAGTTTTCTGTTTTCAATGATGAAATGCTGTTGGTTTAGTGGTGCCACAGCTGTAGTTAGTTAGTCGCAGTAGTAGTGTTTCAAATCATTTTGAATGTAAACACTTTAATGTGAAATATCTTGGGTTGTTTTGCATGCCATCGTGTTTGGTGGGGCAGTCAGGGCATTTAGGGGGGCATTGCCCCCCCATGCTCATGCCTAGATCCGCCCCTGCTCGCGTGTAGCGCAGTACCAGCAGAAGGCCTATAATGGTCCTGCGGTGGCAGCAGTGGGATATTGCGTGTGTCAAGTTCTACAGTGCGCCTGCCGTTCGTGACTTGCAGATATTCATATTGCTATTCTCGTGTTGACTTATTATTATTATTATGGTTTGGCGGTGAGTTTATGAGGTCCTTGAACCAGGCCGTTTGGCACGGCCAGGGTTTGGTATGAAATGAAAAGCCAAAAAGCATGTAGAGGCAACGACGTGCTGTGGGTTTTGGCTGGGCGAGGCGAGCAGTCGGAGTCTAGGAGCTGGCTCTTCTGTTTTTGGTCTGAACTATGAAGTGCCAGCAGGGCCGGATTTAGCCAGCCCTACTAGGGTGGGCTGGAAGAATAGCAGGGTGGGCAACTCCAAAGTTTTTTTTTTATATGAAGCAGTGGTTTGGTTTTCAACCTTTTTGAAACCAGGGCCCACTATTTATTCGGCATGTGAGCCACGCACGGACCACCCTTTGATGACATTTTAGCCCCACAGACCCCAAAACTAAAGATTTCTTTTGCTTTTGTCCACAATACCAGGCTGATTTTTTTGGGGGGGAAAACAGTCAAACATTAATCCTCTACATTCTCTAGTTGTGTAGACTTGGTCTAATTCAGATGATGAATATTTTAACTCTTGAGAGCGTAAAGATGAAACCAAATGGACCTGCAGGGGTCCATTTGGTTTCATTTTTACGTTACATCTGGTTAACCAACCTGGGGACCACCTGGAACCCTCTCAAGGACCACTGGTTGAAAAGGCACTGATAATACCTTTCATTGGGTGGGCAGGATGCACGTTTGGGTGGGCTCTGCCCACCCCTGCCCCCCTCTAGATCCGGCCCTGAGTGCCAGGGGTGCATGGCTGCCGGTTCGACTGCAGCATAATCTCTTCTCCCTCTGCTTCCATCCCTCTCTCTCTCTTTCTCTTTATCATCTCTGATTTATTTCATCCTTTCTGTCTGTCTGTCTCCTCTTGACTGTGTCACATTGACTTCATCCATTGGATGGAGACCAAAAGGGACATTACAGTGCTGGAACACCTGTCCTCCCTGCGTCCTAGTATAGCCTGTTGTTAAGAGGAGCGCTTGTTTTGGTTCCCAGCAAAAATACGGACAGGACCGGGGTGAATTGGTGAAGTCTATTGATCTTTACGTCCTTGGAAAGACGTAAATATCATCCCCATATGGGCTGTGATCTGTGGCCCCGTCTTGAACGTTAATGGAGTACATGGTCGGGTGTAACATTCCCCAATTGGGGGCCTCTTGGCAGGAAAAAAATGGCATGAGGGGGTGGCTTCATCGTCTGTGTCGCTTCGTGCCTGAAATAATAAAGCTTATTCTGTGCCAGATCTGACTAGTTATGATTCATTTAAGTTGGTCTGGCCTCAATCTGACCCTCTCAGATTCATTAAGGGACGTCCCTTTTTAGTGGACAGGATTTGTGTTGGTTGACATCATCCGATAATCTGGGCCAGGTTTGACTAGTATTGGATCGCTAAGGCTAAGGCCTGATTCATACCACGTTTGCTGGGTTAGCTTCACTCTATGCCCTAGTGTGTATGCACATTTTCAAACAAACTTCTTCATTGTTTTACAAGGTACACATGGCACACAGAGAGTGAGGCCCTGGCGTCTCTATGCAGCACACCCATCTAAGTGCCTGCATGGAGCTGCAGAATGGCCTTGTGCCTCAACACTGTTTACACATGTCCTCCATGTATCTTGAGCTGTCATTTCTCTCTAAGCAATACCTCCTCCTCTTCTCCTCCCTCCAACCCTCTCCAGGGGCGGATGTAACATTTCCCAATTGGGGGAGCAGGAGAAAATGGTATGGGGACGGCTTCATCGCCACGGGCGATGAAGCCGCACCCATACTATTTTCAGTTACAGGACTTTTATCAGGCAATTAACTATCAATAGTGAGTTGTTGAAGTTGCAACAGACACGCAGCATGCATAAAGCTAAAGGTCTGACTCAGAGAGTTTTCTGTTTTCAATGATGAAATGCTGTTGGTTTACTGGTGTCACAACTGTAGTTACTTAGTTACTAAGCACTTTAATTTTAAATATCTTGGGTTGTTTTGCATGCCATTGTGTTTGGTGGGGCAGCCTGGGCATTTAGGGGGCCATTGCCCCCCCATGCCCATGCCTAGATCCGCACCTGACCCTCTCACTTATTCTCTCGCACGGAATCGTGCACAGCGTTAATTTGCAGCAACAAATGCATTCGCTATTGTTATGAAATATGAATTCTCCGACGTCAGATACATAAATGAATGTGAAATCGTGTCCTACCTCCCTCCTTCAACGTGTCAGACCGGTGGCCATCCATCTTTGGGGGGGAAAAAAAAACGTTTAATGGGTCATTTGGAAGAGGATAATCCCATAATCAATCAATGGGCTAAGGTCACTGTCAAACTGCACTCTGCAGTGCTGGGTGTGCCTGCAGAGATATTGTCAAAATCCCCCCCTAAAATAGAAGCGTTTAACAGCAGTCAGCTGTGTTTATCATGCTTTCATCTGCTTCCGACACGCTGACCCACATTCAATATCTTATCTCCATTATGCTTTTGAACTTTGTGGCACTGCCACAGAGTTACTCGGTTTGGACATGCTGGTGTGTGTCCATGTCTGTGTCTTTGTGGATAAATATATAGAACAGGGGTTTTCAACAGGGTCCGGGGACCACCAGTGGTCCTTGAGAAGGTTCCAGGTGGTCCCCAGGCTAAATGATGGAAAGTTGGTTAACCAGATGTAACTCTTGAGAGTGTAAAAATGAAACCAAATGGACCCTTGCGGGTCCATTTGGTTTCATTTTTACACTCTCAAGAGTTAAAATGTTCTGAATTAGTACCACTTAATTAAGAAGCTTACACTGTTTTGTTGGCAAAATACAGCCTGGAATTGTGGACAAAATCAAAAGAATTCTTTAATTTTAGGTCTTTGGTGTGAAAATGTAATCAAATGGTGGTCCGTGGCTCAAATGCTGAATAAATGGTGGTCCCTGGAGTCAAAGAGGTTGAAAACCCCTGATGTAGAATAAACAGATGTACAAGTTTTGCTTGTACAATAAGGCGAAGTGGTATACACCTTTTTGTGATATGAGGATAAATACTGATAGTTAAAATCAATATTAAGACACATTCTCCACCAGATCTTCCATTAGTCACTGCTTGCCTGTTATAGGTGTACTCCCTGCAAAAACAGAAAAAACTTTTTAAGTTTATCAGGCTTAGCTTTAGTAAAAAAAAAATAGCTTATCTTAAAATAAGATCAACCATCTATTCTTACAAGGTATGTTTTTATACAGTTGAACTTGAATATCTTGCTAAGTGATACAATCTTGAAACTTTCTGGTATTGAGTCATATTTTAGATAAAACAAACAACTTTTCTTGAAATAAGATGTGCATCTTGTTTCAGGAAATCTTGACAAGTCAAAGCATACGGTAGTTTTTTGTTTTTTGATTATTTTAGTAAAAATTGATTAGCTTATTTAGATAGTAGTGAGTTAGGGGCTTAGCTCTGTGGGGTATGGAAGCATAAGGTGGACCTTTTGGAATTGATAATCTAATTCCACAATAGCATTATAATTTTCCATGTATGCACGAGTTATTTGTGACAAATTTGAAATTGAAAATGCAATAATTCAATTTGAATTTCAATTTTCATATCATGTATGGGCATTCCATGACAATATTAAAATTTAAATTAAACTGATATACAGAGGACTTTATTGAAATGCAATAAGAAAAACAGCTGCCCCAGGGTATTGCATTTACATTTCAGTGTCAACAAGCTCTTTTTTGGACAATAATTAAATTAAAATGTAATTTTCCATCAACTTGCAAATTAAAATGGCAATGGCATTTAACATTTCATTTGCAAAGACTTAAACTGATCTACAGAGGACATTATTGAAATGCAATAATAAAAACAGATGGCCCAGGCCATTTCATTTACATTTCAGTGTCAACAAGCTCTTTTTTTGACAATATGTAAATTCAAATGCATTTTCTAACAACTTGAAAGTTTAAATGACAATGGCATAAAACATTTCATTTGCAAAGCCTTAATACTGCACCAGGTCGGACAATATGAAAAAGCAAAAGGAGAAACAGCGCCCCCCAGTCTATTCTTTTTCATTTACATATTGCAACGCAACGAACAGGACACTTTGGAATTGAAAATGCAATGTCAGTTCTCTTATCAAGGCGGGCCTTCACTTATGACGTCACTTCCTCAGTCTGTAACGCAGCTTCTCAGAGAAGCCGTTGAGGCATTACACCGGCAAAATTCTCACTTCACACAACAATCAGTGATAGTCTAGTGGTTAAGACATTGGTCTTGCAATGTGGCGGCCCGGGTTCGATTCCTCTCTAAGGTATTAACTTTTTGGCCGGTAAACAACTGTTGCTAACTAATGTGTCCAATCACTCATTTCTCAAAAATATGTTCCTTCTTCCTTACAACGAAATTATCCTGGGAGGGGGGGGGGGGGTGATTTTGCCCCAGGTCCATACAATAGTGAATGAATGAATGGAATATGAACTCCCTACAGTAGCCTACATGTGTCAAGTTGGACTGCTACAACAAAAGTGAAAAAAGCTTGGAGAATTACAGTACAATTCAAGTACAACTACAACAAATTGAAAAAATGTGATTGGACACATTAGTTAGCAACAGTTGTTTACCGGCCAAAAAGTTAATACCTTAGAGAGGAATCGAACCCGGGCCGCCACATTGCAAGACCAATGTCTTAACCACTAGACTATCACTGATTGTTGTGTGAAGTGAGAATTTTGCCGGTGTAATGCCTCAACGGCTTCTCTGAGAAGCTGCGTTACAGACTGAGGAAGTGACGTCATAAGTGAAGGCCCGCCTTGATAAGAGAACTGACATTGCATTTTCAATTCCAAAGTGTCCTGTTCGTTGCGTTGCAATATGTAAATGAAAACAGAATAGACTGGGGGGCGCTGTTTCTCCTTTTGCATTTTCATATTGTCCGACCTGGTGCAGTATTAAGGCTTTGCAAATGAAATGTTTTATGCCATTGTCATTTAAACTTTCAAGTTGTTAGAAAATGCATTTGAATTTACATATTGTCAAAAAAAGAGCTTGTTGACACTGAAATGTAAATGAAATGGCCTGGGCCATCTGTTTTTATTATTGCATTTCAATAATGTCCTGTAGATCAGTTTAAGTCTTTGCAAATGAAATGTTAAATGCCATTTCCATTTTAATTTGCAAGTTGATGGAAAATTACATTTTAATTTAATTATTGTCCAAAAAAGAGCTTGTTGACACTGAAATGTAAATGCAATACCCTGGGGCAGCTGTTTTTCTTATTGCATTTCAATAAAGTCCTCTGTATATCAGTTTAAGTCTTTCAAAATGAAATGTGAAACAGCTTTTTCCATTTAAATTTTAATATTGTCATGGAATGCCCATACATGATATGAAAATTGAAATTCAAATTGAATTATTGCATTTTCAATTTCAAATTTGTCACAAATAACTTGTGCATACATGGAAAAATTATAATGCTATTGTGGAATTAGATTATCAATTCCAAAAGGTCCACCTTATGCTTCCATAGTGGGGGGTATACCGTTAGTTCTGTTCTAATATGCATGACTATTATGCACAAGTTGTGCATCACAGCACACAGGCGTGTGTGTGTGTGTGTGTGTGTGTGTGTGTGTGTGTGTTGTGTGTGTGTGTGTGTGTTGTGTGTGTGTGTGTGTGTGTGTGTGGTGTGTGGTGTGTGGTGTGTGTGTGTGTGTGCGCGCGCGTGTGTGTGTGCGTGTGTACGTACCTGTACGTGTGCATGTTATGTATTTTGGTTCATTCTTGGTTCTTGCCCTGGCCTGCTGTGTGGCTGCTCAGCCAGATCAGTTCACCAGAAGCACCACACCTACAGTAACATGGCATACAGACCACACAGCTAGAGGCTGTTTGGAACAAACACTGTAGCAGAAACAGATACTCCATGGTAGAATGATAAATGGTGCCTTCATCCAAGCCGTTAGATGTGCCTCATATTCACCCATTCACACCCGCATTCATATACTGATGATGGTGGAAACCATGCAAGTCATGATGTGTCCTGAGCACGGTCTTGCTCAGGACACATTGACACTAGCTCTAGGGGAGCACGGATTTGAATCTGCAACCTTGCGATTACGGTCCAGTGAACTCTACCTCTGAGCCACCGTCGCCCCATGCCAATCTATTGAGACTATGATGATGATGATGGACTCTGGAACTTGGATCAGTTGGTATCAGTTTTTTTTATAGCCTGTGGGATAGGAAGGTGTGGCAGGCAGGCGGTGATGGAACGATTAATTTCCAATAGTGACAGCTTTGTTATCTGTGCCTTTCAGTGGTCACTTCCAGGTACATGTACTGTCTGGGCTCTTAAGTCCAAGGTTTGATCTCTCACGTGGGTTTGAATCCCAGGTACAGTAGGACATAAAGGTTAGGTCTGGTGTCTGTTGACTGTCCATCTCAAACACAGTTTCATAGAAATTACCACTTCTAAGTAATGCCCAGGGGTGTAGTGGAGGGGGGGGATGTGCGTCCCCCCACTTCTCACATCTAGGATATTTTTGGGGCAAAAGTAGGCCTACCGTATGTTTTTGTCTTGTCATTTACTTTCATGGATACAATTAGGCATTGTAAACAATCTTTCTCAATATGCTATACTTGTTTTAATAGCGTGTCTGTGTGTGTTGCGCAGGTGCACGCAAATGCGCATGCAAATGCAAGTGTGCATGCACGTGCCTTAAAGGGGAATTCCTCTCATTTTCAATATTTTACTGCCATTAATATACCTTAGAGATGTTGTGTGGACATGGTAAAAAAAAAAAGTTCCCTCATTCTGTGTTTCCTAGAAATGGAGGTCTGAAAAAAATCATTAGCATGGTGAAATACATATTGATGACATCATCAAGATGTGTTTCACCATGTTAATGAGTTTCCTTTTTTCTGAGAGTGGACAAATGGAACCAAATGGACCCGCTAGGGTCCATTTGGTTCACATTTGTTCACTCTCAGAAAAAAAAAATGAAAATGGGAGGAATTCCCCTTTAAAAGGCGTCCCCACACTTCTAAAAGTCCAACTACAGCACTGGTAATGCCCCAAACATTTTTACATAACCTTTATTAATTAATACCTACAATTAACAGCGGATAAATGACACTGTCTGTGTCAAAAAACGGTGTCACGAGTCACGACACACACAACCCCGAGTAGAGGCACTAGTCGCCATCTGTTCTACGGTGATAGCAAACTCATGTACTACACTTATCGGATGATGGGAGAAGCGATCTAATCCATTACTCCTAGTGATAAGCATGAAAAGACCATTGGCTTCGGGTCGTTGGACAAAAAAATGAGTGAGTGGGTTTCCATTAGAGGGATGTGGCGTGCCTCCTGTGTGTGACACAGGCAGAAAATTGGTTCATTTCTCTTTGATTTATGACATTAACTGGGTTATATATGGGTTCTGGTACCTGCCTGGTAATATTTCTGTTACCTGTATACTCTTCCATGTCTAGTCTGAGTTTATAGTTTTTTAGCAGTGCTTTTCAACTGGTGGTCCTTCCTTGAGAGGGTTGGGTGGGCCCCAGCTAAGTCGTTCAACCAGATGAAAAGTTGGTTAACAGTTTTCATGCCATGGAAATAGATCTACGTCATCCGTTATCATTATGATTTACAGTAACAACTGATGCCACTGACGTTAACGCTACTGTACGTGACGTAACTTACCGGCGCCGGTTCAATACGATCCCCATGCTAACAGCAGCTAGCAGCGACCGCGGCGACCATTGCTAGAGCATAACAAGGGACGGCCTAACCCGGAACCAAAAGTGTGTGTCCGTCAACTAACTTGTCCGTCGGGAAACATGGACCGAAATATGAAATATGACTTTTAGATGAAAATCGCTGGCACTGGCGACCTCCAAAAATATGAAAAAGGGCTGGCACTGAGAGAGTTAACCAGATGTAACTCTCGAGAGCTGTAAAATGAAACCAAAATGGACCCGCAAGGATCCATTTGGTTTCATTTTGGTTTCATTTTTTCATCATCTGAATCAGCCCAAGTCTCCACACACAAGAGGATTAACTGGAAGATTAATTGTCATTTTGATCTGTTTTGTTTTTCCAAATCCAGCCTGGCATTGTGGACAAAATGTCCTCAAATGGTGCAGGTCCGTGGCTCAAATGTTGAATAAATAGTGGTCCCTGGTGTTAAAATGGTTTATAGGATGATCTAATTCTTGATTTAAGTTTTACTAGGACCTTACCCGTTGTGAATATATAAACAACAAATAATGTACAGTGTAAATATAAGCAACAAATAATGTACCGTGAAAACTGTAAAGTGAATTAGCAGATCATAACAGTGTAGGTGAATTAAAGTGAATTAATAGATTATCATGTAAGTATGTAATTGCTTTAATGTGTAGTTGTGGGTAGGCTATACTTTAGGGCAGGGGGTTTTCAACCTTTTTGACTCCAGGGACCACCATTTAATCAGCATTTGAACCACGGACCACCATTTGAGAACATTTTAGCCCCACAGACCCCAAAACTAAATATTTATTTTGCTTTTGTCCATCTTCTAGTTGTGTAGACTTGGGGCTAATTCAGATGATGAATATTTTAAAACTCTTGACAGTGTAAAAATGAAACCAAATGGACCCGCAAGGGTCCATTTGGTTTCATTTCTACATTCTCAAGAGTTACATCTGGTTAACCAACTTAGCTGGGGACCACATGGAACCCTCTCAAGCAACTGTCCGTCATTTAGCCTCGGAGGGTGGTGAGTGTTAGTAAGCGCGCGTGCACACACACACACACACACACGCACACACACACACACACACACACACACACACACACACACACACACACCACACACGCACACACACACACACACACACTGTCAGTGTCGCACGCTGTGTCCTGTGATCTGTAGGCCTACATAAAGTGTGTCTTTCTGTCTGTTGGTGTCTGTCGCTCCCTTCATGTATAGCATAAATCCCATGGCCGCCTCCTGCTGCTCCTCCAACACCACAGTCATCATGAAGCCACAGGCAAAGGATGTGTGTGTGTGTGGGGGGATTCTCTCTAATGCAGCATGCGTGTCGATCGAGTCGCAGCTAACACACACACGCGCGCGCACGCTCGTATGGAAGTCAACGATGAAGCCACTGGCAAGGGTGTGTGTGTGTGGGGGGGGGGGGGATTCTCTCTAATGCAGCATGCGTGGCGATCCGAGTCGCAGCTCACACACACACACACACACACACACACACACACACACACACACACACACACACACACACACACACAACACACACACACACACACACACACACACACACACACACACACACACACACGCTCGTATGGAAGTCAACATCACATTATGTGAAACAGCGGTCGCGTGAGTGTGTAGATAAAGCTGTAGTGGACACACACCCAGCACTGAGACACAATGCTCAGCACCAGGAGGGAAATGGAAAAAAGTTGTGCTGTTTTCGCCATGCATAATGTCCTAGTGCTTCCATGCAAGAGCCGGCTGTTGTTAGCTCGTAGAGCTGCTTGTTTTTAGCGAAGACCGGCGCTGCACGATAGCAGTATAAATGTAGAATTGTCGGCTGCTACTCCAATAGCGCGGCGAGTATCAGAAGTATATTCTGTGTCGATAAAACGGGCGAATTACGCCGCGAGGCAGTGCGCTGCAGTAACCACTGAGTGATTAAGAAAAATGCGAGGCTGCATGGAGGATCGTCTGTCAGCGTTGTGTTCCCCTCGGTCGCTTGTGACGTGTGTGATAGGGGCGGGGGCACTTTCCCCATATAAACTAATGGGGAAATTGTCGTGCACAAATAAATTCATTATAAATCAACGATGTGTTAATTTGAAAAAAGGGCTTCGTTAGTCTCTTGCTAATATTATGCTCAATGACCGTGTGAAAAATTAGAGCTATTGGTGCAGCCAGGACGGACTTATGCCTGTTTCAGACATTCATCATTCATTCATTCATTCAGACATGTGCTTAGTTATAGTATTAGATATTAGAAGATAGATAGATAGATTAGATAGATAGATAGATAGATAGATTAGATAGATAGATAGATTAGATTAGATGTTTGTAGCACGTGTGTATTTCTCCATTGTGCTAATCCTACTTTTTTACTAAATAGTGACAAGCTACTGCAACACAGAGTGACAGGACAAAATGCTGACGATGATCTACAGCAGGGGTTTTCAACAGGTGGTCCGGGACCACCAGTGGTCCTTGAGAGGGTTCCAGGTGGTACCCAGGCTAAAGAAAGAAAAGTTGGTTAACCAGATGTAGCTCTTGAGAATGTAAAAATGAAACCAAATGGACCCTTGCGGGTCCATTTGGTTTCATTTTCACACTCTCAAGAGTTAAAATATTCATCATCTGAATTGGCACGTATTTAATTAAGAAGCCTACACTGTTTTGTTTTCTGCAAATCCCAGCCTGGAATTGTGAACAAAACCAAAAGAATTCCTTGATTATAGGTCTGTGGGGGTAAAATGCTATCAAATGGTGGTCCGTGGCTCAAATGCTGAATAAATAAATGGTGGTCCCTGGTGTCAAAAAGGTTGAAAACAACTGATCTACTGTACATTGTGAGTGTATGATGTGGCCTTTTTGAAACGTACAGAGCCTCAGCGGTGGCAATGGAAGAGTTTGGTCCTATCTATGGAGCTGACATGTACAAATGGCCTGCGTATGGTTGAGTGGATAAGAGTGGGTGACAGCTCTACTGTAATACACCTGTCTCTGTAGTCTCTCTGTGGTCTGTAGAATAGAAGGACCTTTCTGCTGTACTAAACACCTCACAATGACACTGTGCTTCTGGCCTGCACCCATTCTGTGGATCTGCTGCCATCTCTTGGCTGCTCCCTGCATTTGTATCAATGCAAAAACCAAAGGGAAACAGTCCAATTTGGTAGCAATCAATACAGAGTTAAATATGCATGCTTCAGAGTTAAAGGGGAAGTCCACCCATTTTCAACATTCTAATATGTCATTAGTATACCCTAGAGGTGCTGGGTGGACATGATAAAGAAGTTCCCCCATTCTGTGTTCCCAAGAAATGGAGGTCTGAAGAAAACCTCTAACATGGTGAAACATCTTGATGACATCATCAAGATGTATTTTCACCATGTTGTTAATGGATTTCTGTAGATGCTTCTTTTTTTCTGAGAGCGTACAAATGGAACCAAATGAACCCGTTAGGGTTCATTTGGTGGCATTTGTACGCTCTCAGAAAAAATGTTGAAAATGGGTGGAAATCCCCTTGAAGTTAAATAAGAATTTCACAGTGAATTGCTTTAAATCTCTGTCCTTGGGCTAATGATACCCGTGTTTCTCTCTCTTTCATGTGCCGCCCGCTGTCTCGCCCTGACCACCTCATCTCAGGTAAGACCACTCTCCCTAAGTCATCCCTTTGTCACGATGCTCATGACATTCTTATGTATTACAGTGGACAGCAGCCCAAAGTATATGATATATTATGTAAGGGCGGCAGTGGCTTCAGAGGTAGAGTCACCGGATGGTAACCGCAAGGTTGCGGTTCGATCCCGGGCTCCCCCAGAATTAGTGTCGAAGTGTCCCTGAGCAAGACACTGATTGCTCCTCATGTGCTAGTAGGTGCCTTGCATGGTTTCCACTGCCATAAGTGTGTGAATGCAGGGATTAAAGTTCTCAGTACTGGGTACTGATTTCAGTCCTGAAGATTTCACAGGGGTCATTTAATTAGCTCATTTATTTGCAAAAGATCATTTTCAGTCTCAAGATTTTTTTTACTTTAATCCCTGTGAATGTGTGTGAGAATGGTTGAATGTGATGCACAAGCTATATTTAAAGCGCCTTGGAAGGCGCTATATAAATGCACCATTTTCCATCAATGTAATAATCACCTGCAAGAATAGCGTTTCATCAGAAAAAAGTTGTGAGCAGGATACACGCTTGCTTTAATAGGATATTCTTTCCTCCACTTTTGTTTGTTTTCCTTGCTATAGGACTTGGGTTGCATTTTTTGTCCAATAATGTAGTAATCACTTTCCACAGTGCTCCCCCTAGTTCTCATTCAATAGCCGCTGTGAGTCTATTATGGCGGTGAAGAAAATTGCCGCCAGACGTCGCTTGAGGGAATATTCTGATGTAGCCCCAATTCCCCCTGTAAACAAGAGCATTTTGCATTTTGTTCATGCATTTAAAACTTTGTGTACTGAACGCGTTTTGGTGTTTTTAAGCTGTAGAAAAATAGCAGATCTACAAGCTCATATCGCGCCACCGAGTGGCGCGATATGAGCTTGTAGTTCTGCTATTTTTGAAAAAATTTGAAAAGCATCAGAAACTAGAATCTGAATCAGGACACAATGGATTAAAGCAACTTTGTGTTTCTAGTGGGATAAACTTATTGTTGTATAAAACCAAATCATGGGAGTGAAACCAGAGGAGCTACTTCACTGTTATTCCTCCCAAGCAGTGAGCGCTTACTCCTGGTCAGTGTGGGCCGTGGGGGTCCCCCAGGGGTCCTTCATTAAGGCTCCAGGGATTCCACAGCTATAACCCAATACACTTTTACATACACTGGCTTTTAGGCATTAGCCGATCTACAGAACAAGCTCCATGGCCTGACACAGTGGTTTTCAACCAGTGGTTCCAGTGGGGACTGCCAGTGGTCCTTGAGAGGAATCCAGGTGGTCCCCAGCTAAATGATGGACAGTCGTTAACCAAAGGGACCCTTAGAGATCTGTAACTCCTGAGAGCGTAAAATGAAAACCGAATGGACCCTTTACTGGTCCATTCGGTTTCATTTTTGTGCTCTCCAGAGTTAAATTGTATCTAAACGTCTGACTTATTTAATTTTTTGAGAATTAGAAAATGTAGAAGAATTGTTATTTTTACCAACGTTTTTGCCAAGTTTATCCCTCTCTAAATTGTGGGCAAAAACCTAGTTTTGCGTCCGAGTGACTAAAATGCAGAATAAATAGTGGGCCCTGGTATGAAAAAGGTTGAAAACCACTGGCCTAACGCACGTCATGGTCTTTGAAAGGAAGAAAGGTTTAGAATCCCTACACCTACAAAGGACAAGGCCTGTGTGTTTTTTGGACATGGCTCATGCCATTTAATTTAGTGCATTTTATTACCCCTCCCCTAAACTGTAGATAAGATAAAACAAAAACCTTTTTATTGGTCCCCAGAGGGAATTCCAGCAACCATTAGTGGTTCATTAATTGTTGTTGTTGTGAGGATGAATATAATTATATTAGTTTTTAACCGTGGGATAGAGTGAGGTTTATGGATTTACGCAATGCTAAAACAATGCTGCCTGTGCGTGTGTCTGGGTGAGGAGCGTGCGTTGGTTGTTGTGGGTTGTGTGGGTCAGGACCGCTGCCAGGGACATTCCACTGCTGTGTCATGCCCACACTCGTATTGCTATTGAAACCTGTGACCACCTACCTGGGTGGGTGGCTGTGTGCGTGCGTGTGTATGCCTGTGTGTGTGTGTGTGTGTGTGTGTGTGTGTGTGTGTGTGTGTGTGTGTGTGGTGTGTGTGTGTGTGTGTGTGTGTGGTGTGTGTGTGTGTGTGTGTGTGTGTGTGTGTGTGTGTGTGTGTGTGTGTGTGTGTCTGCACGTGTGTGTGCCTGTGGCAACTCTCACTGTGCCCTCTCTTTTTTTTTTTTTTTTTTTATCTTTTTTTTTATCCCAGGATTTTGCAAAACATTTTTTCACCCCATATCAATTCCTAATGTGATCTTGACTTGGCTCTACACATCCTCCACCAACCTGAGGAGCAACAGACTGGCCCCATGCTTCGTTCAATGCATGAGGAGTCCAAGCTGCCTTCTTTTTCACCTGACAGCGGGGAGTTTCCCTGGTTGGGCGTAGCGCGTGGAAGGAACACGTTATTCCAACCAGTTCCTGTCCCCTCCATCAGGCGCCCCCTGGCTGGCCATAGAGGCAGGATTACAGCATGTTTTTGTGAGGGTATCTATAGCCCCCCTACATCCAATGCTGGATGTAGCATTGGATGTAGAAATGCTACTTCCACCCCTGGTGCCTGTGGTACTCTCTCTGTGCCCTCTCTGGCTCTCTGCACCGTAAAAAAAAAACAAAAAAAACATGAATGTTCATTTTACCCGGAGAGTACAGTACAAATGGAATCGAAATGTCCAGAGTCGTCCCCTGTTTGGCCTTTAGAATCGCTGCATTCATCATTCATTGCAGTCTGGAAGTGTCAAGACCTGGCTGTTTATTCATTGCTAAGTTAATTACGTGGGTTCAAAAAGCCACTGGAGAGAACTATCCCTACAGTTTCCTCGGGCAGGAGGTGCAATAACAAACACACCCACTAGAGGGTGCTGGCGGATGCTCCAGGACTATCCATACTTTATATAGAGTAGAGTAGTGTCTCTCTCTCTCTCTCTCACTCTCACTCTGACTATTTATTTAAGGAAAACCTACACACTGATCTACCCTCAAAGACGGTCTCTAAATGTCAATATTTAAAATGCTCTTTCTTTCTCTTCCTCTTGTTCGTCTCCCGCCCCCTCCTACTGCTTCTTCTTCTTCTTATACAAAAAAAGGGGGCAGTGGAGTGTGACTTTCTGGGACACCGCTGAGCAGAGTGCAGAGCAGAGAGATGCTGAGTGCACGCACCCATAGCTTTAATTTGAAGGAACAGCCAGTCAAAACATGCTCTGGCCTTTTTAAATATTTTATACATCCAGTGAAAGATTCTCTTGCATCATCATGCCCCTCTTGTTTCTGCAGCGCTCTAGTGACAGTGTGATGGCGCACTAGTTTAGTGCAGTGTGATATTGTGTACTATAGTACAGAGTGATTGTGTACACTATGACAGTGGGGTTGGCTTTCTATATCAGGGGTTTTCAACCTTTTTTTTAATATCAGGGCCCAGTATTTCTTCAGCATATGAACACCATTTGGACCACCATTTGGGGACATTTTAGCCCCCACACAAACCCCATTTCCAGGCTGGATTTAGGAAACAAAACATGACCATTAATCTTCTACATCCTCTAGTTGTGTAGACTTTGGGCTAATTCAGATGGTGGATATTTTAACTCTTGAGAGTGTAAACATGAAACAAATGAACCCGCAAGGGTCCATTTGGTTTCATGGTTACGCTCTCAAAGAGTTACATCTGGTTAACAAACTGTCCCATCATTAGCTGGGGTGACCACCTCTCAACGAACAGTGGTTGTCCCTGGACCACTGGTTGAAAACCACTGTACTATGGGCAGTTGGCAGTTTGTTGGCCTTTCTATATTATTAGTAGGCCTAATACTAATATGGTATATTGGGTTGCGCTGCACAGGGCCATTGTGTTGCCCCAGGGCAGTGTGTCTCCCATTGTAACCCAGTAGGCCATGGGGGGATGTCTTGAGGATTAGCATATCTAGGTTATGGTAATATAATCTGTTTCACCCATGATCGCACCTACTGTACTGTATGTTAAGAGGGAGAGAGCGCAGGAATTGGGGGAAGAGAGTGTGTGTGTGTGTGTGTGTGTGTGTGTGTGTGTGTGTGTGTGTGTGTGTGTGTGTGTGTGTGTGTGTGTGTGTGTGTGTGTGTGTGTGTGTGTGTGTGTGTGTGTGTGTGTGTGTGTCCTCCAGGGCCATGGTAAGTGGGGGTCCCATCTGCTGTGCAAAAGCCCCCCTTCCACCCCCCTCACCCACATACACACGCACGCCTGCACAAAAAAAAAACACAGCACACATTGCGCTTAAGAAGACAGCCCAAGCCTGTGACCCAGAAATGTTTGCCCCCACCCCACCTCATCACAAAGACCCCGCCACCCCCACCCCCCATCCTCCCAATGCAGCCTGTCCCCCTGCCCCCGCTAATTGCCCCAATCGGCCTCTGTTTCCTCTTCAGGGCGGCCAGGCCGGTGGGTGGGGCCAGGCCTCTATTAGCCCTTATACCCCCCACACACCCTGTTCTTTTTCCAGGATGTGGAATTCATGCTTGGTCGCACCATGGCACTGTCGCACTTTGAAAACATAGCTGTTTTATAAGCCTTCCTAATGATCAGTTTTAATTCTCACCTCCTGAGGCTTTCATCGTTATGATGGGAAGATTATTCACTTACCTGTTAGCGGCACACCTGATGAACGCACACCTTTCTACCTGACACAACATTATTAAAGCATTTACAGTATAAGCAATAAATGTCCTGTCCATCTTCGTCTTAGCAAAAGAGAGAAAAATAGTTTGCACACCGGGTAGTATAGCTCATTTTATTTGGAGGAGACAACGTTTCGACATGGGTCTTCTTCAGGTATGACGAATGAAATAAAATGTGCTGGGAGCTACTGTTTTTCTCTCTTGCACATTTGACTTTTTTAGTTCAGCACCTGTAAATTTTATTAGAGATGTGCATACTTCACTTTTGTTTCATCTTCATCTTAGACCATGGGTTTTCAACCTTTTTGACACCAGGGCCCATGCACTATTTACTCGGAATTTGAGCCACAGATCTCCATTTGAGGACATTTTTAGCCCCACAGACTCCAAAACTAAAGATTTCTTTTGCTTAGTTTTGTCCACAATACCATGCAGGCTGGATTTTGGAAACCAAACAGTCAAACATACAGATCAAAATCACCATTAATCTTCTACATTCTCTAGTTGTGTAACTCTTTGAGAGCGTTTCATGTTTACACTAAACATGAAACGCTCTCAAAGAGTTAGGCTACTGGTTTACCAAGGTTCTATCATTTAGCCTGGGGACCAGGTGGAATCCTTTCAGGGACCACTGGTGGTCCCCGGACCACCGTTTGAAAACCCCTGTCTTAGACCGTTCCATTATTAGAGCACTTCTTGAAAATATCTAGTATCTATGACAACCATGTTAGCCAATGACAAAGCTTTGAAAATAATCAATGCGTACAAATGAAAGAAGACATGTCACAGACATGCACATCGATGTTAAAGATGCAGTGAAGAAAGTAGTCGAGAGAATAAACAAGTCACTATGAAAATATTGTGACATTTACCTGTTCTAACTCAGAGCAGTTGCTAAAACTGGTTGGAACCAATCTGTAAATGTCACAACAAGCACACTTGCGATCTTTAGCCCAGGTTTTCAACCAGTGGTCTGGGGACCACCAGTGGTCCCTGAGAGGATTCCAGGTGGTCCCCAGGCTAAATGATGGAAAGTTGGTTAACCAAATGTAACTCTTTGAGAGCGTAGACATGAAACCAAATGGTTTCATGTTTACACTCTCAAGAGTTAAAATATTCATCGTCTGAATTATCCCAAGTCTACACAACTAGAGAATGTAGAAGATTAATGGTCATTTTGATCTGTATGTTTGACTGTTTTGTTTCCCAAATCCAGCCTGGTATTGTGGACAAAAGCAAAAGAAATCTTTAGTTGTAGGGTCTGTGGGACTAAAGTCTAATGAAATGGCTCAAATTCTGAATAAATATGAAAGTATGAAAAAGGTTGAAAACAACTGTTCTATTCTCAGTCATTCTCAACAACTGTGCCGCATCACATAGTGTGACTTGAAAAAAAAAAATCCTTAGCACACCCCGAAAACAATCGATACTGCAGTCCATTGTTCTAAGGTGCGAGGAAAAACAACATGCTAATGATGACGGCCGGACGCACGTAATCGCACCTCATGAATAGGTGTGATTGTGTGCGTCACAGGGCTCATCATTAACAATAGAAATGTTAATGCAAATGCATGTCTTTGTCTGTATGGAACAACTTTACTGTATAAATATTCCAGCTACAAGCTTAGTTTATCAGTTCCACTGGGTTGTACAACATGGAACCCTGAGATGCATCCAGAAGACGCTACTGGTTGAGTTGCATCTGCTATCCTTCTCCTGTCACAGTTACTCTCTCTCTCTCACACTCGCGCACACTTCTTCTCTAGGGATGTGCACACGTCTTTAGCAGGGCGAATATAGCATGTCCCATTTGGGGGGCAAGAGAACATGTTGGAGGGGCAAGAGAAAATGGGGCAAGAGAAAATTTTCTCTGAAGTCGCACCCATACCATTTTCAGTTACAGGACTTGTATTAGGCAAGTAAAGCATCAATAATAACATCAGTTGTTGTTGAAGTTGCAACAGACACGCAGCATCCATGAAGCTAAAGGTCTGACTCAGAGAGTTTTCTGTTTTCAACGATGAAATGCTGTTGGTTTAGTGGTGACACAGCTGTAGTTAGTTAGTAGCAGTAGTAGTGTTTCACATCATTTTAAATATAAGCACTTTAATTTGAAATATCTTGGGTTGTTTTGCATGGCATCGTGTTTGTGGGGGGGGGGGGGGGGGGGGGCAGATTGGGTATTTAGGGGGGCATTGCCTCCCATGCCCATGCCTAGATCCGCCCCTGATCTTTAGGATGGTTCATCATATTGGGAGCGTTACCAAAGCAGTGGGTATTGTGCGCTGTGCTGTTCTAGCCCCTACTGTATGTGTTGAACGCCTGGCTGATGACTAGTTCCCAGGCAGTGACGTCAGTGGCCTTGGATCCTCCACAACACAAGCACCACAGAAATAAC
Source organism: Benthosema pterotum (assembly GCA_039105355.1). Taxonomy (NCBI): domain Eukaryota; kingdom Metazoa; phylum Chordata; class Actinopteri; order Myctophiformes; family Myctophidae; genus Benthosema; species Benthosema pterotum. Next base: position 46,198,120 of record CM076968.1, read on the forward strand.
CCTGCACATACTGTATCGCGCCGCTATGCTAATCACGGTGTAATGGATCGGATCTGCCCTCCGAGCATGACGATATGAGATACGACTGCGTATAAACCCAAGCACCCCCTGGAGTTACGCTAACACAAGTGCCTCTCTCGTGCGCTTGTGTTTGCGTCCGTGTGTGTGTGTGTGTGTGTGTGTGTGCGTGCGTGCGTGCGTGCGTGCGTGCGTAACCAGGGGCGGATCTAGGCATGTGCATGGAGGGGCAATGCCCCCCCTAAATGCCCAGACTGCCCCCACCAAACATGATGTCATGCAAAACAACCCAAGATATTTCAAATTAAAGTGCTTAAATATTTAAAATGATTTGAAACACTACTACTGCTACGAACTAACTACAGCTGTGGCACCACTAAACCAACTGCATTCCATCATTGAAAACAGAAAACTCTCTGAGTCAGACCTTTAGCTTTATGCATGCTGCGTGTCTGTTGCAACTTCAACAACAACTGATGTTATTATTGATGCTTTACTTGCCTAATAAGTCCTGTAACCAAAAATGGTATGGGTGCAACTTCAATGGGCGATGAAGCCGCCCCATACCATTTTCTCCTGCCCCCCCGCCCCCCAATTGGGAAATGTTACATCCGCCCCTGTGTGCACCACATTCCAACGCCTCCCTCAGTCTATATCATATATTCCCCCTGATACCAATTACGTCACTGACAGTTGAGCATTCAGATGTCGACACCTCTGTGTTTGCGGCTAAGTTATGGTCTCACGTTTGGAAGATGGACGGTTTGTTTGCTACAGAGCCGGAGTCCAGCCCTCTGGAGCATATGGTCTTCATGAGGCCACTGTAAAAGCAAACCAATCGTCGCAGTTTAAAGCAGAACGTTTGGAAATAATGCCTTCAAGCCCACCCTCGTTGTGGGTTGTTGCGTGGCAATTATGTTCTGAGAAAGTGAGTGAAGTATATGTAGGTGATTTTCACCTATAACGGCACGCCCAAATTAGAAATATTAATCATTCTATATATTGATTTTCGTTATTGTTCGAGTAGCCTAACTGTTGTACCTCTAATGTAATTCATGGCATGTGTCAAAATTAGTAGTAACGTATTTTCCACAGTTTAAGACACACTTAAAAGCTTTATAATCTGAAGTGCCTTATATATGCATCGTTTGACTGCAGTAGCTTCTATCCTATGTTGACTGCAGTAGCTTCTATTCTATGTTGACTGCAGTAGCTTCTATTATATGGTATGTTGACGACTGCAGCAGCTTTTATTCTATGTTGACTGACTGCAGTAGTTTCTATTATATGTCGACTGCAGTAGCTTTTATTCTATGTTGACTGCAGTAGCTTTTATTATATGTTGACTGCAGTAGCTTCTATTATATGGTATGTTGACTGCAGTAGCTTCTATCCTATGTTGACTGCAGTAGCTTCTATCCTATGTTGACTGCAGTAGCTTCTATCCTATGTTGACTGCAGTAGCTTCTATCCTATGTGCCTTAGAATCCAGTGTGACTTATACATGAAACCAGTTCTCAAATAGACCTTATCGTGCAGCAAAAATATGTTAAAGGGGAATTTCACCCATTTTCCAATTTTCCTGAGAGGATGCAAATGTGAAAGGGGTCTCACCATTAACATGGTGAAATACATCTTGATGATGTCATCAGATGTACAACGTATTTCACCATGTTAATGATTTTTTTCAAACATCCATTTTTAGGAACTACATAATTGGGGGAACCTTTTTTATTGCCCACCCAACACCTGGAAGGTACATCAATGACATAGTGAAATGTTGAAAATGGGTGGAATTCCCCTTTAAGTAAGTACATTCCCATAAAGTACTGCAATACAATCTCAAGTACACATCTGAATACTTCTCTCTCTTTCTCTCTTTGCAGAAAGGTGATATATATATATGCTGTATAGATGCACCACCAACGCACCAGCAGTAGTTGTTTTTCTCAGTTGAGCAGTTCTTCCGCCTCATCCTCCCATATCCTCTGGGGTTCATTGAACACCAGGTGTCCATTTTTACATTTTCCAGATTCAAACGAACACTCAGGGTTTTGCTGAGTGGCTCAGGGGAAAAAAAGTTGCACATTTCCATTTCCTCAAGTAAGCGCGCACACTCCCATTATTGTTGGAAATTAAGCCATAACCCATTGTACGGCAAATTGGATAAATTGGTCGGGGATTTACTTAGCGCCGTGTCTTATTTATGAGGTGAACGTGGCCCCTGGCAAGCCCCGTTCTTCATTTCAAAATAGATTATGGTTCCCTAATTCATAAGATAAACAGGCCATTATGTGGCTGCTTTGCTGAATCTTGGAGCGGCGGAGTTGAGTTTGCTATCCTTGCCTGTCGTATAGTAGTGCTAATCCATCTCCAGGCTCTTTAATGTGCCGCACGTAACACGGCGATGTTGTTATCAGACTCTTTCAATTATTGTGTGTATACCGTGGGCCAAACGATTATGTGTACACTCAAAGCAAAAATGTTCCCTCACACGGCTTTTCCGATGGAATATTAAGGACTGCCTATTAAAGTTACATTATTTTTTACTCGCTATCGTGATGTGGAGGAGGCTGGAATTGGGAGCGGCAGTAGATAGATGGAGCGATTAGAAGACAAAAAAAAAATCCATTTACGAGTTGCCAGAGATAGTTTAGTGCCGTGTAGTGAAAATGGCTGATCTGCAAGCCCACATCGCTTTGTGCACTTCCCACATCGCTTTGTTTTGTACATTGTATGTTTACAGTTCGGCTATTTTGGGTGTGCAACAGGGGCGGATGTAACATGTCCCATTTGGGGGGGTAAGAGAACACGTTGGAGGGGCAAGAAAAAATGGTATGGGGGCAGCTTCGCGCCACGGGCGATGAAGCCGCAACCCATACCATTTTCGGTTACAGGAGTTTTATCAGTCAAGTAAAGCATCAATAATAACAATAATATCAGTTGTTGTTGAAGTTGCAACAGACACGCAGCATGCATAAAGCTAAAGGTCTGACTCAGAGAGTTTTTTGTTTTCAATGATGAAATGCTGTTGGTTTAGTGGTGCCAAAATTGTAGTTAGTAGCAGTAGTAGTGTTTCAAATCATTTTAAATATAAGCACTTTAATTTGAAATATCTTGGGTTGTTTTGCATGGCATCGTGTTTGGGGGGTACTTAGACTGGGTATTTAGGCCCCCCCCCATGTCCAATGCCTAGATCCGCCCCTGGCGTGCAACAACCTTGCGCCGCTGAGTAATACAGTAACCACGGCTTTAAGGGGCCTATGGGGGGGGGGAGAGAGAGAGAGAGAGAGATGGAGGAGAGGAGGGTATGGGGCGACAGGTGGGAGGGTACGAGGGAGAGGCAGGCCTAATTGGCACATTTGACCGTCCTGTCACATACCTGCTTAATTGGCGTGCCCAGAGGTCACATTTAGAGAAAAAGAACGGGGAGAAATCTTACGCCTTACTAAGGCCTGCCTGGCGAACAATGGTGTGCAAGTGTTTGTGTGTGTGTGTGAGTGTGAGTGTGTGGGTGGATGGGTGGGCTGGGCGGAAAGGGTGGCCGGGGGTTAACGGAATGAGCGGCACGAGTGCATCTCTCTCCCAAGACCCCGAGAGAGTGTTGTCTCATCACCATAAAGCATTAAACATTTACTCTGACCTACAAAAACCTCGGCGCTGCCTTTGCTCCCAGCCAGCACCTCTCTCTCTTTCTCTCCCTCTCTCTCTCTCTCTCTCTCTCTCTCTCTCTCTCTCTCTCTCGTTCTCTCGTTCTCTCTCTCTCTCTCTCTCTCTCTCTCTCTCTCTCTCTCTCTCTCTGTGTTCTCTGTGTCTCTCTCTGTCTCTGTCTCTCTCTCTCTCTCCTCTCTCTCTCTCTCTCTCTCTCTCTCTCTCTGTCTCTGTCTCGGGTCTCTCTCTCTCTCTCTCCCTCTCTCTCTCTCTCTCTCTCTCTCTCTCTCTCTCTCTGTGTGTTTTCTGTCTCTCTCTCTCCTCTCTCTCTCTCTCTCTCTCTCTCTCTCTCTCTCTCTCTCTCTCTCTCTCCTCTCTCTCTCTCTCTCTCTCTCTCTCTCTCTCTCTCTGTGTCTCATATAATAATACCCTCTGCTTCCATCCATTTCTTGCACCGCCGTTTAGCAGATCCGCTTCCCCTGTTTGGTAATGAGTGCTGTGCTGCAGGGAATTGGCTGAGATCATGAGGGAGCGAGGGAGGGAGAGAGGGAGGGGAGGATGGGTTGGTAGGTTGGGGCTAAAGTGTCGACGCACGTTTAGCTTTCGACGGGTGGTAACCCACCACCCCTCCCAGTCCTCGATGATCTTTAATCTCCCCCGCCTTTGATTTTCGCCGGTTGCCAGACACACTGGTAAATGAGAGAGAGAGAAAGATGTTTTAAAGCGGCCACACCTGCCTGGACACCGACGCTTTGCAACGCGGCCAATCAATATACGCTTGTATAGCTCCCCTGAAGTCTTAAGCTAGTGCTAGTGAGGTGGAAGCCTTACGTCACTTTATGGATTAAGTGGCCTGTGTATGGATGCACGCGGGGCAGCGCAGCGCTGTGTCTCTTCCCCTCTCCACTCGGGGCCCATCCTGTGGTTTTTAGGGGAAACAAATGGGGAGAGAGACCGAGCCTTTAAGGGCTTCATCATTCAACTTAGGTATAGATTAGGTTGAAGTGTTTCATCACCATCGACTGCGGATGTCCTTTTTGTGGCCGGCACTCTCTCTCTCTCTCTACATTGGAGACGTTGTGGGCCAGGGTCGGATTGACCATTGGGCGTACAGGGAGGTCTCCCCCTGGGCCACGACCCGTAGGGGGCGTGTGGTATCATGGTATGATTAAGAGCACTTCCAACCTTTTTGATCCAGGGTCCACTATTCATTCAGAATTTTTGAGCCACAGACAACCATTTGATGACATTTTAGCCCCAACAGCTCCCAAAACTAAAGATTTATATTGCTTTTTGGTGCACAATTCCTGGCTGGATCTAGTAAACAAAACAAAAGTCAAACATACAGATCATACAGATCAAAATCACCATTAATCTTCTACATTTTCTAATTAGACAATTTAGATTAATGTTTTAACTCTTGAGAGTGTAAACATGTTAACAGGTTTCATGTTTACGCTCTCAAAGAGTTACATCGCTGGTTAACCAACTATACCAGGTAGAATTGTGGTTGGGCCGGTCTAGGCCAAATCACGCTAAAAATGTCCGGGACAATTTTTTCGCCCAATCCACCACTGTTGTGGGCAGTCTGACGAGGAAGAGAGAGGGTAGAGAAAAAAATACACCGCTGTAGTATAGGGAAATTGTTCTTCCTCACTCCCATCTCTCTTTGCCCACATCTCTCATCTATCTTTCACTCTCTCTCTCTCTCTTTCTGTCTCTCTCTCTCTAGTCCATCAGTGTTCGGTAATGGAGGTGATGGAAATTGATTTCTGAGTGAATTATTTCTTGTGCCCCTTCACTCTCCGGGAGACTATAACCCTTTTTTTTTTCTCTCTCTCCCTCCCTCGCTCGCTCCTCGGAAAGTGTCCCTCTGGTCTTTCCCTAGACTGACTCTCTCTCTTTCTCTCTCTCTCCTCTCTCTCTCTCTCTCTCCTCTCTCCTCTCTCTCTCTCTCTCTCTTTCCCCCCTTCCCTCCATCTCGAAGGAAGAGGAGGACTGACTGCTCTAAGTCATTCATTCATTTCAATATTCCACACCTTTTCCGTGACTCTTCTTAACGCCCGGGGCCTCCCTCCTCTCAATGGGCAGCCCCGGTATTACATTGTCCTATATTAGAGCCTTGATTGGCTGATCGATGGGAGCTTATCAAACCACAAGAGAGGGAGAGAGAAGAAGGTGAGAGAGTGCAAAAGGTGGGCGGGGCTGCAGTAGATAGACTACACATAGACACGGCGGCGAGAGAAAAAACCCCGTGAAAGAAAAGAGGGAGGGAGTGGGAGAAGGATGGTGGCTGAGTGGAAAGGAGCAAAGAGGAGGAGGAGGAGATGATTAGAGAAAGGTTTCGGCCAGTACTGGACCCCACACCAGGGGCAGATTGGCCATCTGAGTACAGGGAGTTTTCCCGGTGGCCTGCGCCACCTAGTGGCCTGGACAAGATCCAAAATGCACTAGTGGCACTTCCAAAATGCACTAGAATGTGCTAGATGCTCGCCTGAACATACAGATCAAAAGGACCATTAATCTTCTAAATTCTCTAGTTGTGTAGACTAAGTTGGGCTAATTCACATGATGAATATTTTAACTCTTGGGGGTGTAAAAATGAAACCAAATGGACCCGCAAGGGTCCATTTGCATTAATTTTTACGCTCTCAAAGAGTTACATCTGGTTAACCAGCTGCCACCCCCCAGGGTGGCCTGGCAAAGGCAAAATTGTCCCGGTGGGAAAATATGTGCCAATCCGCCCCTGCCCCACACTGACCTGTAACCAGGGGTTGACACTAAGTCCTCCGAGGCACTTGCCCATCGGCAAGTGCAAGTCAGGTTCTACTTGCCCTCAGATCATGGTCACTTGCTCCCAAAATATATTATCTTAAAGTTTGCATTTTACATTCTACTTGGGTGCTTTAAAAATTTCCTTTCGCAATCGAAGACTATTTTTTTGTTTATGTCACAATTAGCTACAGTAAATATTCAACTTTTAAATCAGTGGTTCCCATAGTGGTCACGGACTCAGGGGTCTGTGATGCCAGCAAAATGGACCAAATGGACCTGGGAGAGAGATAGGTAGAGATGGCTAGAAAGCAGGGAAAGACGCAGAGGCAGAGCACACAAGTCGCACACTTGCCCGACCGGGCAACAAAGTAGCAGTCTTCAGTGTTAGTGGTCAACCCCTGTGTAACCTTGTGTTAATTCTTTAGAATAACTGACCACATTTCCAAAGTGATTTAGCGGTGAGGAAACTATTGAGATTCACAAAGCACTCACTATACCGGCGGTATAGTGCTCAGGTTTCTTCCAGAGGTGGGCTGGCTTTCTGGGCTTGGCCCGGGTTATATATATATGGTCCATAGCGGTAGTTCAGGATGCTATAATGTGTTTTTATCGATAAAGGGCACCACAGGGTGGGGGGAAAAAGGTGGAATGAGTTAACATTATTGACCAGCAGCTCAGGGGCTCAGTGCAGAGATCAACAAGGATGGTTTACTCTGAGTCAGTCTGACTCCGTCTCAAAGTAATATTGGTGCCCATGGCTGGATCTAGGCATGGCATGGGGGGGGGGGGGGGGGGGGGGGGGGGGGGGGGGGGGGGGGGGGGGGGGGGGGGGGGGGGGGGGGGGGGGGGGGGGGGGGGGGGGGGGGGGGGGGGGAGACACAGGCGATGGAAGCCGCATCCGGGCACAGAGGTTGACACTAAGGTCTCCGAGGCACTTGTCCATCGGGCAAGTGCAAGTCAGGTTCTACTTGCCCTCAGGTCATGGTCACTTGCCCCCCAAAAATATATATTTTAAATTTTGCATTTAAGTTTACTTCCTACTTGGGTGCTTTTAAACCAGGGGTTTTCAACACGTGGTCCCTGAGAGGGTTCCAGGTGGTCCCCAGCTAAGTTGGTTAACCAGATGTAACTCTTGAGAACGTAAAAATGAAACCAAATGGACCCTTGCGGGTCCATTTGGTTTCATTTTTACACTCTCAAGAGTTAAAATTCATCATCTTAATTTAAAATTAGCCCATAGTGGTCACAGACCCAGTGGTCCCTGACCCCAGCAAAATGATAGTTTGGAACCAAATGATCCTGGGAGAGAGATAGGTAGAGATAGCTAGAAAGCAGGGAAAGACACAGAGGCAGAGTGCAATGACTGCCTTCAAGACAAATGTATCTTGTGTTGTTTTATAGTGCACTAAGTTGCACACTTGCCCGATCGGGCAACCAGGTAGCAGTCTTCACTTGCCCCACCATTTTTTTTTACTTGCCCCGGGCAAGCGGGCAAGTGTTAGTGTCAAGCCCTGGGCACACTGAGGTCTTGGACACCTACAAAGCTGACCCGTGAAGTCGCCGTCTACGGTGAAGTCCAAATCTGTGTTGAAGATCTCCTCCCCAGTTTTAGCTGTCAGGTAGTCATCCAGGTAGAAGAAGACTGCCTGTGTGATGTATACGTTAAGCTTCAATCCATACATTTTTATTCTATCTCCCCATGAAGAGAGTTGATTGCAGCTGTAACATCTGGTTTCAAACATGGGTCTCCTCCGCGTACTATTGATTGATTGATTCAAGAGGGAATTGCATATAACCTGGAGATGTCTTGCCTGGCAACAGTTTGTGTCAACACATGTCTCAGTGGGTGAGTAGGAAGACCACCCCCAAAGGATTTACTAGTTATGTTGTGTGTTCACATTACGGAAAGACAAACTGCTGTGTTTTCCTGTTTTGTTTGTGCCTGTGGAGTTAACACTTCTATTCTAATAGACCCCCAGGTGTGGTTTGAATATTCAGATAGGTCTATGTCTTCCCTGTGTATTTCTGTTTTCTTGCTTAAAGCTGAAAGCCAACTGCTAAGGTGAAAACCAGGTATACTTAATGAACTGGTGGGTGGGCCACATAGAATATAGTCTGCTGTACATTAATTTCAATTGATTCAATTCAATTAATCACAGTATGACCATGTTTTAGGTGGGGTAAATCACAGCACTCCCATCTTTAATTAGCAACACATTTCTCAGATTACCGTGTGTGTGTAACCAACATGCAGCCTCCAACAAGTGTCTATTTGTGTAACACTGAGGCGGTGCTATACGCCTGTCCTGGAAGCAGTAGTTATGTGGCTGTCACTGCCACAGAGCCAGAGTTGATCCAGCTGGGTCTGGGTGGGTGACTGGGTGCATGGTGGCTAGTGGACGGAGGAAGCCAAGCCAAGCAGGCAGGCAGGCAGGCAGACCGGCCCCCAGCCCAAACCCGGCCAGCAGAGCTCCCTCTGGGGCTGTCGCAGAACGCATGCAGCATGCAACCCCCTTCCAAATTTCAGACACGTAGAAAGAAAGCCGAGAGAGAGAGAGAGAGAGAGAGAGACTGACACCGACCCAAACTCCCAGACCTGCCAACGTTGTGTGTGTGTGTGTGTTTCTTGGTGTGTGTGTATGTTGTGTGTCAGGTCCGGATGTAACATTTCCCAATTGGGGGTGGGGGCATGGGAAAATGGTATGGGGCAACTTCATCGCCCATGACGCTTCATGCCACGGGCGCACCCATACCATATAGAAGTCCTGTAATATAACCATTTTCAGTTACATGACTTATATTAGGCAAGTAAAGCTTCAATAATAACATTTGTTGATACGCAGCATGCATAAAGCTAACGGTCTGACTCGGAGAGTTTTCTGTTTTCAATGATGAAATGCTGTTGGTTTAGTGGTGAGACGATTGTAGTTAGTTGGTAGCAGTAGTAGTGTTTGAAATCATTATCAATATATGCACTTTAATTTGAAATATCTTTGAAATTTGGGTTGTTTGCATGGAATCATGTTTGGTGGGGCAGTTAGGGCATTTAGGGGGGCGTTGCCCCCATGCCATGCCTAGAGCCGCCCGTGTGTGTGTGTGTGTGTGTGTGTGTGTGTGTGTGCGTGTGCGTGTGCGTGAGCGCATGCGTCCTGAGTGTTTTGGGTCTCCAGATATGTGACACAAACGCGCGTACACACACATGCACGGCACGCACATGCACACACAGACACACTTGCTCCACTCCTGACAGCTGGGTCCTGTGGGTTACACTGCTCAATTCCCTTTCCCTCTCTCTCTCTCTCTCTCTCTCTCTCTCTCTCTCTCTCTCTCTTCCTTTTCTTTCTTGTCCTCTATCTTGGCAGCACCTGGCTGCTCTCTCTCCCAGCAGCCATTACTCTCTCTCTGCCTCCACTCCACAGCTTGTATCTGTGCTCAATCACCCATTCTCTGTCCTGATCGCCTTCCCCACCATCACTACACCTCCATCTCTCTCTCTCTCCTCTCTGTTGATCTGCCTACATCACTGATTGGTTATAGCCTCTATAACCCCCTCAACAATCCCCCCTTTCTCTCTCTCTCTCTCTCTCTCTCTCTCTCTCTCTCTCTCTCTCTCTCTCTCTCTCTCTCTCTCTCTCTCTCTCTCTCTCTCTCTCTCTCTCTCTCTCTCTCTCTCTCTCTCTCTCTCTCTCTCTCTCTCTCTCTCTCTCTCGGATTTAGCCAGCTCTACTAGGGTGGGCAACTCCAAAGTTTTTCATATGAAGCAGTGGTTTTCAATGTCTTTGACACCACAGCCCACTATTTATTCAGCGATTTTTGAGCCACGGACCATCATTTGAGGACATTTTAGCTGCCACAGACCCCAAAACTAAATATTATTTTCCTTTTGTCCAGAATTCTAGGCTGGATTTGGGAAACAACACAGTCAAACATACAGACATAAATGACCATTAATCTTCTACATTCTCTAGTTGTGTAGACTTGGGCTAATTCACATGATGAATGAACTCTTGAGAGCACTCTCAAAGAGTTACAGTACATCTGGTTAACCAACTTTCCACCATTTATCCTGGGGACCACCTGGAACTCTCTCTGAAGGACCACAGACCGTGAAGGTGGTCACTGGTCCCCGGACCACTGGTTGAAAACCGGCGGATGCATGTTTGGGTGGGCCCTGCCCACCCCTGCCTCCCTCTATCCGTCTCTCTCTCTCTCTCTCTCTCTCTCTCTCTCTCTCTCTCTCTCTCTCTCTCTCTCTCTCTCTCTCTCTCTCTCTCTCTCTCTCTCTCTCTCATACCATCATCCCCCACTCCCACTTTTCCCCTGAGATGCGATTACCTGCACGCACGTGACTGTGTGTAGCGCGTATCGCTATGAGACCCACTGCTATGTTTGCCTGTGTGTGTGTTTGTGTGTGTTTTCAGAGGTTGATTGGGTTTACGTTTTAGTCGTTTCAAAGCCCAATCCACCAGGGGACCACCCTGCCTGCGGGGCTGGTTGTAATTTATTTATATATTTGTTTATACATTTTATTCTCCTCTAACAAACAGTGGTGTGTTTGTTTCCAGTAAAGCAGGCGCTCTGCTCATCAGCTCATTATTATAATCATGGTTTTTCCCTTGATGTCCCACTGCAAGGAAAAAAAAGAAAAACAACTGGTCAAATGTTGTCATAGAGATGGACTGATCTGTGCAGAATCCATACGTAGATCTGACAATGTTCTGTTGAATTAAAAAGGCCTCAAAAGGTCTACAGGGAGTCCGCAGCGGTGGAGGTTCGCCCACAAATGCAAAGTGAAATTCAGCCACCGCAGTCGACAAAATCAGAGCCCGACCGATAGAATTGGTCTCTATCGTATCCCCCTTCTATCGGTGGTCTTATCGTATTGGTGAAATTGTCATTTTTTAAAAGTGCACAGTGCACACTACTAGCTGCTACAGTGTCTTTTATGTTTATGTGGCAAAGTGGTGTTGGAGGGTTTGACTGGTATTTATTTGTCTGTGTCACTATTCACTCTACTCCATTTGTTCACTTGACAGCTTGACTGAACACGTTTTTTTTTCTTCTTCTTTTTAAGCATTTTACCTGTACTACTACTGTCAATGTAACTGTACTGTACCAATGCATGATCATATCAGCACATTCCACAAAGAAAAAAAGGTCTATATATCTGTTGCAAATCGGTTATCGGTGGTTGTATACCTCTATCTTATCGGTCATCGTATCGCATCATTCCCAAAATTACATATCGGTTGGCGTGTATATAGATATAGTGTTTTAACGATGCACAATCCACAAAGCAGTAACATAAAGCACTTAGTTGCAGTCATCAGACCAAACCAGCCTGTCATCATAGGCCTGAACGGGTGCACAACACACACACACACACGCGCACACACACACACACACACGCACGTGCGCACACACACACACACACAGGGCAATTCCTGCACTGGGTTGCAGAAACACAACCATTATTATTTCATTTAGGAGTAAATCCTTGTGTAGTGTTGGGTGAGGTGAGGTGGAACCTTAACGGCAGTTCCTCCAAATGGATCTTTCTGTAGAGAAAAATCCTTAAATGGCTCCACGAACACCTCCAGCTGCCTTTCCTCTCTCTTATGCTTCATTTACAGTAAATACTACACTGTACCGGCTAACTCTGTGTAGCTATTTGAGGTGTGTGATGCTGGTGTACGACAAACTATGAGTCAGGATAGGCTCCACACCGCTCCACATAATTCATCATACGCTAATGGGCCTCTCTCTCTCTCTCTCTCTCTCTCTCTCTCTCTCTCTCTCTCTCTCTCTCTCTCTCTCTCTCTCTCTCTCTCTCTCTCTCTCTCTCTCTCTCTCTCTCTCTCTCTCTCTCTCTCTCTCTCTCTCTCTCTCTCTCTCTCACTCACTCACTCACTCACTCACTCACTCACTCACTCACTCACACACTCACACACACACACACACACACACGCGCACACACACACACACACACACACACTCCCTCTCTTTCAATCCCTGATCGCTTCCACTTAGGGGGTAGGGGGACTTCGTCCTAGAGATCCTTGATCACAGGACCACCAGTTCCTCCACCACACACACACACACACACACACACACACACACACACACACACACACACACACACACACACACACACACACACACACACACACACACACACAGCCCCCCTGCCTACCCTGGCAGGCTATAATGACTAGTAATGATGAGGAGGTTGGTGTAATAATGAAACGACATTAGTCCACTCCAGAAACGGCGACATGATACTCTGGTAAAAACACACACACACACACACACACACACACACACACACACACACACACACACACACACACACACACACAACACAACACACACACACACACACACACACACACACACACACACACATACACACAGGCACCCGCACCCGCACCACGTCTTCTGCTGTGAAGAGGCCAGACATTGGATCTGGTCCCTAGAGACCCTCAGCAGCAATGAGAGGTCGTCAGGGGGTCGATGAGGGTCAGGTGACACAGAATCTGGATTGGATCAAGAAGCACCGTAGCTATACGTTGGGTTGGGGATGGAGGGTCAGAGGTCTGTGCTGAAACCTGAGCCTGTCGGAGAGAGAGAGGGACAGGCCTGCTGGGACAGGGCGACGGTAATGATGATGATGGCCATGATTGGGGGGGAACACACCACTGTTCCCGATACAGTTCACTCGACTGGCTGCAGCCTACAGAAAGAATTCCTATTCAAATGTGTACGCCACTACACCTATACTGCCCTGAACTAAAACAATCACTGGTTCCATATACACATCCCCATATCCTCTTCCAAACACCCAAAACCCGTATTTTGTCACTCCTAGAAGAATACTCTCAGAATCTGGACGCAAATCATATCACTACAAAGGAAAATTGGCTGCAACTAACGATTATTTTCATAAGCGAGTCATCGCCCGATTATTTAACCGATTCATCGATTAATCGGATTATGACTCTTATTTAGCTATCACCTTAAAGTTGGGAATCTGCCCATTTCCTACTTTGTACAGTTGACACCACGATATTAATAACAAGTATTTCATACAACGTACAACTCCAAAAATCCAAACTATCCCTTTAACTTCAAAGGTTGGTGGACTAACCCAGGGGTTTTCAACAGGTGGTCCGGGGACCACCAGTGGTCCCTGAGAGGATTCCAGGTGGTCCCCATGCAGGCTAAATGATGGAAAGTTGGTTAACCAGATGTAACTCTTGAGAATGTAAAAATGAAACCAAATGGACCCTGGCGGGTCCATTTGGTTTCATTTTTACACTCTCAAGAGTTAAAATATTCATCATCTGAAATTAGCACCACTTAATTAAGAAGTTTACACGGTTTTGTTGGCAAAATCCGGCCTGGAATTGTGGACAAAATCAAAAGAATTCTTTAATTTTAGGTCTTTGGTGTGAAAATGTAATCAAATGGTGGTCCGTGGCTCAAATGCTGAATAAATGGTGGTCCCTGGAGTCAAAAAGTTTGAAAACCCCTGGACTAACCGATCGATTACTAAATTTAGTTGATGACTAATCGAATATCGATTCGATTGCAATGAATCGATTAATGGTCACAGCCCCTAGCTGTGGCCTTTTATCATGCAGGAGAGGTAGCAGCAGCACACTGTCACACAGAGGAGAGGAGAGGGGCAGAAAGCAGAGGTTGGAGCTGACAGAATGCAAATGGAGCTCAGGAGGCAGGTGTTGTGTTGTTTGGCATGGAAGTCAAATGAACGGCAGTCAAATGAGGTGTTTGGCTAGCAGACAGACAGACAGGCAGACAGACAGACAGACCAACACGCTGTGACAGAAGTGACCGAAATTGTCTAACGTGCCGAGTCTACGCTGTACGACTCGCAGGGGCGGATGTAGCATTTCTCAATTGGGGGGGTGGGGGGTTGGAGAAAATGGTTTGGGGGCGGCTTCATTGCCTGTGACGCTGCACCCATAACATTTTCAGTTACAGGACTTATATTAGGCAAGTAAAGCATCAATAATAACCATAGTTGTTGTTGAAATTGTTGAAGCAGCATGCATAAAGTTAAAGGTCTGACACAGAGAGTTTTCTGTTTTCAATGATGAAATGCTGTTTGTTTAGTGGTGACACAACTGTAGTTAGTTAATTTGAAATACCTTTGAATATCCTTTGGGTTGTTTTGCATGCCATTATGTTTGGTGGGGCAGTCAGGGCATTTAGGGGGGCATCCCCCCCCCCCTCCCCCATGCCCATGCCTAGATCCGCCCCTGTATACGAGTGATGTGTGTCTCTCTCTATTTCTCTCTCTGTCTCTCTCTCGTCACCACCTCCACCAATCTGTTTCCCCTCTCTTTCTCTCCCTCCCCTCCCCCACAACTCCGTTCTGCCCCCCAACCCAACAACCCCCCGTCCCTTTCCTATATCCTCCCCCCTGCACACTGGGTGTATTCAAAATGAAAATCCGGCAAATTACCATTTTTCAAACCGTTTTTTCCCTCTCTCTCTCTCTCTCTCTCTCTCTCTCTCTCTCTCTCTCTCTCTCTCTCTCTCTCTCTCTCCTCTTCTCTCTCCCTTCTTCTTTTTCTGCATATGCCGCGTTACCGTAGCAACAGGGCAATCACTCATCCCCCGTTGCTGCGCTCAGATTGGGGCAGCATGAATATGGCATGACATACCAACCGCGTCGGCGAGCATTGTGTTCGTTTCACTCCTGAGCTTTGGCACGGCGCTGGCGTGTGGCGCTCTCCCCGGGTTCTATCCCCGACCGTACCAGTGCCTACTGTACCTCGTGCCACCGGAGAATCAGGTGGTTGGACAAAGCTGGAGCTATATGTCGGTAGTTTCCAGATTGGGTGACCTGGTCAGTGTTGCCAACTGCCAAAATCCAAAATGCACTAGTGGCACTTCCAAAATGCACTAGAATGCAGCTAGATGCTTGCCTGGAAGGGGATATGACCATTAAATGAGCATTAATCTTCTACATTCTCTAGTTGTGTAGACTTGGGCTAATTCACATGATGAATATTTTAACTCTTCAGTGTAAAAAGGACCCATTTTGTTAACCAACCATCTGGTTAACCAACTGTCCATAATTTAGCCTGGGAATGGACCACTGGTTGAAAACCATTCTCATAGGGGGAAAAATGGTGAAAAATGAGGGTTTTATCTCTGGCGCCTACCAATCAATTCCAACTCACCAGCCAAAAAGCACTAGATTTTCCGCCAGGAGTTTTTCACTAATTTTGGCGCTAGGGGGGGTCTGGAAAAAAAGCTAAATATCGTGACAAATGTGCCAAGTTGGCAACACTGGACCTGGTATGTCACTGCTGCGTTTTGGCTGTGCTCTATAATAGGTTTTCAACCTTATTGATACCAGGGCCCACTATTTTTATTCATCATTTAAACCACGGACCATCATTTTCCCCCACCCCCTACAGTAGAAGTCCACTATACTCTTCCTCCCTTCCTGAGCCGCGGCCGCCTTAGAATCTTGGACCTCGAATCCTTATCGACCTGAGTATAAATCAGGTATATAAGGACGAGAGAGAGAGTTGTGACACCCAAACCAGCCCCCCCTGCCACTCCTCCCTCCCTCCCCACGTCCACCCCTTGTTGTTATGTTGATCACCTCCTGGATTAATATTCACCGCAGGGTGCCCACGGCACTGCAGGTGCGCGTCCTTGCCATCGTGCACACACACACGCACACACACACACACATACACACCTCTCGGCCCGTCCGTTGATTTTTTTTTCCTTTTTTGCGGCGATCTGTCGTACCCTCTCGTCTCCCCGCGTCTCGTTTATCACTTTGTTACGCCGGTGAATTATGGATGAGGAGGATGACGCCGCTCGTACCCGCTACAAGCGCTCCCTCACCGCCCCGGAAAGAAAGAAAAAAAAAAAAAACGAATGTCCTCCTCGACCAAATCCCCCCAACACCACTACCACCATACCACCCCCACCACCCTCACCACCACCACCACCACCACCACCGCGGCATCTATCCCTCCCCGCGGCGCTTGCGGATGACAGACGAGCTGACAGCACGTACTGTTCCAGAGCTGTGATTGAGTCTGGGCTGTCGCACACGGGGTGATCAGGATGAAGAGGGCCGAGCGCCGAGATAATGGCAGGCTGCTGAGGCGCTGTGCACGCAGTACGCCGCGCGCACGGAACATATACACACACACACACACATAACACATGGGTGCATGCAGCAAGGTGTGAAATCAATTTGCAACTGAGACAGACAGCCGCGGCTGATGGTAATTGAGTCGCAGCTGATAGTAGTTGAGTCGCGAGCGATAGTAAAATGGCCAACCGTTGGTCACCGGGTTTGAAGGCAGCTTGGACTCCTCATGCATTGAAGGAAGCATGAGGCCAGTCCGCTGCCTCCCCAGGTTGGCAGAGGGTGTGTAGAGCCCAAGATCACATTAGGAATTGGCACTGCGTGAAAAAACGGGTTGCAAAATCGTGGTATAAAAATATTTAAAAGAAACATTTTTTTCTTGTGATGATTCTTTTGGCCCTTAGAAGTACTGTAATACACACAAACACGTACGCCGCACGTGCCATTAGCCGGCCCGGTAAAAAAGCGTAAACCAGTCTTGAAAAATCCACAGCGACACCCTCGTGCAGCTCACTATCGATTCGTGCCAGATGGGTTTTCTCTGTTTTGTGCGGATGGGTTTAATTTTTTTTCTTTTTTCCCTCACTCACTCACAAAGACACAGGGAGGGATTGCTTTCCACAGCCCATACTGTGTGTGTTCAGTGTTGCCAACTTGGCGTATATGTCGCTACATTTAGCTTTTTTCCAGACCCCCCTAGCGCCAAAATTAGTGAAAAACTCCTGGCGGAATATCTGGTGCTTTTTGCTGGTGAGTTGGGGCGAAATTGGTTGACAGGCGCCAGAGATAAAACCCTCGTTTTTCACCATTTTTCCTCCTATGATAGAGTCCTCCTTCCTTCCTAGAAAGGACCAATGGTAACCAAATGGACCCTTATAGATGTTATGTTGAAGTTTCAACAGGCACGCAACATGCATAAAACTAAATGTCTGATTCGGAGAGTTTTGTGTTTTGAATGATGAAATGCTGCTGGTACTTAGTTAGTAGCAGTAGTAGTATTTCAAATCATTTAAATATAGGAACTTTAATTATCTTTGAAAAGTGGGTTGTTTTGCATGCCATCGTGTTTGGTGGGGCAGACGGAGTCTAGTGCATTTTGGATTTTTGCAGTTGGCAACACTGTGTGCCTCTGAATATTACACAAGCCCAGGCAGCGGTCAGGGGCAGACACCGCCACCAGGCTTTTCATTTCACCGCTGCCTGCCTGCCTGCCTGCCTGCGACGCCAGCGGGCAGGATGAGCCTACCCATCCCATCTCACGTGTCACAGACGTGACAGATAAATGGAGATGACGGCGTTGGTAATCCACATCATGAAAGAGACTTTATTTATCATTCCTTGGCGTGACACAATGCCCTTCTTTTACACCCCTCCGAATTTATGCCAATCCCTCCCCTCCCCTCCCGATGTGCACCTTCCCGTCACTGCCAACAAGCTCTAGCTGTTTTTTTTGGTCTGGGAAAGGCTTGTGTCGACACAACCACATGTCTACTCCGGTTCACATGGAGTCACTAGCCTGACAGCCTCTTCACCTGACAGGGTGTGACTTTCACCGGGAGGACATAACAATGCCTGCGGAAGGAATATCAGAGCCACAGACAGAGTTACGACATCTCTGTTAACTTTTATGGAAAGGTCTAATGGCGGCTGCTCTACATAGAGACTCATATTGAGCATGGGGACAGCCATCTGTGACAAGACCTGGACTAGAGAGAAGAAATGATTTTAAACTCAGGCCCAACTTTAATCATTAATTTAAATCCTTGGTTTTGTAGTAATAGTACAACATAAACCTTACAGAAACTTTTGTTGTTAGTTAATGCTGTAAAACAGTTGACATGTTGCACACTTGCCTAAAATATCTTGTTTGCAGATTGAGGCTGTGCACGTGCACAGTGCCTCAGAACAATATATTTCCAATTCCAGTTCGTTACAGTTCCTATCGTCAGGAACAAGCACTGTTTTCTGCCCCCTCAATGTCGCAACTCTTCTAGATAACTAGAAGGCTCTTGAGGAATATACATTACTTTCCCCTCACCTGCAGGCGGCAGCCTGTAGGGGTCGCTAATGCAGCGAATGAGATCGCCCACCCCTGCCGGGTTCCAAACCCAACAAACATAACAAGGCCAGTTGGTTCTTTACCGCTGTGCCGCCCGGATGCCATGGCCAGACACAGTGTCACTGCCAAGCCTGGACTTTAGGAGAGAGTTAGAGGACTAGAGAGGATTGAGGTTTGTGGTTGTGAAACCCGTATGTGTTCATTTCTACGTTTGTACACATGTTCCGTTGTCTGCATACTAATATTACCAAACAAAGTAGTTAGTAGTAGTAGGAGTTAAATAATTTTTTAACATTTTACTTACATTTCAAGAATCCATACAATTAGAAAATGTTGAAGAATTTTGTTGACCAACTGTCATTTTGAAAGAATGACTGTTCAAAGAATGCTGTATTTTCTAAAGATAACTTGCCAACTGCATGATATCTTTCAAAAATACAGCATGAAATTGTGGAAACAAACAAACAAACAAACAGACAAACAAACAAAAAGTCTTTCATTTTGGCTCCTCAAATGGTTGTCCCTGACTCAATTTGCTGAATAATTAGTGAGCCCTGGAATCAAGATGGTTGAAAACCACCGTTTTATAGGCATCATGTTCAATAGTCAGTCTACAAACTCACTCAATATACACAGTAAGAACAGCCACACTTCACAGATCTCAACCACTGAGCGATAGTAGGATGTGAGGTTTTCAACAGGGCGGGGGTGGTGGTGGTGGTGGTGGTGGTGAGGCCATGACCTTCTCCTTCTCCTCAGACGATGAAAGACAGAGCTGCGGGTCGTCAGTCTCTCCTCTTAGCTGGTTCTCCGCACTGCAACCCACCGCTAACCAGTCTTGCCAACTGCCAAAATGCACTATAGTGGGACTTCCAAAATGCACTAGAATGCTCTATAGAGAGCAGTGGGTTTCAACCATTTTCATGCCAGGGCCGCTGTTTGTTCTGCATTTTATGTCGAGTTTAGTCTCTCGGGACTAATTTATGAGAAATAACTGGCCAAATGTTCTGGTCAAAAAAGCAATTGTTCTACATTTTCTAAACGTGTAGATTCTTATATTTAAACATCTTAGGTAATTCAGATGTTTAAATGAGAGCATAAAATGAAACCATTTTACGATCTCAAGAGTTACAGATCCCTTTGGTTACCAAAGGAAGGAAGACCATCATAGGAGGAAAAATAGTGAAAACCGAGGGTTTTATTTCTGGAGGCCTGTCAACCAATTTCGCCCCAACTCACCAGCAAAAAGCACTAGGATTTACACTAATATTGGCGCTATGGGGGGCTGGGGAAAAAAGCCAAAATATAGTGAGTTGGCGTCAAATGCACCAAGTTGGCAACACTGCGGGGCTAGCTCTTTGCCCACGCAACCCAAGTCGGTTTCCCAAAAACTAAGGTAGTTTTTTTTTTCTTTTTTTGTTTTACAGCAGGCAGCCATGGAGCCGCCCCACCACCTCCCCTCATGCACTCTTAGTTCTCATATTTCAGATTTTTCACAGAATCCATTTATTTTAACCCTGCAGCAACCCTGGTGGCGCCTGAAAGTGGAAATGTGCCTGTCAGTTTCTCTACTTCTTCACCGTGTTCTATTATGAGAAGTACTGTCCAAGCACCTATCTGTGTGCTCAAGGTCCTTCTTAAAGGGGAAGTCCACCCATTTTCAACATTTTAATGTGTCATTAATATACCTTAGAGATGTTGTGTGGACATGATAAAAAAAAGTTCCTCCAATTCTGTATTTTGTAAAAATGGAGGTCTGAAAAACTCATTAACATGGTGAAATACATCTGATGACATCATCAAGATGTAGTTCACCATGTTAATGATTTTTCTTTCAGACCTCTTTTTCCTGAGAGGGTACAAATGGAACCAAATGGACCCGCTAGGGTGCATTTGGTTCACATTTGTATCCTCTCAGGAAAATTTTGAAAATGGGTGGGATTCCCCTTTAAGACAGGTTTTAAGGACTCAAAATATTGATCTAAATATAACTATGCAATATTTTAAAAACGGCTACTATATCGGTCAGTGTTGGTCACCATATCAGCCAATATCCGTATTAGCACCGCCCTGACACTCATTTCATTTCAATTCATTAGTCGGAAAACCCTCCCTACAACTGACGTTTATGGGTTAGGCGTTGTCAAAGTGACAGTCTTCGGTGATTGGTTCATACCAACCCACCAGAGTATTGGGAAAGCAGACGTCATTGACATTAATCTGGCCAATGTGCTAGCTTGCTTACCAAACAAACACAGCCGATGAGCGTTACTAGCACATAAACAAAAGCAGTAAAATATGTGAGATGATACTGACGGCCCCATAGATTGCTTCACCAGTCCTGAATTCCTAGAGAGAATAATTTAAGGTAGTGACTCAGGGCTGGATCCAGGTAATATTAACACAATAACAGCCGATAATGTTGGTTGACTTACAGGTATACAGTATATCACCCAGTCTTGCTATGTTGTGTTCCTGTGTGTTTTCTGTTTTTGTTTGAAACATCTCAATGAGTCGTCTTGCTTTAGAGGGATCATAACCACACCAAACGGTTGACAGGCAGGCAGTCACAGACCTACAGGTCTGAAGGGATGTAGCCGGCTGCACTAGCCAGGGCTAATTTCCCATCACCGCCCTCTCAGCCTCAGTTCCGCCTGGCAACCGCAGGCTCTTCCTCCCGTTCTCCTCTCCGTGACCCTCCCCCATTCCCCCTTTCTGACCGCAGAACGGAACCCTGATCTCCCCATTTTCTGACCGTAGAGCACGCTGGCTTCCTTTTTGTGCTGGACAAGTTCTTTTGCACCGGACGAAATGACGGAGGCAACGACACTCTACGTCAATAACATGCGCTGCGCATGGGCTCATAGTAGAAGAGTTGCGACATTGAGGGGTCAGAAACTGAGTGCTCCGAACATGCGCTGGAAATCCACTATCAGCTGCGACATGCTTGCGGTTAGGTTTAGGGTTAGGGTTAGAGAAGGGTTCAGGCATGTTTGTAGCAAAACCCTAGCCCCCTTGAGGGTCGGATGTTTAGGATTAGGGTTACGGTTGGAGGGGGCTAGGGTTTTGCGTCTCGTAAATTCGGAACAATGGGAGGTTGCAACAATGGCAGTTCGGAAATTGTAGAATGGCACCGGGCCAGCGCATGTTATTGACGTAGAGTGTCGTTGCGGCCGTCATTTTCTCCAGTGCAAAAAAACTTGTTCAGTGCAGATCGTCAGCTGGCATAGAGCACCTGCACCGTCCAACACCTCTCTGCAGAGTCAGTCACATCCACCCTCCCCAGGAGACCCATAGTCATGGGAAACGGCTTGAAAAATGAAACATTTTTCATGCAATGCCTGAGTCACAATTCCCCTGCGTAGTGCTGAGCCATAATAGTCAATTAATTCTCCCCACCATGAGCTCCCAATTTTTTGGCATGAAACATTATGCCGGTTCCGCTTGTTTCACCACGTACTGCAGCCTCATTTCACTACTGCTGCCCATTAAAGAGAATTGGAACCTTTTTTTTGCAGGGGACGGTAACAAAAAAAAAATCTGTCCTGTTCCGGAGAATACACCCGAGCACACGGCTTTTGATTAGGAGCATACATAATTTATAGACATTTCTTACTGGGCTATGGTGTGTCTCAACGAAGAGGGGGAACTGTGTGCCAATTAAGAGTCTCTCTTTGCCCTGTATCTAAGAGCATCCAGCTTGACATGCAGTTGGCAGCCACAGATGTAGAGAGAGAGAGAGACAGAGAGAGAGCAGCTAGAAAGACTTCATTACTGTACACGTGCAAATGAAAGGGTCCCAGCGCATATGAGCCTGTCACTGTCGGCTTTGATGGCAGAACCCGGTGGAGACATGTTTGTGGGTCTGTTGGCTGTGTTTGCACGAAACCACAGACCCACAAATGGCGCTCTTTCGTCTGTTGGGCTGTCATTCTGTTGTCTGATCCGAGGCGAAGGTGGGACGGTAATTGCGGGGAAAGAAGAAAAAAAAAAATGGAGTATTGATGAGGGAACAAAAGCGAGTCTGTTTTACAGTTACGATGAGGGGCTTTGATGGAGCTGGAGGTTTAAGAAGAATAGCGTGGGGTTAAGATAAGCAACCTCGCATGGCGGTGCACGGGGGCTGCTATTTTTAGGACTGTTCATTTTTAATTGTTCACATTGTCTCTCCTGCTCTCGTCCTCGTTCTGTGCAGGGCTACAATTTCTCATTAGTGACAATGTCGTATTGTTACTTAATGCGTGAGTGGAGCAGGCGTTAAGTTAAGCGATCGGTGCACGGATCTTGATTTCGGTGGTATGCGGTCGACGGTCGATCAGGGTCCCTCAGGGTTCTCCGATGGGCCGTAAGTAAGAGACCGTTATAGCTAAAGACATGAGTATCAGCTTGACCGTAGAGGCACGAGTAGGCAATGGCCTACTTGTGCGCAACACGCAAGTTTGCACTCCACTCCACCAAGTGCTGATCTAGTTAGCTTAGAAATCATGCATGTCTTGTGTCCTACTGGTTGACTAGTAGCACTGCCTGAAGCTCATGAGCAGCACAATACACAATGCCTTCTTGGCATGAGATGTTTGGCCTCCCATGCAGGGGAGACCCGCGGGTTCAACTCCTTCATAAAACCGTCCCTTGTTGTTCGTTCACCTGTGGTGACACAACTGACACCTCTGAGGCCTT
Organism: Benthosema pterotum; assembly: GCA_039105355.1. NCBI lineage: Eukaryota > Metazoa > Chordata > Actinopteri > Myctophiformes > Myctophidae > Benthosema > Benthosema pterotum. The sequence goes on from CM076968.1 coordinate 46,221,447, forward strand.
TGCGGCGATCCTGCCATGCTGGAAGCTGGTCTCCTATGACCTCCTTCACAAACACCTACTACCAACCAGGTCTTCCTTATGACTGGGTTTTTTGCACCAGCGACACCCGCTGCTGTTTTTTCCGGCTTTACCCCCGGACACCCGGGGGGGACTGCCGCGCCAACATACCCGCGCAACAGATGGCCGCCGCCATGTCCCTCAGCTCCGGCTAGCCTACCTTCCCTCTGTCGTGGCGGTGACGGGCCAAAAGCGAGCCCCCTCGAGTCCCCTCCTCGTAGCCCCTCCTAGGCTGCCGTGAAGGCGGTCCATATGCTCGCCACATGGACAAATACCGCCTCTCACACACGAGCACCAGAGACGTCCACCTTTCCCCTCGTCTCTATTTTTCTTTTTTCGGTCTCGTCTCTTTGCAGTGCTTTACAGCAGGGGTCCCGGGCCCACAATTTATTCAGCATTTGAGCCACGGACCACCATTTGAGGACATTTTAGCCCCACAGACCCCCAAAACTAAAGATTTCTTTTGCTTTTGTCCATCTTCTAGTTGTGTAGACTTGGGCTAATTCAGATGGTGAATATTCTAACTCTTGAGAGTGTAAAAATGAAACCAAATGGACCCGCAAGGGTCCATTTGGTTTCATTTTTACGTTCTCAAGAGTTACATCTGGTTAACCAACTTAGCTGGGGACCACCTGGAACCCTCTCAGGGACCACTGGTTGAAAACCCCTCCTTTACAGGAAAGTGTTTATTTTTACACACACAAACACAATTCAAACTGCTTTACACCAAAACATTATACACTTTACAAACCAATAAAGAGATAATATTCCAAAATAGCTTTTTCAATATCGTTCCCTTTCAGTATTCAAGGTTTTCATTTTTCTACCTTATATATAGTTTTAGTTCCTTAACCTTGCAGCAGTCTCTCTTGCCAACCCACAGTTCATTTCCATGAAAGAAAATAAGGCACTCACGCTACTGATTGCTCTCATTGTTGACGTGCATTTCAGTTATTGTTGGGGCTCTATTGTCGTGAAAACAACAGCATGTACTTTACAACCTGTATATTGACGGAAAAATCCACTTTAGCCCTGCTGTGACGGTTGCTGTCTGTGTCGAGTGTGTTGTCCTCGCTGTTCCATGTTACACTGTGTGCATGCAAGCACTGAGCTGAAATACTGTATATATATACAAAAGACAGGGGTGGATCTAGGCATGGGCATAGGGGGGGGGGCAATGCCCCCCTAAATGCCCAGTCTGCCCCACCAAACACGATGGCATGCAAAACAACCCAAGATATTTCCAATTAAAGTGCCTATATTTAAAATGATTTGAAACACTACTACTGCTACTAACTAACTACGGTTGTGTCACCACTAAACCAACAGCATTTCATCATTGAAAACAGAAAACTCTCTGAGTCAGTCCTTTAGCTTTATGCATGCTGCGTGTCTGTTGCAACTTCAACAACAACTGATGTTAGTATTGATGCTTTACTTGACTAATAAAAGTCCTGTAACTGCAAATGGTATGGGTGCGACTTCATCGCCCGTGTCGCTTCACGCCACAGGCGATGAAGCCGCCCCCATACCATTTTCTCCTGCCCCCCCAATTGAAAAATTTTACATCCGCTCCTGTCAAAAGACCACGTTTACATTTTCCTGATTCACATTATCTGATGTCTGCTGTTTTTATTTTTTTTAGCATACATGCAGAAAAACAAGTAGTGAGGTAGCAGAAAAATGATGGTGGTTTTCGTACAGAAAACATGTTTATTTCTTCTTGCTAATGGAGCGTTAGTCTGTACAACAAATTTAGATGTAATGCCGAAAATTGAGATTGTGTCCCTTTAAGGGAAAAAGAAATCGTGTGTGCGTGTGTGTGTGCGTGTGTGTGTGCGTGTGTGTGTGTGCGTGCGTGCGTGCATGCGTGTGCGTGTGTGTGGCTGTGTGTGTGAGAAAAATGAACAAACAGTTCAAGGCAGTGGAGTGTGAACAGTATTAACTGCTCAGATCATTATTGTTGTTAGTGCTGAATTGAAGGGAGGGGGAAACCAGAGACGACTAATAATGAGACACTCTTCCACCGACTCTCTGCAGCCAGTCAAAACCTCACTGAGGTTTCAACTTGAGGATCAAACTAAACATTCGGTGTCTCCTCGGACCCCAAATATACTAAAATACACGGTCATCTTATTTTAAAAAAATGTGAGCCTGTGTATTTTTACTATACCTTATAGATTTTAATTAAAAATGAAATGCAAATTAAATGAATTTGCTTCCCCTTGACCAGGTGAGGTTCCTGACGGAGGGGAAAGTAGCTTTTTTGGAAATAACAGGTTCCTTCCATGCGCTAGTGGTGGATATTGCTTGGAATCTCGATAAATGCAATCCAAACGATACAGAGCCCACAATACGATATATACTGGATCAATCTATCTATCAATTATTGATTATTTATTGGTGAAATGATGAAGTGGCTTGGACTCTGCATTGAAGGAAACGCTCCCCAGCTTGGCAGAGGGAGTATAGTAGAGGCCAGGATTATGATTATGCTTAGATAATTGAAACTGGGTGAAAATAACTGGGTTACAAAATCATGGGATAAAAATGGAAAGAGGAGCAGGATTTGCAGAGAGGGTTACTCTAATTGTAGTTCTATTAGATTAGATGGTGGGCAGTCCTTGTGCCCAAGTCACGACACTATTATTTTATTTGCTGCTCTTTTGGTCTACCAGTGGTGGTCCCCGGAGGCTAAATGACGGAGAGTTGGTTAACCAGATGTAACTCTTTGAGAGCGTGAACATGAAACCAAATGGACCCGCAAGGGTCCATTTGGTTTCATGTTCACACTCTCAAGAGTTAAAAATATTCACATATACACAACTAGAGAATGTAGTAGATTAATGGCCATTTTGATTTGTATGTTTGCCTGTTTTGTTTCCAAAATCCAGCCTGGACTTGAGGACAAAAACAAAAGAAATCTTTAGTTTTGTGGTCTGTGGGGCTAAAATGGTGGTCCGTGGCTCAAATACTGAATAAATAGTAGGCCCTGCTATCAAAAACGTTGAAAACCACTGCAGTGGTCCCTGAGAGGGTTCCAGGTGGTCCTTGTTTAACCAAATGTAACTCTTGAGAATGTATAAATGAAACCAAACGGACCCTGGCGGGTCCGTTTGGTTTAATTTTTACACTCTCAAGAGTTAAAATATTCATTGTGTGAATTAGTCCAAATCTACACAACTAGAAGATTAATAGTCATGGACAGAAGCAAAATATTTTTTTAGTTTTGGGTTCTGTGGGTTTAAAAATATCCTCAAATGGTGGTCCGTGGCTCAAATGCTGAATAAATAGTAGGCCCTGCTATCAAAAACGTTGAAAACCACTGCTCTAAAGCTATTTTGTAATAGGAGGTGGAAGTCAGAGCCTATGGTTAACAGGAAGACCTCGGCAGTTTGGGTAGAGCATTGGAAGTCAAATGGGTCATCAGTGGACAGCAGTACAGGCTACTGTAGGTAACTCCAGTGGCTGGTGGGTCTCTCATGTTCTCTGGCCTCTGGCCCAGAGAGAGGCAGCTTGTCACAAAGATTGATTCAACTGTCTTTAATCAGTCTTCTCAAATAGTTTTTTCGTCGTAATCCAAAACCGCCTTCCATTCTCGTCTCTGTGTATTAAATAACATGATCGGTGGTGTAAAGTAACTGCATGTAATTTACATGAGTACAATTTTGAAGTATGTATTGTACTTTACTTGAGTATTTCCAATTTCCAATCATTTTACTTCTACTCCACTACAATTCAGGTCCACTGAATTCCACTGAATTTATTTGAACACTTTATTTACTAGTTGCTTTCTAGATTTTTATTATTTTAGATTTTTAGATTATTTTATTTTTATTATAACAATACATTGCCACTTCTGCATTTTATCCATTTCGATCTGCATGGTGATCTTGTAGAACTGCTATTTTTCAAATTTGTATACATTTGGAACTGGAAAATCTGCCAAGTGAGTACTTTCACTGTTGATAACTTACCAGCAAAGTACATTTTGAATTCCAGATTTTTTTTTACTTGTAAGGAAGTAGTTCTACATACACTGAAGTATTTGATACTTTTTACTTAAGTAACAAAGTAGCAGTACTTTTTCCACTACTGAACATGATATGCTGTAATTAAGGTCGACCCGTCTAAATGTCTTGTGTTGTGACCCACTTCAGGGCCTCAACCCGCCAGTTGAAAAGCAGGAAGACAGACATACAAACATGTATAGCGCTAATTTTACCCCCTAGATCCTCTCTGTTGGTTCCACCAGCCGTTCCTGGATTAGAGATGGTGTTGATGAATACGCAGGCAGCCCATTAGCGCTAGTTTCCTGTCCTTTATGTCAAACGGAGAGCTGTGAAAACAGAAGCCACTTCCATGGCTAATGGTAATACTCACAGATCATCCTCTCCCTGCTGTCTATTGTTAATGAGAGAGAGAATTTTAATGAACAGAATAAAGACAGTTTTTTAGAACGGCTTGGGTAATTGCCTAAGATACAAAGCTCTCATCCGGCGCATTCTTCAACTAACACACTACGCTATTCATGAGCGCTTCAATTTAACCGTTAATTTAGTGCATTTACTCGTTGTCGTGTCTTGATTTTTTTGTTGTGTTTGTTTGTGTTAATGTGTGAGGACGAGGACAGCAGCTTAGTATACTGTATATAGAGTATACTGGAAGATTTTCCTCAAGGTTGACAGTAAATCCTGATTCATACGCTGTCTACGGAGCAAAATGAATGCTAGAGGGGCATCAGCCTATCGTCATCTTCACCGGCTCTCACTCGTGCTTTGCAGGGACGGATGTTACATTTCCCAAATGGGGGGGGCAGGCGAAAATGGTATGGATGCGACTTCATCGCCCGTGGCGCAAAGCGCCACGGGCGATGAAGTCGCACCCATAGCATTTTCGGTTACAGGACTTTTATTAGCATAAGCATCAATAATACCATCAGTTGTTGTTGAAGTTGCAACAGACACGCAGCATGCATAAAGCTAAAGGTCTGACTCAGAGAGTTTTCTGTTTTCAATGATGAAATGCTGTTTAGTGGTGACACAGCTTTAGTTAGTAGCACTAGTAGTGTTTCTAGTCATTTTAATTATATGCACTTTAATTTGAAATATATTTGAAATTTGGGTCGTTTGCATGACGTCATGTTTAGTGGGGGCATTGACCTCCCCCACCATGCCCATGCCTAGATCCGTCCCTGGCGCTTTGGTTTGGTCAATTCAAACAAGAATTCCATATAGCCTTTGTTTATGCATGCTGCCTTTCCAGGAAGAGAAAAGAGAGAGGCTGTGTCGTATTCATTAGATTGTCTTATTGTTACCGTAACAATAGCAGGGTCTAACAATGCTGTGGCTTTTCCTGTAGTTCTCTGATGTCATGCTGTTGATGTCATGTTGGTGATGCAGCACTGACATCACTGTTACCCACGGAGGGATCATGCCAGTCTGCTAGAGCAGTGGTTTTCAAACATTTTTCATATACCAGGGCCCACTATTTATTCAGAATTTGAGCCACGGACAACCGTTTGATGACATTTTAGCCCCCACAGACCCCAAAACTAAAGATTTATTTTGCGTTTGTCCACAATTCCAGGCTGGATTGGATCGGAGAAAACAAAACATACATGCCAGATCAAGATGGCCATTAATCTTCTACATTCTCTAGTTATGTAGACTTGGGCTAATTCAGATGATAAATTTTAACTTGCGGGTCCATTTTGTTTCATGTTTACGCTCTCAAGAGATACATCTGGTTAACCATCTTAGCTGGGGACCACCTGGAACCATCTCAAGGACCACTGATGGTCCCTGGACCACCAGTTGAAAACCTGTGTGTGTGTGTGTGTGTGTGTGTGTGTGTGTGTGTGTGTGTGTGTGTGTGTGTGTGTGTGTGTGTGTGTGTGTGTGTGTGTGTGTGTGTGTGTGTGTGTGTGTGTGTGTGTGTGTGTGCGTGCGTGCGTGCGTGCGTGCGTGCGTGCGTGCGTGCGTGCGTGCACGTATGTACGTGTGTGTGGGGGCAACTCATTTGTGCACTCTCAGAGTCCCCACCACGGCTTACCCACATGAGCGATGGTGCGAAACGTCTTTCCATAAACTACATGCCATAAAGTGTCCATTAGTAAAATTGGCTAATGGCTGCTGCAGCGTCAGAGTCAGCAGTCAGCAGCAACGGCAGTCATAGTAACGCACAGAACAAGCTGTCTCTGTGTCAGTGACATCTTGACTAGATGAGACGAATTAACATTCCAATCAGCTAGAAGACCTTAGAGAGGAAATTAAATGTTCAGATTGTCATGTTGATCCAATGCCCCTCCGTGTGTGCAGGGGCGGATGTAACATGTCCCATTTGGGGGGGGGCAAGAGAACATGTTGGATGGGCAAGAGAAAATGGTATGGGGGCCGCACCCATACCATTTTCGGTTACAGGACTTTTACTATTACTATTAGTCAAGTAAAGCATCAATAATAACATCAGTTGTTGTTGAAGTTGCAACAGACACGCAGCATGCATAAAGCTAAAGGTCTGACTCAGAGAGTTTTCTGTTTTCAATGATGAAATGCTGTTGGTTTAGTGGTGCCACAGCTGTAGTTAGTTAGTAGCAGTAGTAGTGTTTCAAATCATTTTAAATATAAGCACTTTAATTTGAAATATCTTGGGTTGTTTTTAGGGCTGGGACTTTAACTGATTAATTGAGATTAATTAATCACAGAAACAATAACGTGATTAACAAAATTAACTAATTTTAATCGCCACACAGACCCCAAAACTAAAGATTTCTTTTGCTTTTGTCCACAATTCCAGGCTGGATTTCAGAAACAATGTCACAGTCAAACATACAGATCATAAATGACCATTAATCTTCTACATTCTCTAGTTGCGTAGAATTGGACTAATTCAGATGATGAATATAACTCTTGAGAGCGTAAACATGAAACCAAATGGACCCGCAAGGGTCCATTTGGTTTCATGTTTACGCTCTCAAAGAGTTACATCTGGTTAACCAACTTTTGATCTAGTTAACCAAATTTTGATCTGGTTAATCAACTTGCAGTGTCGACACAGTTTTGATTTAGAAAAACTCTCACATGCTACACAAGCCTCTTTTAATTGACAAAAAATGCTTCTTGGGTCAAATATTGGTATGTGATTAATTGAGATTAATTAATTACAAAGCTTCAAATTAATTAGATCAAAATTTTTAATCGAGTCCCACCCCTAGTTGTTTTGCATGGCATTGTGTTTGGTGGGGCAGACTGGGCATTTAGGCCCCCCCATGCCCATGCCTAGATCCGCCCCTGCCCATGTGACGTCTCTCCACTCTCAAAGGAGACATAAAACCTGTGTCCCGACTCACTGATGGTTCTCAAAACCGTTTCATGTGAAGGACCCTCAAAATGAAGAGGTATTTAATTTGGCCACAGCAGCAGACCCCCTGTCTGATCTGCTGTTTTCCCAATCAACGATGTATACAGTATAGTGATTAAAGGGGAACTCCACCCATTTTCAACATTTTTTTCTGAGAGCGTACAAATGCAACCATGTGAACCCTAACGGGTTCATTTGGTTCCATTTGTACGCTCTCACTCAGAAAAAAGAAGCGTCTAAAGAAATCCATTAACATGGTGAAAATACATCTTGATGATGTCATCAAGATCTTTCACCATGTTAGCGGTTTTTCTTCAGACCTCCATTTCTTAGGAACACAAAATGGGGAAACATTTTCATCATGTCCACCCAGCACCTCTAGGGTATACTAATGACATATTAGAATGTTGAAAATGGGTGGAGTTCCCCTTTAAGTGGTTCAACTGATAGCATATTTACTCCATTTAGCTTTGGATCTGCTAGAACACCCACAATAACCACCGTGTTAAAGCAGTGGTTTTCAACCAGTGGTCCTTGAAATGGTTCCAGGTGGTCCCCCAGCTAAATGATGGAAAGTTGTTAACCAAATTTGGGCACTTATTGATCTGTAACTCTTCAGAGACTGTAAAATGATACCAAATGGACCTGTTAGGGTCCATTTGGTTTCATTTTATGATCTGAACATTGTAACCTATTTTAAACATCTGGTGTAACACTGGGTCTAACTATTTGAGTAAAAGCGCAAAAATGAAACCAAATGGACCCTTGTCGTAGGTCCATTTGGTTTCATTTTACACTCTGAAGAGTTAAAATATTCATCATCTGAATTAGCCCAAGTCTACACAACTAGAGAATGTAGAAGAATGGTTTATTTTTGATCTACGTTTGCATGTTTTGTTTCCGAAATCCAGCCTGGAACAAAAGAAATCTTTAGCTTTGGGCCTTGTGGGGCGAAAATCAAATCAAATGGTGGTCTGTGGCTTCAATGCTGAATGAATAGTGGGCCCTGGTATGAAAATGGTTGAAAACCACTGTGCCAAAGGATAATTCCGGATGGATTATATTATACCCATTTGGTCAAGGCAAAAAATGACAATATGATCTATGGCAAAAAATGACAAAATGATCTATAGCGCTGGGTTGTCTTGAGCTTATCACTGAGCTGGGTTTATCAGCTTTTTGCCTTTTTTTCCCATTTGGGACGAAACTATGTGGATTCGTATCTGACATTATGGAAGACAGGTGTATATAAATGATATATTTATAAAAGAATTGTCAAGCGATCAAAAGAGAAAAAGCGCCGGTCTGGACTTACAGTATCTTTTAACAGGTTTCAACAGGTGGTCTGCGGACCACCAGTGGTCCCTGAGAGGTCCTCTGAGAAAGTTGGTTAGCCAGATGTAACTCTTTGAGAGCATAAAAATGATTCATGTTTACACTCTCAAGAATTGCAATATTCATCATGTGAATTAGCCCAAGTCTACACAACTAGAGAATGTAGAAGATTAATGGTCATTTTGATCTGTATGTTTGACTGTTTTGTTTCCCAAATCCAGCCTGGAATTGTGGATAAAAGCAAAATAAATCTTTAGGTTTGGGGTCTGTGGGGCTAAAATGTCATCAAATGGTGGTCCGTGGCTGAAATTCTGAATAAATAGTGGGCCCTGGTATGAAAAAAGGTTGAAAACCACTGCTTTAAAGAACCAAGGGCCTCTGTGTCTGTGCCAAACAGCGAGAGATTTCCTGCTGGTTCATGAGGCCAATCTTGTACCAATCTGCTGTGGGAAATCAAGGGTACCAAATCATCCCTGCCCTTAATTGGCAAGTCTAGTCTCCAAAGCCTTTCAGGCTATACTTTTTTTATTTTACTCAAGTAAAATATCATCAGTGAAAGTCTTTTTATTACTTGTAAATGTAAATTAGCCTCTGTCCGTTGATATAGGACGTAAAATGTACCTCTCTGCAGCTTTAAAGTAATGAAGTGACATCGCACACACATAAAACAATTTGTCAAGACTTCTTCTTAATTCCAAAGAGAGGGCTTGCGGCAGGCCTCTCTTCTCTTCCGTGGCAGACATGTGGACATAAGTCCTTCATTAGGAGGCCATGTTGGCTCCTCCGAGCGCATCCAGCCATGCATGCTGCCAGAGCCTGTGTGTGTGGACTAGTGTGGAGATCTGCCCAGGCTCATCACCCGCCCCGCCGGGGCCGCCGGGGCCGCTAGGCGGGCCGGGGCCAGCCAGCTTGATAGCAGGTGGGGGCAGTGGTCTCGCTATAAGGCATTAGCTCCAATCACCATAAATCAAGGTTGGATTGGCGTTCCGGCACATTCCCAGACTTACTCCGCGGACGCCTCTCCTCTCGAGGCCTCGCAGCATTACTCCAGCCTGAGAGAGAGAGAGGGAGAGAGGGAGAAAAAAGACTCCTGCAGCTGTGCATGGCTAACGTCATTAACCTACGATACGCATGGACCTCTGAAGAACAGAACAGAGGACTGGGGAATGGGGTGGAGGGAGAGAGAGAGACAGGCGGAGATGAACAGTGGTCTAGAGAGAGAGAAAGAGAAAGAATGAGAGTGAAAGTCCCTTTCTGAGTCGGAGGATGACGGAACAATTGCACCGCAGAGGGTTGTGTTTGGGAGTGATGCAAGTGTGACTGTGAATGAGACAGTTCCCACGCTGGGTGGGCTGCAGTCCACTCCACTGTCCACACCGTCAGGGGCGTTTTTGGACCCTCAAATGGACCCTTGCCGGGTCCATTTCATGTTTACACTTTCAAGAGTTAAAATTCTCATCATCTGAATTAGCCCAAGATTACACAACTAGAGAATGTAGAAGATTAATGGTGATTTTGATCTGTATGTTTGACTGTTTCGTTTCCCAAACAGTGGTGGACTGGGCGAAAAAGTCGTCCCGGACAATTTTTTTTTAGCGTGATTTTGGCCTAGACCGGCCCACCACAACCAGCGTGTGATGGACCTATTCTACCCGGTATAGTTGGTTAACCAGATGTAACTCTTTGAGAGCGTAAACATGGAAACACTCTCAAGAGTTAAAAATATTCATCTAAATTGCCCCAAGTCTAATTACAAAAATGTAGAAGATTAATTCTCATTTTGATCTGTATGTTTGACCCTTCTGTTTCCCAAATCCAGACTGGAATTGTGGACCAAAAAGCAAATAAATCTTTAGTTTTGGGGGGGTCTGTTGGGGCGAAAAAATGTCATCAAAAGATCTGAATGAATAGTGGGCCATGGGATCAAAAAGGTTGAAAACCAGTGATACCAGCCTCCTACGTGTCATGGCCCACCGGTCAATGGTCAATCCGACCCTGTTCCCAAATCCAGCCTGGAATTGTGGACAAAAGCAAAAGAAATCTTTAGCCAAAAAGGTTGAAAACCAGGGATATATAGCAGCACACCTTATCCCATGGTGTGGTGCCCTTTGGTCTGTACATTGAACACCACACATCCTGTGTAAATCGAACACTCACACAGACAACATTTACCCTGTCTGTCTGCCGTCCCAATCAATGTGTTGTCTGTCTGTGGACTGTGCAGGAGGAATGGTGTCTATAGCCATTCCTGTCACGTCCCAGGCAGCCTGTGTCACCAATCACCGCGTTGTGCCACATATACCTGCCATGCAAACACTTCAGCCTGATTATCTTAATCAGAGGCTAGGATGACTGATGATGTCAGTCATAATAATCAGGGTAGCTATTTCAGTCATTAACACATTGTGATCTCACCTCCACCGCTTTGAATGTGTTAGCATTTTGAGCAGGTAATAACCGGTGTTTGAGATTTGTAAGCACTTAAGCGCTCATATTCTTTGTTGTAGGGGAATTCCACCCATTTTCCTGAGAGGATACAAATGTGAACTGGAAAATGGAACCATTTGATTCCATTTGTGCCCTCTCAGGAAAAAGGGGGTCTGAAAGAAAAATCATTAACATGGTGAAATACATCTTGATGATGTCATCAGATGTATTTCACCATGTTAATGATTTTTTCAGACCTCCATTTTTAGGAAATACAGAATTGGGGGAACAGATTTTATCATGTCCACACAACATCTCTAAGGTATATTAATGACATATTAAAATGTTAAAAATGGATGGACTTCCCCTTTAAGCACTTATATTCTTTGTCGTAGGGCAAATAGCAAAGTATTATAGATCTAGTAATCTTATAAATCTGCTGTTCTGTGCCCCAACATAGGCACACCACCAGGGTTATCGTACATTTGGAATTAAATTGTGATATCATAAAACATGAATGTGCGTGTCAGGAAGGCTGTTTCTTAGATCAATACGGCATGTGTTGTTGTGGTTAACGAATCCAACCCCCCGTGAAACAATTTGCATGTGAAATGCTTAATTTCCGCAGCGAGAAGAAGAAGGATTCGAGTGGGGGGAATTAAAACGTCATTTTCTTTTTTTTTTTGCTTTGTCGGATTATGGTAATGCATTCTGTTTTTACTTTAAAATCTCTCTGAGGTATTCGCGTTTCATCCAGGGGAGAGATGCCTCATTCCGTTTAGATCGATTTAGATTAACACTGGTGTGGTTATGGTAAGGCTTGGAGACCGGCTATTTTCGGGTCCGCTAACAGGGGCGGATCTAGGCATGGGCATGGGGGGGCTATGCCCCCCTAAATGCGCAGTCTGCCCCACCAAACAAGATGGCATGCAAAACAACCCAAGATATTTCAAAGTAAAGTGCTTATATTTAAAGTGATTTGAAACACTACTACTGCTACTAACTAACTACAGCTGTGTCACCACTAAACCAACAGCATTTCATCATTGAAAACAGAAAACTCTCTGAGTCAGACCTTTAGTTTTATGCATGCTGCGTGTCTGTTGCAACTTCAACAACAACTGATGTTATTATTGATGCTTTACTTGACTAATAAAAGTCCTGTAACCAAAAACGGTAAGGGTGCGGGGGCGGCTTCATCGCCCGTGACGCTTCGCACCACGGGCGATGAAGCCGCACCCTTACCATTAGCACCGTCTTTCCTGAGCCTGAGGAATGTTTTGTTTTCATGATTTGTTGAACACAACACAGTTCTGGACCGAGTTCAGGACAAAACACGTGTCTGTCTGCAGGGAAACAGCAGCAGCATCAAAGTAGACAAAAATATATAGCTATATATTTTGGCATTTTTGGCATTTACCATTAAAGGCACGTTTGTCCCTCACAAGTAGTAAAAGAAGTGAATGCATGCTGAATGCACCCACACACACACACACACACACACTGCACATACAGTACAGTGCATTTGTGTCAAAGTTCTCAGATATTGCCTTACGCAAGTCCCTTAAATAAGACAGCAGATCATTTGGCTCCTTAATGTAAATTGTCATTTCAAAGCACTCAGAGAGAGACGTTAACCTCGCGCAATATTGGTGCCATTAAAAATTGATCAAAGCGGCCCCGGCTTTTGATGTTGACTGAAGATTCTATTTGGGTCTCAGCTGTAGAGGAGGAGGAGGAGGAGGAGGAGGAGGAGGAGGAGGAGGCAGGCTGAGCAACAGCACCCTCTGCTGGCCAAGACCGGACCACCTGGTTGAGTCCTGACTGTCCCCACTGGTTCTCCCAACCGTTTTGTTTTGAAGGACTCCCTCGCATAAAATATTACAACTAATAAAATGTTTTAGGTTAGGGTTGGAAAGAAACATAAAATCCCTGCATGGAATAAAAATGAATGAGAAAGAGTGAGAGTGAGGGAGAGAGAGAGAGAGAGAGAAAGAGAAAGAGAAGAGATTAACCATTGAGGTCCAGATGTAGTCTTAAAAGACAGTGGTACTCTTAACTATTCCCTGCGGAACACTCATAGCAGCCCCCAAACATAGATCTGCGATGTTTATTAGTGTTCAATAAGTTTAAGTGTTTGCATTGTTTGTCATTGGATGCTATTTGCTAACACATTTTGCTGTAGACCACCCATTGAGAATCATTGAGGTCTTATTACAATGATTATAATAGATCTTTAACTCCTGAGAGTGTGAAATAAAACCAAATGGACCTGTACAGGTCCATATGTTTTCATTTTATGCTTTCAGGAGTTACATTATTTGAATTACATTTGAATTACTTAATTTACAAGACGTTTAGGATAAAAGGATATAAAACAATTGTGATTTTGTTCAATGTTTGCCTGTTATCTCTCCTAAATAGAGCATGGAATTGTCAATATTGTCTAGTTTTTGGTCTGAGAAGCTAAATGTAATCAAATGGTGGTCTGTGTCTTAAATGTACAACAAGGAGAGGGCCCTGGTATCAACATGGTTGAAAACCGTTGTAATAAGTCAACAGCTGCATGCATGTTTTGGCTTCCATGTGGAAGGGGAGAGGTGGGGTAGCCTATAGACCAGTGGTTTTCAACCTGTGGTCCGGGTACCACCTGTGGTCCGGGTACCACCAGTGGTCCTTGAGAGAGTTCCAGGTGGTCCCCAGCTAAATGATGGACAATTGGTTAACCGGGTGTAACTCTTTGAGAGCGTAAACATGAAACCAAATGGACCTGCAAGGGTCCATTTGGTTTCATGTTTTGTTTCCCAAACCCAGCAAGTTATTGTGGACAAAAGCAAAAGAAATCTTTAGTTTTGGGGTCTGTGGGGCTAAAATGTCATCAAATGGTGGTCCGTGGCTCAAATGCTGAATAAATGGTGGTCCCTGGTATCAACAAGGTTGAAAACCCCCCTGTAATAAGACAACAGCTGTCGGTCTGAATGCATGTTTTGGTTCATCCATCCATGTTCATGCGGCAGAGGAGAGGTGGGGCGGCCTATAGACTGTCTGGGTCAGCCATGGCAGCCCGGCGGATCATATTCATGCAGGCCAGGTCAGGCCTGGCTGGGTTTGGCCCGGGGAGATGGGGGTTGTTGTTGTTGTTGAGTGGTAGAACCCTTCTTGCCAATCTCTTCTCTTCCCCCTACATCCAGGAGATGCTTGTGTGTGTGTGCTGAGTTGTTTTGAAGTTGGCATGTTGTTTGTTGACTATGGACAGTGACAGACAGACAGACAGACCGAGAGCGGCCGGCCTCTTCTCTTCTTTCTCCATGCTTTGTAAGACCAGCCATTTTATTTTTATTTATTTTTTTTGGCGGGTGACAAGAACCCTCGTACGAAACAGTATAAATTATAGGCTTATCTGTCACACTTTCCTAACGCCAGACAGACGATGCAGACTCGCATGTGTGCATTCAAGCGTCAGGCCGTCAGTCCTCCCCCCCCGTCCCCCCTCTCCTCTCCCACATACATACACACACACTGTAATACTGTATGCATCAGTGTGTGCATGTGCGCTCATGTGTGAGGCATAGAGTGTGTGTGTGTGTGGGTGGGGGGTAGGGGGTCAAATGGGAAAAGATGGGGAGAGAGAGAGAGAGACAGAGAGAGAAAGAGGGAGTGCAAAATACATAAATAATTGATAGTGGATACTGCCTTTCATCTGCCAGGCTCCGTGGATCGTTCTCATCATGTTGGGTGTACATCCAGTACAGTAGATATTGACGTACTGTACAGTAGCGGGGTCTTTTTTTGTACTGTATAACTGGCCGTGACCACCCCGGTGCTATATTATTCCCCCCAACAGATTATTACGTATCAGAAAAGAGCGATGATGTTTCTCTGTTTATAATCGCGTACAATTACATGCTCTGACATTGATTTATTCGTTCTTTTTTTAGTCCCCCTCAGATCATTTGCCAGTTGTTACTGTACAGCATATTCATTTCATGTTGTTGTTGTTGTTGTTTTTGTATAATCGCTTTGCTGGCAGCAGGGGAAAGAGGGCTATGGTAAATGTGATCTTTGAAAGTGTACAAAGAAAAAAAAAACGGTCATTGTTGATTTGCTGAATGCCATATCCACTGTACACAATGACATCCTCAGTGTGCATTTGTCAGGTTATTTTTAAGTCCAACAAAAATTTGATGACATCAAAATGTCATCAAAAAACATAATGCACATATGTATTTTGATGGCATTTTGTACACCCTTTTGTACATTTTCTACAAGGATCCAGTAAGAATTGTACTGTCTCTTGTGCCGAATGAATGGACAAACCGAGGTTCCAGTTCTCTCACGAGAGTTGGTCGTCCCGACACCTGTGTCGGTCGCATGTTTGGTCAAAAACAATCGCGCCGGCCGGGTTCTTTTGCAGAGAAAGCAGGGGGGGAACTGAGTGACTGACTTTAATTGCATTAAAAGTCTGGGTCTCTTCCCGGGGCTTTATTCGCTCTCATTTTGCCTCATTGAGTCTTTGTGGAAATTCTCCAGCGCTTGTGGAAACAGTTTCATTTGATTAGGTCATAAACAACCAAAGGAGGCTTCTCGTTGACATCTTTAAGACCCAGCCCCTCTTTTGTTTTGCTGCGCTTGTTGCTGCTGACCTCCCTGCTCCACCTCCCTCCCCTCCCCTCTCAGGACTTAAAGTATTCCCAAAAGCTTTTATTCTCCCTCCCCTCACCCCTCTCCCTCTGCCTCTCCCTTTTCCCTCTGCTTTTGTTAAAGGCAGCCTCTCATTCACTCCTCCAAGCCTCCTCCACCCCTCTCTCTCTCTCTCTCTCTCTCTCTCTCTCTCTCTCTCTCTCTCTCTCTCTCTCTCTTGCATGCACGCTCTCGTTCTCTCGCTCTCTCAGTGCGCTCATCTTTTTCCTCGGGGCTGAAGCGGGAGGTAGATGCGCTCAGGAGAGTTGAAGGGAGAAGACGTTGAGGTGCTCGGCTCTCTCTCTCTCTCTCGGTCACTGTTGCTTTTCTCCGCTATACAGCGGCAACGTGACCCAAGTGCCGGCAGCTGCTGCTGTTTTCCTCCCCCTCCCTCCCTCCGTTCACTTCGTGTCTCTCTCTCTCTCTCTTCTTATTCTCTGGCTGTCTCCGGCCGCAGCTATCTGCCTGCCTGACTCTCTCTTCTCTCGCTCTTCCCTTCTCTCTCGTCGCTTCGCTCCTCCTCGCCGGCGGTGCAGCGGACGGCGCAAGAGAGAGAGAGAGTGTGCGTTTAACACAGTATATACCTGCTGCCTGTGGGGATTAATGCGCTGCTGCTGCTGCTATGAATACCTCAAGTCTAATTTGTTGTTTTGGCAGCAGCTGAGCGCTCTCCTCGCCCTCCTCGGAGGAGTCATTGGAAAGAGGAGAGGATAGGAGTGGAGAGGAGGAGAGGAGAGGAGAGGGGGGTGGTTGGAATCTGAGTAGCCAGGCAAGGCAGGACGGTTGTTGGGAGGAGTGCCTCTGGACTGGACTGGACTGGACTAGAAAAACACAGAGACGTGGAGAAAGGGCAGAAGAGAAGATTGGACAATCTCTCTCCGGCGGAAGAAGGACGTTACAGGAGAGGCTGAATAAACTTGATGCACGCGTGCATGGGGGTGTGAGGAGCAGTGTGAAGGAAGGAACCTCTTCTTCTATCTGGATTCTGGACAGGCTTTTTTTTTTTTTATATATTTCTCATTCAGGAACGTATTGGAAGAAAAAGAGACACAACAACAACGTCCCCCTGCTGTTGTCTCAACTGCTACCATTGTGACATTTTGTGCTTTTTCTTTATCGTTCTCCACACTCTTCAAAGTGCCACTGTGTTTTGCCGCTCACCCGTAAACCTGCTCCGGGTATAGACGGTGACCGGAGCCGACAGGTCAAGCAGGACTGCGCTTCTTCTTGCCCTCAACTTACCCCCTCCTTCCCTCCCTCCCTGCGTTCGTCGACCCGCAAACGCCTCCTGCACCGTGCCCCCGCCAGCAGCAGCAGCAGTGTCCAGGGTCCGGTTGCTGACCCCTGTTTGCAAGAGGGAAAGAGAGAGCGTCCGGGGGAGGGTACAAAAAGGTTGTTGAACCAGCGTGCGGAAAGGTCTGACAGGAGGGAGATTGTAAGAGGAAGAAAAAAAAAAAAAGAGGGACAAGTCCTGTGTGCCTGGCGCTTCTGGGAAGCATATGGTTTAGCGAGCGTCAGCCAGCTGCTTTCCATCCAGCCCGCTAATTACGCTAACGCGGACACAAGTTGACTCGGCGACGGGGACGACGGCGACTGCTTGGCGGGTAGGGAGGGGAGCGGAGCAGCCTGCCTGCCCCTCACCGCACCACCGTGGTCCCACACATCTCCTCCTCGCTTCCCCCCTGATATCCAAACCTCGTGGATGAACCTTCCCCAGGGGCTGTACTCTGACAGATACGGATACAAAGAAACGCTTGTGCTTTCGTTTTTTTTTTCTCCCCATCATCTTCCTTACCCCGTTCTTTCTTGTGAAGAAGAAGAAGTGATTGTCAGACGGATGGATATCCCTTCAGGCTGATGCACGCTTTGCCGACGACAAACGGGAGCAGCTAAAAAACGACCGTCTTTTTCTTCTCGTGGCGAGAGCTTCTATAGCAGCCAGCCAGCCACGGGACGACGGGAGGACGGACGGGAGAGAGGGAGAGATGCTGGTCCGTCAGGTCGCAGGGCGCCACTTCTGACACATGCTGTGTGCACCGGAGCCTGACTGGGAAGGCTTGTGAAGGCTGCTAACAAGGAAGGGAATCGGGGGGGAGAGGGAGAGGGAGGTGGTGGTGGTGGTGGAGGTGGAGGGTGGAGGGGCGCGAGGTGTGTGTTGTGGCAGTCTAATTACTGACCCCGTGTCAACCAGGAAGAAAGGAATGGATTCGCACTGTGGATTTACCGTGGCTCTGCTGTGGAAGTTCACCTGAAGGATTCCTTTTTTTTGCGGCGGCGGCAGTGATTTAAGTTTGACGCCGCGTACACGCACACGTGCGCACACACACACACACAACCACACACACACACACACTTACAACCACGTGCACCAAACACCACAGCCCACATGTCATTAGCACTCACATAAATCTACACCTGTGCGCCACTTTGCACTGTAAGTATAACCACGCACAGGCTCACCACACAAACACACACACACGTGCACACACACATGCACATAGTTGTCTTCTTTCCCAGGCTGACGCAGTAGCATGGAGGTGGGGTGGACAGGTGGCGGTGGGCTGTAGGGAGCCAGCAGCCCCCCAGACGACCCCAAACTCCTCCACCCAAATGGATGTTATTATTATTTGGTAACGAAAAAGAAAAAAAAATGCGTTGCCGGGCAACGGCTGAAAGCTTGTGTGAAAGGAAAGTGTGACGGGGCCGCACAGCTGGATCCACCGCCGCCGCAGCTGAAGGGTGGTTGACCCCCTTTTTTGGGGGGGCTTTTTTATTCCGTTTTTTCTTTTTCCCATTGTTGGCGTAACTTCTTCTCGTCCCTTTCTTTCAACCACCAAAACCACCACCAACCAACCAACCCGCCACCATTTTCCCCAACGGGTCTCTGGGGGGCGGCGGCTCTGCGCGCCGCCCTCCGCGGCCCGGCATTGGAGGGGGCGGCGGCGGCGGAATGACGGCCGCCTCCTCCTCGTCCTCGGCGCCCGACTGGAGGCGGGGCGGCGGAGGCGGAGGTGGTGGCGGCGGCTCCCCGGAGTGGAGCGTCATGGGCGGCTGCCGCTACCCGTCCTCGCCGCCACAGGAGCGCAGGGAGCGCATGTACCAGCACAAGGTGTCCCTGGTGGTCCGATACTTCATGATCCCATGTAACATCTGCCTCATCCTGCTGGCCACGTCCACGCTGGGCTTCGCCGTGCTCCTCTTCCTCAACAACTGTACGTTCTGCTGTGGGGTTGTCCTCCGCGAGCACACACATACACACACATATGCACACTCACACACACACACGCACACACACACACACACACACACACACACACACACACACACACACACACACACATGCTCTAGGGTGACCAGATCCAAACTGTTCTTTTGCAGGACAGAAGTATTGCATGTCAAGTATGTATGGCAAGTGAGAAAATGCGTTGACAATGCGCTTAGCAAATTATTAATCAGATAACTTGTATTATGTTTATATTAATAAGATTATTAGTCATTAATAGATCAGCTATTTAGCAAAAATAGCTGATCTACAAGCTCAAAATGCGTCGCAGTGCGACACAATTTGAGCCTGTAGATCAGCTGTTTTTGATACGACAGTACATGCAATGTGGTCTCTCTGGAGTGAGTGTGGAAATAGTGGCACACACACACTTGCACGCACACACGCACACACACACACACACGCGCACACACACACACACACACACACACACACACACACACACACACACACACACACACACACACACACACACACACACACGCAGACACACTAGGGTGGCCAGATCCAAACTGTTTTTCTTTTGCGGGACAGAAGTATTGCATGTGTATTGCAAGCATTGCATATATTGTAAGTATGGCATGTGGTAAAACACGTTGCCAGTGCGGTTGGCAAATTATTAATCAGATGATTTATATTTATCGGGTTATTAGTCATTAATAGATCAGGTATTTCGCAAAAAATAGATGATCCACTAGCTCAAAACACGTCCCAGTACATTTTGAGTTTGTAGATCAGCTATTTTTGATACGACAGTACATGCAATATGGTCTCTCTGGAGTAAGGGTGGAAATATAGTATACTCCAGGAGAATACTGAGGTTATTTTAACAGACTTAAAACTATCTATAACAACGACAGAAAGACAAATATTAGGGCATTTGAACACTGAACTCTACTGTCAGTCACAATGTGGGACAGTCAGGGGGATCAATATGTAGGACACCTGAAAAGTCTTGGAGATGAGGGACTGTCCCACGCAAAGAGGGACATCTGGTCACCCTAACACACACACGCACGCACGCACGCACACGCGCGCACGCACACACACGCACATGCACACGATTCCAGTCCGCTTTTGCTCAGTCTAGCACAAAATAACTTGCCACTTTGTACTTGTCAGATTCAGAATCAGAATCAATTTTATTGTCAGAAACGCAGCTGCAAAAGAAGTGGTTGAAATTGGTGGTTTTCAAAGAAGTGTTTTTCTTTTTTGTGCAAGCTTCCGTCATTTGTAGTTTTTCGGGAAAAGCAAGTAGTTCTGTGTGTGTGTGTGTGTGTGTGTGTGTGTGTGTGTGTGTGTGTGTGTGTGTGTGTGTGTGTGCACACATTTGCACGTGCATAGAGTACGTGCAAGACAGATAGAGAACAGGGTTGATGCTGTGTGTGTGTGTCACAGAACAGTGGCTGCACTGCAGGGCCGGATTTAGCCAAGCCCTACTAGGGTGGGCAGGAAGAATGGCAGGGTGGGCAACTCCAAAGTTTTTAAATGAAGCAGTGGTTTTCAACTTTTTTGACACCAGGGCCCACTATTTATTCGGCATTTGAGCCAACGAGGACCACCATTTGAGGACATTTTAGCCCCACAGACCCCAAAACTAAAGATTTCTTTTGCTTTTGGCCACAATTCCAGGCTGGATTTGGGGAAACAAAACATGCTCAAAATGACCATTAATCTTCTACATTCTCTAGTTGTGTAGACTTGGGGCTAATTCACATGATGAATATTTTAACTCTTGAGAGCGTAAAAATGAAACCAAATGGACCCGCAATTGCGGGTCCATTTGGTTTCATTTTTTTACGCTCTCAAAGAGTTACATCTGGTTAACCAACTTCAAGGACCACTAGTGTTTCTCTGACCACTGGTTGAAAAAACACTGATATTACCTTTCATTGGGTGGGCAGGATGCACGTTTGGGTGGGCCCTGCCTGCCCACCCCTGCCCCCCTCTAGATCCGGCCCTGGGCTGCAGGGCAACCTACGGTGGTGGTGTATGTGTGCAACCCGAACGTCCTTGTGGAAACGAGTCCGTTGGAAACCCTCCACCTCACCCCCTCCTCTCCTCTCCCCTTCCTCCCTCCCTCCTCACTTGACCCCTCTCGCACCAGCCCTTATCTGCAACCACCCGCCGGCCGGTGCACTCGCACACACGTGGCTGGAGAGTGGAGGAGGCATCTCAGCAGCTAAAGTCACCCTCCCTCCGTCTCTCCCTCCAAATCACACTTCATCCTTCCTTTCTCTCCCCTCATGGCCACTGCCGGGAAGCAACACAGTAGTGCATTTACTCAGAGTATACTGTACCCAAGTGCAAATGTGTGTTTTAATCTCACCTATACTTGCCTGACACTTGCCTGTCTGAAATATCATTTTGTTTGACTTCATTATTCAGTCTGAAAGTCCTCCCAACAACAGCAGTTTATGGGATGAGCGTTGTCAAAGCGGCAGTCTTCAGTGATTGGTTCATACTATAGACCTGCGCAGTGACGTCACCAACCCTGGATTCCTCATGGTTAATAAAAACACGATTGCGCCGCGGCCAAAGCCAACTCGGGTCGTGACAAATCATGAAAACAAACACAATATTGTCATATTAGCAAAAAGTGGAAAACGGCATGATGCAAGACTTTTGTTTCGTTTTTCATCTTAGAAATTATTTCATTGTCCCAAAAGTTTGTGTGTGCCATCATGATTCATCACGACCCGAGTTGACTTTGTCCGAGGCGTAATCGTCTTTATATAAATTATTTTCGAAAAGTCTATGAGAAAAATGAATGGGGAATCCGTCTCTGAAACAGGGGCGGTGACGTCACTGTGCAGGTCTATATGGAAGCATCACATTGGCTTGTGATGCATCAAGACCTTTTGCTGGCAACAGATCGTTTTCCATGCATTGTGGTATTTGTTTGCTATACTTTGACTTGAGTAAAGGAATCTCTGAGTACTACTTCCCTCTCTATACCTCTCTGATGGCCGGCTGATGGTCCTGCCCCCTCCGAAGCCGTGACATTTGCTTTGAACTGTGGGATAAAGTAGCACCGATTAAATGCCTTTGTAGGAGGAGGAGGAGGAGGGGAAAAAGGGCACTCCGGGGTGCAGATATCTCTCCCTTGAACCCTCAGTAACTCCCAGTCTCTGCAGTTATCGGCCTAAAATTGTCTGGTGTGGTGTGATGGTCTCTCTCTCTCTGACATGGTCACACCGGCGTCACGTTTAGGCCCACAAAACGACTGACCTTTTGGGAAAAAGTGAACGTGCAACTTGAACGTGGGCGGATGTAACATTTCCCAATTGGGAGGGGGGGGGGGGGGGGGGGCAGGTGAAAGTGGTATGGGGGGGCGGCTTCATCGTTCGTGTCGCTTCGTGCCACAGGCGATGAATACCATACCATACCATTTTCGGTTACAGGACTTTAAAAGCATCAATAATAACATCAGTTGTTGTTGAAGTTGCAACAGACACGCAGCATGCATAAAGCTAAAGGTCTGACTCAGAGAGTTTTCTGTTTTCAATGATGAAATGCTGTTGGTTTAGTGGTGACACAGCTGTAGTCAGTAGCAGTAGTAGTGTTTCAAATCATTTTAAATATAAGCACTTTAATTTGAAATATCTTGGGTTGTTTTGCATGCCATCATGTTTGGTGGGGCCCATGCCTAGATCCGCCCCTGGCCACTTCACAGATATGTCCAGGGTTGTTGTTGTTGTTGTTGTTGTCCTGAGAGCTGCCTTGCGGGAACGGAGAAAACAAAGAAAAAGGAGTGAAAAACTCCTCAGTCTTGGAGGACATTTGGCTCTGTCTCAACTCATATCTGTCTTTCTCTTCTATAATTCCTCCCAGTTTCCCCAGCAGTCCCTCAGATGCTTAGAACTGTCACCAGCGGCAGATTGAACCAAACCTCCCGCATCGGATTTAACACGCAGGTGTTCCCCTGTACCTGACACTTGCCTTCCTTTGTTATTGCTGACTTATACTCGCTGCTCAGGATTAGACAGAATACACACGCGCCGGCGCGCACGTGCACGCATCTGTCACCAGTTATGAGCGTGTGAAAGGTGAAATGCGCTCTTAACGCTCCCAGAAACAAAGAATTACTCATGCGAGACTTCTTTTTTTTTTTCTTTTTTCGCGAGACGCTTTTTCCCTTTGGCTGCGGTCGCTCCCGGATTATAGCATCGCAAACAAAACTGTCACTAGGAGAGTTCTTAAATAAATTGGCTAGGCAGAAGCTGCTGCAGCCATTTCACTGCTGTAAGGGAGGTGACAGTGATGTTCATTTATTTGTGGTATTTATTAAAGCACAATGTTCTTCAGGGGGTGAGGTGACGTCGGGCCAGTCAGCCGTCGCTCCTCCAAGTTATTCAGGATTTTCTTCCCTGTTTCTGATTTTTCTGGGTTCTGAAATGAATTACTCTGTGCTACATCCAATACAACTACTGATCTTTAAACTAACAATGCATTGCTATACGACGTGTTGTTAGATCCAGTTGTTGTTGTTTTTAAGAGATGCCCCCTGAGCTCTTCTCCCAATTTCTATCTCTCTGACTCTCTGTCTCTTTCTATCAGACTGTGAAGTTTTTCAAATCAATTCAAGTCTCCAAAGCCCTGCTGCTATGTATTAGATCTTGATTAAAAGGAACACAAAAAAGCACCTACTTACTGGCCATCCTCAATCCTCTCTCTCTTTGTCTCACTTTCTCCCTGTTCCATGTCATTCTGACGGAAGGGGACGTTCATTTGTGATCTAACCATTTTAAGGAATCAATCCAGACAAATTCAATTAGATTTGA
>CM076968.1:46247874-46317874 GCA_039105355.1 Benthosema pterotum
ATCGTGGGTTGTTTTGCATGCCATGTTTGGTGGGGCAGTCAGGGCATTTAGGGGGGAATTGGCCCCCCATGCCCATGCCTAGATCCGCCCCTGGTGTGTATCTCTCTCTCTCTTTTTCTCTCTGTGTGTACATGTACACACTCCAGTGTTATACGTACACATGTTGAGTGAGTGTGACAGAGGGTGTGTGTGTGTATTTTGTGTTAATGGTGTGTATACCTACGCCTGCCTGTGCCTACATTCCCCTCGTGCGCTCTCTCACCAGCACATTGCCTTTTATATATTTTTCATATTTTTTCTAAAAATCCTCCCAGATGGAAATCAGTTACTGTCATGACTGACTGGAAAACAGCCTCAGCCGACACTTCATTATTCAACCTCTACACCAGCCTCGCCTCTCCACTTCTATCTGTGTGTGTGTGTGTGTGTGTGTGTGTGTGTGTGTGTGTGTGTGTGTGTGTGTGTGTGTGTGTGTGTGTGTGTGTGTGTGTGTGTGTGTGTGTGTGCGTGCGTGTCTCTCTCTCTCGTGTACGCTGCTTCGCTCCCTCTCTCCCGCAAGCCGCCGGTGTTGACAAGTCATTTTAAGTGAGCCTAAATTTAAAACTGGGCTGCGTTACTGTACGTGTCGGGATGGCGATGGGTTGTTGTTGTCGCGTTTTTTTTGGCGAAGAAGGAGGTGAGAGAGAAAGAACGGAGCGTTGGCTCGGCCCGCAGCGATGGCAATGGGGAGCCATGACTAAACTAAGCTAAACTCAACTAAACTAAATGGATGCACAACACATAAAAGTGTTGGCAGTAAATGATGCATTTTGTACTGTCTTCATTAAGGCTGACTTCCACCCAGATTTTTTTTTTCTGAGAGTGTACAAGTGGAACCAAATGAACCCTAGCGGGTCCATTTGGTTCCATTTGTACGCTCTCAGAAAACAAGGTCCTAAAAGAACATTCAATCATTAACATGGTGAAACACAATGATGTCATCAAGTTGTGATTCACCATGTTCCGTTCCACTCCATTTCTAGGAAACACAGAATGAGAACTTTTCCACACAACATCTCTTAAGGTTTATTAATGAGATAATAAAATGTTGAAATTCCCCTTTTAACATAGCCATTTCCTCCTTATCGGTGCACAGACGGGAGACAAGTGAGGGCTTGGGGATGTTTGCTATGCTGCAGGCGTCGTAGACAGACAGACAGACAGACAGACAGACACACAGACACACAGACAGACAGGTCTCTACAGACAGACAGACAGACAGACAGGTCTCTGCATAGTGTCTGCGACCGGATGAGCGCAGATGGTGTTGGACTTGGAGCTGGGACAGGGGACGGGGGTGGGGGTGGGGAGGTGATGAGGGTAAGGGTGGAGGTATGGCGGATGGCACTGCACTGTGCGCCCAGCCAGTTTTTCGGTCTGTGTCCGCTAGCAAAGCATCTCGCTCTGTTAACCTCACGGACAACCCCCCTCTGTTACCTCCAGGGGCGGATCTAGGCATGGACATGGGGGGGGGGGGGGGGTAATGCCCCCTAAATGCCCTGACTGCCCCACCAAACATGATGGCATGCAACCCAAGACAACCCAAGATATTTCAGTGACTGATGTTGTTATTGATGCTTTACTTGCCTAATAAAAGTCCTGTAACTGAAAATGGCATGGGTGCGGCTTCTTCGCCCGTGGCGCGAAGCGACACGGGTGATGAAGCCGCACCCATAACATTTTCTCCTGCCCCCCCAAATGGTAAATGTTAGATCCGCCCCTGGTTACATCTGTTACCCAGCATGCCTCTTGTCACACAGGCACGCACGCACGCACACACACGCACGCACGCACACGCACGCACACACACACACACACACACACACACACACACACACACACACACACACACACACACACACACACACACACACACACACACACACACAGACAAAACACACATGATTGCTTTGCTTGTCTAACCCGATGTCCTGCTCCATGTGACTTGCATCTGTTGCTGGTTGCCGGGTCGGTCTGCTGCTTCGGGTGATTTGAGTTTGAATCCCTGCTCTCATAATGATATACATCTTTGCCATCTCCCTGTGAACATCCTTTTAACTCGGTGTGCAAATTGTACCCCTGAGGGTGACCGCACGAGACTTTAGTGTTAGCCTACTTCTTTTTCTCCCCCTCCCTTCCAAAGCGTTTTTTCTTTGCAAGAACAAATACAGTAGTTAGTGTGTAAGGTTGAGGTTACGCATTCTTGAGGTTACACACAGTCAGGCATAGTTTCTGACAGGTTATGGTTAGGAGTAAAGGTTTGTTTATGTTTTCTGTGAGGTTATCACTGCGGGTCTTCGCTAGAAAAGAATAACACGGTCAAAGGAGAGAGATAATTATACACTGCCTACCTAACACCTACTAACAGTCTAAATGTCTCAATGGATAAGTAGGAATACATACTCCAACCACCGCAGATGTACTAGTTGTATTGCAGTTAATATTCTCTAATACTCAAATTGGTCATAATGGTTAATTTCAGTGGTTTTCAACCAATGGTCCGGGGACCACCAGTGGTCCTTGAGATAGTTCCAGGTGGTCCCCAAGCTAAGCTGGTTAACCGGATGAAAAGTTGGTGAACCAAATGTACTGTAACTCTTGAGAGCGTAAAAAATGAAACATGTTTACACTCTCAAGAGTTAAAATATTCATCATCTGTATTAGCCCAACTTAAGTCTACACAACTAGAGAATGTAGAAGAATGGTCATTTTGATCTGTATGGTTGCCTGTTTTACGTTTGAGTCTGTGGGGTGAAGATGTTGTCAAGTGGTGGTCCGTGGCTCAAATGCTGAATGAATAGTGGGCCCTGGTATCAAAAAGGCTGAAAACCCCTGGTATATTTGGTAAAATGTGCTCCATGTTGGAGCTCAAACTCATGCATCTCTTCCTGGGGAAACGAAAGTCCAGAAGTTAATCTTCCGACAGGCGGAGGTCATGTTTAACAGTCTCCAGGACACTGACGGCGTTTATATCATTATCCCCATGGTGTTAGTGGGAGAGGAAAAACGTCATATCATTTGATACAACACAGGGGATTATGCATGATTATGATTCAGTAATTTGTTTTGGGAGGTTGAGGAGTTGGGACTGGGAAAAAAAGAATATTATAATCGTTGTAAATGGTGAATGAAAGCAAAACAATGTCTGTATTCATGTAGTTGTTATTAGCTATTAGTTTTCATTCATAAAATATGTATCAAACCCCCAGACGCAGTTGACCATTTTCTGTTTAAAAATGTGTCATGAATTGCTATAAAAACTACTGTAGGACCATACCCATTGTTAATATATGAACACCATATTATTTTACAGTGTAGGTCATACGTTGTAATAGATCACAAAGGGCCAAAAAGCATGTTTTTGCAATATACATTTTTAATTCCACATTTGTGGCACCCCCTATGGCTGAAAATGGAATTGCTTTGGTTTGTAAATTGTAGCCATGACGGTTTATGAGGGAAAATGCACTACTAATTCAATTATTAATTAACAATTGGTTAATTTGATAAAAAAGGGCTTTGTTAGTCTCTCCATAATATTATGGTTAATGACTGTGTGAAAAGTCAGAGCCATTGGTGCAGCCAGTGAGAAGTTACGGTGGTTTCAGACATTCAGGCAGGCAGGCAGGCATTTGCTTAATTATAGTATTGTAGTAGCCTATATTATTTGTATTTTCACTACTCTTGCGCTGCATTCTTGTACGAGGAGGTAGGGCTTCTTTTAAGAGAAATAAAAGGGGGGAAAAAAGCAAAACGATATGGTGATAATAGGCTCCTGCCCGACAGCGTATCAGTCATCGAGCCATACACTGATACCTGTCATCACTGTGTTTTTTTAAAGACAAGATCCATCTTTTTATATATATATATATATAATATATATATATATATATATATATATATATATATATATATATATATATATATATATATATATCTTTTTATATATATATATATATAATAACCGAGGAACGCTCCAGACCAGTCCCAGGTCTCATTTTTCTGTCAGCCATGTGAGAATTGTCTCTGTGCTTTGGGAAAAAAAGCACATCATAAGAGAACAACACCAGAGACAAAACGACAGCGTTGGTCGGTTCTATCAGTGAAAAAACGCCTCCCCCATGCTGGTTATCACAGCAGGGGTTCCTCCTGGACTCACACACACCATTACAGGATGTTTCACACTCATACAAGCCGCCGTGGAAGGACTGTACTCAAGTACAATCTAAAAAAGCAATCGCAATAAATATACCACCATGTAAGTCGCGAGGAAGGAACACTGGAAGCAAGAGCAGCTGTGATTGTTGTTACTGTGTAAGCCAGGCCAAAATGTCTGTATGGCATGTGTGTGGATGCCCAAATATGAAGTGTGTATGGGGCGAAGCGTTATTTTTGAACTGCTTAAGTATCAAATAGGGCTTTTTTTCTAGGTTAAAAATAACACTCTGCAAAGTAACTTAACGTAAATAAAGCTGTGGAATGGCTGCAGCGGATAAAAAGAGTACAATATTTGGCTCCCGAGATGTCATAGAGTAAATGCTTAAAGTTAAAGTCATCCCTCAGCACTCAAATTCGTAATTAAACGCTGTTACTTGGGTATACGTACGCAATTACTTTCCACCACCACTGCAACAAAGCACAATACACAATTTCATTCCTGTCCTTTTTTTTCCTTCTCCCCTTGCAGCCACTCGATTATATGTACCGTCACCCATGGGATTCTAAACCCCCCACCACCACCCCCAAAACTAAAATGCTATTTCTCTGTGTTTTTATCTCTTCCAGACAAGCCTCCTCACGTCTTCACGCCAGCCCAGCCTGCAGATGGTAAGTCCTCAGTGAAATCTCTTCTTCTTCTTCATGAGCGCCAGCCAGCCAGCCAGCCAGCCAGTGTGTTGTGTTTTGTGTGGCGAACCAACCGTCTGCAAATAATGACCTCGGGGCCCCCCCGGAGCGGCTGCCTTTGAAGTGGGCAGCCGGGGCTGCGCTCTGGGGGGGCTGCGTGTGCACATGTCCGCAGCCTGTGTACCAGAGTGCCCTCCCCCCAAGCCCAGCCTGCGGGGAAACAGGAGCCCCTCAATTCATAATGCCCAAGATTTTCATGTTAATTTTAATTCATTCAAAAAAATTAATTCATTAAAAAAAAGAAATGTGAATGCTGGCGAACCAGGGCTGCTACGTCTTGGGGGAATAAGGCACGTGAAAGCAGGAAATCATAGCTTCAAATTGAGATATTGGTTGTTCAGTTTGGCTCACTGGTTTTGGATATACTGTGTCTTCTAGAGTAATATGTCTCGCAGAAAACAGTGAGTTGAGAAAACAGGCTCCGAAGGTTCACTTTTGTAGCCTCTTAACATTAGACCTAGCTACATTTGCGTGTAAGCATTTATTTATTTATTTTTTACATGTCAAATTCAGCTCTGATAGTCATTTCAGAACTGCTCTGGTATGTGGAGAGCTACAGTGGTCCGTCTGTGCTATTAACTCATTTTACATTTCTGAGCAGTTAGCCTCACCCCGATTGAATGAATCAAACTCAGTCACAAGTGGTCACAAATCTTTAAATTGATCTGAATGAATGAATAATCCCGAATGAATGATATGAATGAATGAATAATCCCAAATATTCTCACTCTGTCCGATACCGATAAATAGAAACAATCTAGGTTGGTGCTATTGATCCAAGCTGGTCATTCTCAGCCCATATATTGATCTTCAAAATGAAAAATGCTCGTTCAGCCCCAGCCATCTGTCTGGTTGCGTAGCACGGCTGGCAGGCGCACGGCTAGTGTTGTGTTACATGGTCAGATGTGTATCGCTCACTGGGCTGCCAGTGCATGAGGCCCTGATGCAAAAAGGGTCGGGAACTGTTGTTGTGGCGGCCAGGTTTTTGTGTGGCTTGTGTCTATGGCTGACTTCTCGATTTGATGTGCTTCAAACCACACTGGGCTGCGACTGGTGTACACAACAAGTGTTGCATATCACGCATTGCGGCAGGAAAAAAAATATATATCGAGGGCCAAGGATAGCCTAGACCCGTGGGGGAGCCAATTAAAATAAGGGGCTTAAGTGGTTAATTCCATCATGGATGCAACGGATGGATGGCAGCTCACAGCTCTCTGATGGCTGCTCCGCATAGCCCAGCTTTGGCCGCGTCCGTGTTTGCCTCTCATGGTCCGTTGACATCCAACCACCATCGATCTTTCCCCGTGGCAGGTCCTGACTTGCCCCCGTCAGAATGATTCCACAGCTGGGGCAACGTCACAAACAAACCCTCATCTCTGGGTGTGTGTCAACCATTAACTTGCAGCAGTGTGAAACAATCACAGCAGGCTGGTTTATGCTATATCTTGTGGTCTGTGAGCTCTTGACCGCATGAGCGGCAGTCTGTGGCAGTGGTTACTGCGGTTCAGCGAACCGAAGTGGATCCAGACAGTCGCCAGAGGAAAGATCTTGCCGTCGCGTCTGTGTGCATTTAGTTCCAAGATGTTGGGAGATACTCAGTCCTTCCATGGACCATTGCACTGCAGGCCGCAAATGAGCAGTGGTGAAGGAACTACTTAGAATGTTTACAGTACATAAGAGAAACTAGCAATAGCACAATATCGTCGCTGTCGGGAACAATACCGCTTTTTGCATTTACTGTATGTTTCATTACTTGCAAGAGCCTGTGGTCGTCGATCATTGGACAACTGTCGTTGGTAGTCCCTCGAAGTACTCGATTGGCCAGTTCAGGTGACGCAATTAACAGTTCTTTATAAATATCTCCTAAAGTGGGATATCTATAAGTATCTCTTTAGGGAAGAAATTGGCCTGCTACCTGTGCAGAGTCGGCGTCTTGTTTCAGAGTAATGCGCAAGTTGGCACTCTGCTAAGTCAGATCTACTTTTTGTCCTGCTTGATTTGACTTGGGTGAAGTAGAAGTAACGTAAACACGTCTCAACATAGTAGTTAAATAGTACTTTGTAGTAAATTTTCTGAGCTATACGTTTCCACCCAGTGCTGGCCTCAGGCCCACATGTCTGAAGGACTTTTTGTGCTTTTTAAGCCGAGTGTTGTTTCTATAGTCTCTGCTCATTGTACTGAGGCGGTCCAAGGTTAGGTGAGGCTGTCTGTCCACCTCTGTCAGAGCAGGCTGACGGCTGGAGGCCTGTCAGAACTAAGGCTAATTTGTTTCTCTATCCTTTGGTGAAGGGGGAAGTAAAACACGGACGGATGTAGCATTCTCCAATTGGGGGGGCAGGATAAAATGGTATGGGTGCGGCTCCATACCATTTTATCCTGCACCCATACCATTTTATACCGTTTTTGGTATAAATGGACTTTCATTAGGCAAGTAAAGCATCAATAATAACATCAATTGTTGTTGAAGTTGCAACAGACACGCAGCATGCATAAAGCTAAAGGTCTGACTCAGAGAGTTTTCTGTTTTCAACGATGGAAATGCTGTTGGTTTAGTGGTGACACAGCTGTAGTTTGTTAGTAGCAGTAGTAGTGTTCAAATCATTTTAAATAATTTGAAATATCTTGGATTGTTTTGCATGCCATCGTGTTTGGTGGGGCAGACTGAGCGTTTAGGGGGGCATTGCCCCCCCTTGCCCTTGCCTAGATCTTAGTTAAAAAAAAAAACAACATCAGGAAATGTCTGCCACCCACTGAACCCCTCGTCCTCTGACTGTGGGTGAGATGCTTGCGTAAGCTTCTGCTGAGTCTACAAACGGTTGGCGAAGAAAAAACAACTACATGGGTGTACAGAGTGCAGACGCTCATTTGGTAGCTCTGTGTACTCGGGAAGGGCAACAAGCCTTAGCCTTGATAACTTCAAAACCTCCACCCACAGGACAGAAACTAAGTGAGTTTACTCAAGTGCTGTAACTTTAAGGGACAACTTTCAACCAAGGTTGATGTTTTAGCTTGTTAGTGGAGAAAGTCAAAGATGAGTGTTCTTTTTATTTACCTTTTCTTCTGCTGCTTTGTTTCGTTTTAGCGATGTTAGCTATAGTCTCAAGCACATTTGAACAAGAGGCTGAATTAAGCCTCTTGTTAATTAAGCCTGAATTAAGAATCACAATATAAATCGATTCAGGACCCTAAATATCAATATTGTATTGTATCGCGAGTTAAGTGAATTGTCCCACCCCTGATTTAGAACAGGCTGTCAGGGCTGGAAATTCAGGGAATGGCTTATGTGGCAAATATGCCAGTCATAATGGATATCAAATTCAAGATTTGTTTTAATGAAAAAGTTACCTAGTGTACCTTTAATTATTAATACAAAATCCACAATAATAAATGAAATACAAGTTCAAAAGGGTCCCCAGCTAAGTTGGTTAACCAGATGTAACTCTTGAGAATGTAAAAATGAAACCAAATGGACCCTTGCGGGTCCATTTGGTTTCATTTTTACACTCTCAAGAGTTAAAATTCATCATCTTAATTAGCCCAGGTCGCAATGACCGCCTTCAAGACAAATTTCTCTTGTGTTGTGTTATTGCGCACTATGTCGCACACTTGCCCGATCGGGCAACCAGGTAGCAGTCTTCACGTGCCCCACCATTTTTTTAACTTGCCCCGGGCAAGCGGGCAAGTGTTAGTGTCAAGCCCTGGGTATAAACAGGGACCATCTGCCATGGTTGGAGCTGTGAGTGTGTATTCCAGCTATTTCCGGGGGAGGGAAGCTGTACTTCTACCACTGCCCCCCGAGTAACTAACTAACAAAACCAAAATAAAAAGCAAACAGGTTAATGAATAGCATTCTGTTGTTGTTTTGCTGCTGACGCCTCATCTGTTATAAAGACCCTCATCCTGGAGCATTTACAGCCCACCTTTGATAAAGCTGGATGTGAGACATTTTCAGCCGCAAAAAAACTCCTCCAAAAGATGAGGTTGATATTGGAGCCTCTGTTTTGTGAAATCTGTGATGTGAAAAGATTTAATTAAGATTGGACGACTAGTCATAATTAATTCTGCCTCTTCTCTCAGAGTCTTGCATTAGAGCTGAGAACAAGGAGGTTTCCCCTAGAATAAATTACAGGCTCCATCCCCCTCCTCACCCACCATCCTCACGTTTCCCCACATGGTAGTAGGTGAGACAATGTCTGAGAGTTACCATTGTCTGTAGGACTTCACAGGTGATTCAATGTCTGATTAGGCATTGGCCTTGGCCAAATAGTTTGCTTAAGAGCTGAAAGAAGGAAGGTGGAGGTTTTCACCACTTCTTAGACTGACGACTTTATATGTTTGCTGAGTGATTCCAGTGAGCGTCTCACTGGCAACCTCTGCCAGCAGTGAACCCTAAATTATAGATCAAATCCCACTTCAAATACAGATGTTGGTTTTGTCTGCCGATACCGGCTCTCCATCCCTAACGGTCAGGAGGGTGGTAGATGTAAATGTATGATGTTCAAATCATTTTAAATACTGTGAAGCACTTTCATTTAATAATAATAATAATAGAAATATCTTGGGTTGTTTTGCATGCCATCGTGTTTGCTGGGGCAGATTGGGCATCTAGGCATGCCCCATGCCGACTGAAGGCATGCCCCATGCCTAGATCCGCCCCTGCAGTATATTCAGCACCACTGATTGCAGTGATTATGTGAGACGACTGCTCTGTCGGTGGGAGGCAGGCGACCTCAGCAGCAGCGTGTATAGTATACTATATATCCCCAGCGGGGTTTCCTCTCTCTCTCTTTGAGCTGCCAGCCTGTCTCAGATCATGTCACGACGAAAACCTTCAGTCGCCACCAGCGGTTATAACGTGGAGCGCTGGAACGTTTGTCTGATATATAATAATACACCACCGGAAACAAACGCACCTCACCTGCTCCCCGCAGCCACCTCATCAACCCGCTCATGAATGATTGGCAGGTTTTGACGAGTGTGTGACACAGAAGTGTGATGCGCTGAAGTCAGTCGCGCCGTGGCCTATTCACCTGCGTCTATCTGAACAGAGCTCTTATTATGGTAGAACAGGTACAAACAGGGACCATCTGCCATGGTTGGAGGTTGGTCTCTCTACCCTTCCGTTGAGATGAGGTTTGACACCTGCATGGTGTTGGTTCGACCATGTAAATGCCAAATTATTTGAAGTAAACAGAGCATCTATTATTGTAGTTCGCATTGATGGGCAAGTTACTGGGGAAATGTAGTAAGCTATGCTACGTGTTACTCTCGTAGTGTACAGTAGCTATACTACGAAGCTATCCTCAGAAAAAAATATAGCAAGCTACACAACAAAAGTAGCTTGCTACATCAACACTTCATATAAATATTAGGGATGTTGAATGATTAAAAATTTTAATCAAATTAATCACAGCTTCAAAATTAATGATTAATCACCATTCGAACTATCTCCAAAATATGCATGTTTTCCTGTACAGGATTTCAACATTTAAAAAGGAAACCAAATCTGTAAAAAAAATAACCATTTATCTTTAAAATATTTGTCAAAATAGGTGATCTACACGCCCTCAATGCTTGTAGATCCTCCAGCTATACTCTATGGCTCCGGTTACAGGGAGACACACGGCTATATGTCTCCGTAAAAAACGTGCTCTACCCATTTCTTTCAATGAGAAAATGCTCAGTGGGTTGAGTCAGTGTGCACATGAGTTAATTGCGTTAAAATTTTTAATCAGATTAATCAACAAAATTAATTTAATCCCATTAATTAACTATTTTCAACAGCCTTAATAAATATATATCTCAACTTAATGTACAACTTTTTAAACCTAATGTTATGTTTGTTTTGTCTTGCTTTTTTCCTTTATTTTTTATCCATTTATCTGTAGAGCATTTGAGCTGCATTTTGTCATGACAGGTGGTATACAAATAGAGATGTATTATTTATTAAGCAATAAGTCAAGTAGTAGTAAATAATAATAATAATAATAAGGGTGATGATAATAACCTATAGAAAACGCTTGTAACAAGTTACTGCCCATCACTGGTACAGTAGTTCGGACATTTTAGTATTATCTCTCCACACTGCGAAGAGTTAACACAAACTGTCATAAAACCTGACAATTGTAACTTCAACATTACCGTGTAATAACGTTTCTTTGGCATTCACTTAACACGCCGTTCTAAAATGTTTGTATACAAGCACACCGTTTTACCGCTTGGACAAGTAGGCTGACAGCTGAATGCCTAGTGGACGGCGCTGTACATTAATCAAACATTGTTTGGCGACTCCCGTTTTTTCCGAAGCCCAATGACTCTCTACTGTACTGTTGAATTGTATTGTACTAGTATATATAATCCCCTCCAAGCTGCTAAATTGTGCCTGGTGGTGAGTTGGCTATGGCCAAAACAACACAACTGTCTTATTATCAGGAGGAGACAGGCAGTAATGTGTTGCGTCCTGTAGCTGAGTGACTGCCACTTTGAGCTCTTCAAAGAGAGCGCCTAATTAAAGGCTGCTTTGTGACTTTGTCACTTCTTCTTCTCCCTCTTCTTCCTCTTTGTTTTGCACTGGTGATGAGAGGAAGCACGGTCGGGCTCCGGGATCCGTCAGTTAATTGCGGGTAGCTCGTCAAATATCATCCCAGCCTCTTGCAAGTGTTTTAGCGGTGGAAAAACGTGCCGTTTTTTGCGACGTCGCCACTCGCCCGCCCGAGGTCCTCATCCCATTCATTCTGCCCCCCGAACCCGACGATTATACAAATCACTTCTCCTGCTTGCTTCGGTAAAAACTAAGTAAACCTCTCCCACATGAACTCATCAAGGCTGGTTCAGAGACAGCTTGGCTGCTTAAAAATGCAGATTTCTTGACTGTGATTTCCAGTAATTAAGAATCCGGGAGCATGGCGTCCTTGGCGCTGAGGACAAGTTCAGTGAAACAGGAGCACCCCCCGCCACACACGCACACACACACACACACACACACACACACACACACACACACACACACACACACACACGCACGCACGCACGCACGCACGCACACACGCACGCACACGCACATACACACACGCGCGCACACACACACACACACACACACACACACACACACACACACACACACACACACACACACACACCACTACTGCTCTTTGGAACAGATTTGACTAATGGCAGCGCTATATTATCCCCTTGGCGCCCAGGGGCGGATCTAGGCATGGGCATGAGGAGGGGCAATGCCCCCCTAAATACCCTGACTGCCGCACCAAACATGATATGATGGCATGCAAAACGACCCAAGATATTTCAAATTAAAAGTGCTCCTGTACTGTACACTGTGTTCCAACTTATTATGCAAATCATGTTTTTGTTTGATTTTCCAACATATTTGATGCAAATGATGATCAGCATAATTTTCAAGTCATTAGCTGTCAATTTATATTTCAAATGTTATTGAACAAACCTCCTAATGAAAACAGAATTTAGAAAATAAATTAAAAACTTGGAACAGTGCGTTTCGCACTGTTCCAGATTATTATGCACATCATAGTTTCAAGACATTTTCTAGTTTGTAAAGAACTGAAAATAGTAATTTGTTGAATTCATAGCAATAAGGAGGTCATATGTACTGGGAAACAAAAGCTATTTAAATCCAAAACATGTTAACAGGTCCAATTACATGTTAACATGGGACCCCTTGTTTGATAGCAGCTTGCGTCCATAAAACTTGTGAGTTTATGAAGAGTTTCTGCTTGAATGTCTTTGCAGGATGTCAGAACAGCCTCCCAGAGTTGCTGTTTGGATGTAAACTGCCTCCCAACCTCATACTGTACACGAAGACCAATTTTCAAACAGTCTTGTTCACTGATGAGTGCCGTCCAACAAGGCTGCGACATCAGCAAGGAGGTGGCGGAGTCATGTTTTGAGCCGGAATCCTAGGGAAAGATCTGGTTGGCCCCTTTAGGGTCCCTGAAGGTGTGAAAATGACTTCTGCAAAGTATGATGAGTTTCTGACTGACCACTTTCTTCCACGGTACAAAATGGAAGAATCATGCTTTCTGAAACAAAATCATCTTCAAGCACGACAATGCACCATCTCATGCTGCAAGGAATACCTCAGCTTCATTGGCTGCTATGGGCATAAAAGGGGGGAAAAAATCATGGTGTGGCCCCCACCCCACCCCCCCTGACCTCAATCCTATTGAGAATGTCTGGAGCATCCTCGAGCGAAAGATCTAAAGGGGCCGACCAGGTCTTTCCCTAGGACTCCGGCCCAAAATATGACTCCGTCACCTCCTTGCTGACGTCGCAGCCTTGTTGGGACATGGTGGCCAAACTGGCCATGCACCAACCATCCACTACTCCATCCATCTGGACCATCCAGGGTTGCACGGCACTCATCACTGAACAAGACTGTTTTGAAAAATGTGCAGTATGATGGTGGGAGGCAGTTTACATCCAAACAGCAACTCTGGGAGGCTGTTCTGACATCCTGCAAAGACATTCAAGCAGAAACTCTCCATAAACTCACAAGTTTTATGGACGCAAGCTGCTATCAAACAAGGGGTCCCATGTTAACATGTAACTGGACCTGTTAACATGTTTTGGATTGAAATAGCTTTTTTTCCCAGTACATATGACCTCCTTATTGCTATGAATTCAACAAACTACTATTTTCAGTTCTTTACAAACAAGAAAATGTCTTGAAACTATGATGTGCATAATAATTTGGAACACTGCGAAACGCACTGTTCCAAGTTTTTAATTTATTTTTTAAATTCTGTTTTCATTAGGAGGTTTGTTCAATAACATTTGAAATATAAATTGACAGCTAATGACTTGAAAATTATGCTGATATCATTTGCATCAATTATGTTGGAAAATCAAACAAAAACATGATTTGCATAATAAGTTGGAACACAGTGTATATTCAGAATGATTTGAAACACTACTACTTCTACTAATTAACTACAGTTGTGTCACCACTAAACCAACAGCATTTATTATTGATGCTTTACTTGACTTATGTAAGCCCTGTAACCGAAAATGGTACCATTTTCTCCTGCCCTCCCCCCAATTGGGAAGTGTTACATCCGCCCCTGTTGGCGCCCTCCACCCCACACACAGTATCTTATAAACAGACCCCCCCCACCTCACTACTGCCATACATCTCCAAGACAGGGGCACGCTGTCGTATTTGGGCCATCTCTAATTGTTCCACTAATCTGCCCGCGCCGCTAAATGACCCGGAGAAAACTCTGTCCCCCTTGGGCGGGCTTAGCCCCGCTTATTGGAGACTGGAGACTTTTATGTTTTGCTTTGGCACATAAAAAGAAAAAAAAAATAACCCACACACACGCTCACACACACACACACACACAGGCTGCTAGATGGAAAGCCTACAGAACTATTGAAAATGTAATTAAGGTCCAGCAGCAGCTTTTAAACGGTTGACTAGTGCAGAAACAAACTGCGCCTTCAGACAGCCAAAACTTCCATACATTGGAAATGAGCCGCTTCGATCGATAAGCGCGGCGCTCCCTCTCTCTCTCTCTCTCTCTCTCTCTCTCTCTCTCTCTCTCTCTCTCTCTCTCTCTCTCTCTCTCTCTCTCTCTCTCTTTCTCTCTCTTTCTCGGAGACATGAGACTTCAAAGAAAGACACAAGAATGAGCTCCCTCACTGACTTGCCTACGATTTCTCATTTTTCCCCCCGGGGAGCATAGCAGCAGTTCTGCTCGCTGTGTTCCGGTGTTTGTTTGGAAAACAGGCCATTGGAGACCTCTGGCTCTCTCTCTCCTTCCCTCTCTCGCTCTCTCTTATTTGTCAGAGCAATTTCATCTGGCCGTTGCTAGTCCAATCACGCTCAATTACTGGCCGAAGCCGCCGACCGTCCGCGGCGTCCATTTCACACGGAAACACACTGACTCTCGTCTGGCCACCCAGTCACTTTTATCGTCAAGCCATCTAATTTAATAAAATAACATAGAGAGGGGGGAAAAAAGAATCGTTTCACAAAAGCAGCTTTTTGCAAACAAGCTGGCCTATGGGGCGAGTGATTGAGCAATTATCAGGAACACATTCAGCAAAGCCCCCGGTGGGACTTTCTGTTCCCGGCGTCATTCAGCCGGCTGGCTGTGAGACCATTAGAAGTATTTTCTCTCTCTCTCTCTCTCTCTCTCTCTCTCTCTCTCTCTCTCTCTCTCTCTCTCTCTCTCTCTCTCTCTCTCTCTCTCTGTCTCTTGCTCTCTCACATATACTCCAAACTAGTGTTGTAGTTCTCGAGAAATTGTCTTGTCTCGGGACCACTCTCAAGACAAATTTTCGCTGTCTCGCTCTTGTTTTTCTCTCACCATCGGTTGTCTTTGTCTTGTCTTGGTCTCGCCGCTCTGCACTTCATTGTCTCGTGGGCTTGTCTTGGTCTCACTCTCAATTTTTCCTTGGTCTTGTCACGAACTCGGAGCAAATGTCTCGGGTCTCATCTGCCACCGAGACCATTTGAGACGAGACGATGCAAAGGAAATGTTCTATAATCCATTGTGCGGACATTCATGAAGGCAGCGTCTTTATACAGAGCGCAGCTCTGAATGATGCAGATATCGCTAGCAGTCCCCAAACCAACAGTTAGTATTGTACAGTAACAATTAAAGTCTCTGTAATGTGTTATGTTGTTCTATTACTACAAAAAGCCAAAAATGGCTTTTTGACCTTGACTTCTCTATAGGTCTTGGCCTTGTTCTGGACCGTTCTAGGTCTTGGTCTCGGTCTTGTTCTCGACTCCTCTAGGTGGTAGTCCTGTCTTGGTGTCGTCACGACCAAGTCCATGATCGTCTCAGTCTCGTTTCGGTCTTGTCTTGGTCTCAGTTTACGTGGTCTTGACTACAACACCAGTCCAAACCTCAGAACCGGTAGGAGTTCATCTCCGTCTCTGTCTGCCAGCATAAAAAAACACACCCAACACTATCAAACGCTAACCCACCATGCTCCCACTGATGAATATTCATGATAACAGGCTGAAAAACAGCTGTTTCTCTCCAATTAAAGCTACTTGAGATGGGCTGTTTT
This sequence comes from Benthosema pterotum, assembly GCA_039105355.1. Lineage (NCBI taxonomy): Eukaryota > Metazoa > Chordata > Actinopteri > Myctophiformes > Myctophidae > Benthosema > Benthosema pterotum. Next base: position 46,263,880 of record CM076968.1, read on the forward strand.
GCCAATAAGTTGTTGCCTTTTTTGTTTTGTTTTTTTAATGAATGACCCAGCTAAAAAAGCATAAATAAATGAAAGGTATCCATTTCAGGAGCAATAGCCTACTCTAAATCAGTGGTTCTGGGGACCACCAGTGGTCCTTGAGAGGGTTCCAGGTGGTCCCCAGCTAAGTTGGTTAACCAACCGAACAGTTGGTTAACCAAATGTAACTCTTGAGAGCGTAAAAATGAAACCAAATGGACCCTTTGTCTATTTGGTTTCATGTTTACATTCAGTTATTTTCATTTACTGTATGTTTGCCTGTTTCGTTTGCGAAAAAACAGCCTGGTATTGTGGACAAAAAGCAAAAGAAATCTTTAGCTTCGGCTCTGAGGGGTGAAAATGTCATCAAATGGTGGTCCATGGCTCAAATGCTGAATAGATAGTGGGCCCTGGTTCCAAAAAGATTGACAACCACTGCTCTAAGTGTACTTGGGTTGCAACATGTACTTCTTTTGCCTATATTGTCTTGTATATTGTCTATATCCGTCCCCCCACACACACAATAGAGATGGTGGGGATTGAAGTGAAAGCAGAGATAGAGGTTTCTGCCCACCAGTGTGGAGAGGAGAGAGTGGACTGGTGTCTGTCTGTCTGTCTGTCTGTCTGTCTGTCTGTCTGTCTGTCTGTCTGTCTGTCTGCCTGCCGCTCTAATAGACTGGAACTGTAGTCTCAGGTGGTCCAGAAGGTGACAACTCTGCAGCCCAGTCAGTCAGATGAAGCTCTGGCACCCAGACAGTACCCTGGGATGGGATGAGTCAGTTAGACCTCATCCCACAAGATGTCTTATACAGTCTTTTGGAAGAAGTCTATGTTTCTATGTTGTCAGTGGTGCTTCTCAAACCTTTATAATGTGTAATTGGCAGCCCACCCTCATCTGAAAAATAAATAAATAAATACATATATTATTCATTAGAATAATTGTTCTCACTCCACTGATGGAGCTGAAACACCTTGACAGCTGGACCTCAATCCTGGAAAGTTTAGTAGCTTCTCGGCTCTTGTTTATTCGCCTCATTAGACGGACAAAAACACTCAGCCTAAAAGTTTGTTGTTTGCTAGCGTCGCTGTTTTCTTTTACCCTTCACGGCGACGGAGGGAGGAAGAGGCCAGACTACAAAAAAAAAAAAAAAAAACTACACGTCTGTCTACCAAAATGCAATGTATGGGGTGACTTTAAGGGGGTGTTGTTTCTAAGCGGCCTTTAACCGTTTGCACACTATGTTGTTCGTTACAACAAATCACCAATAATCTACTGTACAATTCGCAACGCATCACCTACTTTTAGTCAGCTTTCCTATCGACTGTTTCGGAGGAAAGATTTTGAATTTCCCAAAGTGTTTTGCAGTCTACTATAGACCTTTCAGGAAGCCCCTCCCCAAACTGCTACGATCCAATCGCAACTAAGCATAATGTGTGATGGACAAACCTCTCCACCAATAGCTGATATAGTGATAAAACATTGTTTTAAAAAAAATAAATGTCACACGCATATTTTTCCAGTGCAGGCCTTGTTGACAGATTTGGAAGGTCTGGTTGCAAAAATAAGTATTGTATGTCAAGTATAATGTCAAGTATATTGACATTGGAATGACTGAGCCGGTCTGGAAAGTGTCCTACCCTTGGGTGGACACTGGGGAGAGAGGGCGGAGCTTACTGAATGGTCTATTGTGCGCTGGTATCCCAGGCAGCAGCACAAATTACAACACGTCACATTTACGTCCCATACACGCAACTCCGAGAGCGGGTACAAACGGAAACCAAACGGACCCGTATAATAAAGGGGTTCCATTTGGTTCCACATCGAATTAGCAGCCAGCGATAAAAGAGGTTGAAGAGGGGTTAATGAGTGCTGTGCTGGGCCACTATGGAAGCAGCTAGCTGCATGGAGAGTCCTGCACATCTTCATCTCCCTGTCGCCAACATTAGGGTCAATTAGCATGTACGAGTGGACGAGCGCCGCTGTAAATGAGCTCTCATTTTATGTCCTCTGCGTGCCGACAGCGAGCCGCTCCATTCGGGTTGTCATTCATTTCTCTCTCATTAACGCGCCGCCGAGTTATTTAAAACGAGAGCGACTCGGCGCCGGGCTTGCCACTCTGCTCCCAGGCTCCCGCGTGATGATGGGCAGGCGCTAATTCAATTGTCGGGTTGGCGATGATGTCAGCAAGGAAAAAAAACTATGGGCTTTTAGAAACGTTAGAAACGGGTGCTGTGGTGGTCGCTAATGAAGGATAAACGTGTCTGAGAAACAATATGCTGTTGTGATAGGTTCTCTCTCCTTCTCCTAGTGAGTCACAGCCGTTCTACAGTTCTACACAGCCAGTCAACGCTCCAACCTGGAGAGAGAGGATGGGATTTAATGAAGCTATGAGTGATCAGGGGCGGATGTAACATGTCCCATTGGGGGGGGGGGGGGGGGCAAGAGAACATGTCACGGGCGATGAAGCCTCACCCATACCATTTTCGGTTACAGGACTTTTATTAGTCAAGTAAAGCATCAATAATAACATCAGTTGTTGTTGAAGTTGCAACAGACACGCTGCATGCATAAAGCTAAAGGTCTGACTCAGAGTTTTCTGTTTTCAATGATGAAATGCTGTTGGTTTACAGTAGTGGTGACACAGCTGTAGTTAGTTAGTCACAGTAGTAGTGTTTGACATCATTTTAAATATAAGCACATTAATTTGAAATATCTTGGGTTGTTTTGCATGGCATTGTGTTTGGGGGAAGAGTGGGTATTTACGGCGGCATTGCCCCCCCCCCCCCCATGCCCATGCCTAGATGTGAGTGATGCAGCAAGCGTGTGCGTGTGTGTGTGTTTTGCTGTTTCGTATCACAGGTTGCTATGGGAAGCTGGCTATTTCTCCTTGTTGCTGCCATTTCTCTCTCTCTCCCTCTCTCTCTTTCTTTATCATTCTGTGTATTCTATTCTGTAGTCTCTCTCTCCCTGTATCGCTTCAATTCAAATGGGTTACAGTACAGTATGCCGTCGTCCACATTTGCCAGAGCGAAGAAAAAGTGGAGAAAAACAGTCTTAACTAAATAATTAAAACGCAGAATGCAGAATATTATGTACACGGAGCTGTGGTTAGAATGCAAGATTAGGCTGAAGAAAAAATAAAACAGACTTACGAAACATTAGGTAATATTTTTTATAGATGCACGTTAGGAAAAGTTTGCTTGGGATGCACTTTTGATATGTGTAGTTTTTGATTTGTGTCTCCTTGAACATTTCACCTCCTTTTTGTTTTTGCCTCAGTTTGTCTGCCGCTGTTTACAGGGTGTAGAACCGAGTTAGAACCGGTCTGGTCCGGTCTCTGTTGTGTTTGTGAGCACATAAAGCTTCAGATCATGGAGAGAGGAGAGGGATGAAGTTAAAGGAGAAGGACGAAGAACAGCAGAGGGATTACAGTTGAGGGACCGAGAGTCTGTATGGATGATGGAGTACAGGAAAACTATTCACCCAAACCACTGTAATCCTCCCTGGCCGAAACACAGCCTGACCCTGAGACACACACGCACGCTGCACACACACACACACACACACACACACACACACACACACACACACACACACACACACACACACACACACACACACACACACACACACACACACACACACACACACACACACACACACACACACACACACACACACACACTGCACTCACTGGAATGTAAGAAATTGATCGTATATGGAAGGCCATTTCCTCTCCAGAGTTTTGTAGTTAAAAAGAGATTTTGGGGAATTAGGCTTATAGGAAAGCACTCAGGTTGGGGATAAGATTAGGATTATACAGAGGTTTGCACGGTAGGTTTAGCAGTCAGGGTTGTGTTTGGGCTTTTTTATGTTTTAATTACCTCCTTAACTAGCAGATCTTTCTGCAAGCTTGTCCTGAAACGTCCTTGCACAAGTGACAGGTGCGTCACGCGTGTGTGTGTTTATGTTTGTGCACCAGTGTCCTCATTATACAGTCAGTGTTGTGTGTGCTGTGTGCACGCAATGTGTCAGTGTCGTGTGTGTTCTGTGTGTACTCAGCGTGTCAGTGCTCAGGAGCGGATGTAACATGCAGGAGAAAATGATATGGGGGCGGCTTCATCACCTGTGTCGCTTCGCGCCACGGGCGATGAACCCGCACCCATACCATTTTCATTTACAGGACATTTATTAGGTAATTAAGCATCAATAATAACATCAGTTGCAATAATAACATTGCAACAGACACGCAGCATGCATAAAGCTAAAGGTCTGACTCAGAGAGTTTTCGGTTTTCAATGATGAAATGCTGTTGGTTTAGTGTTTGATAGCATACCAGTGTTTGTTTAGCCTTTTGTTCTTTTGTTTGTTAATCTCCTTTTATTGTCTTTTGTTTTCTGTTCTCTAAACCCCGTTATTGTAAATATATATCGAGCCAATTGCATTATAAAATATAAATGCCTCATAATATTTATTATTATATAGAAATATAAAATAAATATTTGGATTTATACTCTTGGTGTCCGTCTACCCTTATGTTCGGTCCAATAAACCCCTAGACATATATGGGGCCGTAACATAACATCCTGGGTGCATGCCATCATGTGTGGTGTGGCAGTCTGGGCATTTAGGGAGGAATTGCCCCTCCATGCCCCTGCCTAGATCTGCCCCTGGTGTCAGTGCTGTGTGTATTGCAGTGTGTATTCATTGTGTCAGTGTTGTGTGCATGGCAGTGTGTCAGTGCTGTGTGTATTCATTCTGTCAGTGCTGTGTGCATGGCAGTGTGTCAGTGCTGTGTGCATGGCAGTGTGTCAGTGCTGTGTGTATGGCAGTGTGTCAGTGCTGTGTGCATGGCAGTGTGTCAGTGCTGTGTGCATGGCAGTGTGTCAGTGCTGTGTGCATGGCAGTGTGTCAGTGCTGTGTGCATGGCAGTGTGTCAGTGCTGTGTGTATTCAGTGTGTCAGTGCTGTGTGCAAGGCAGTGTGTCAGTGCTGTGTGCATGGCGGTGTGTCAGTGCTGTGTGCATGGCAGTGTGTCAGTGCTGTGTGCATGGCAGTGTGTCAGTGCTGTGTGTATGGCAGTGTGTCAGTGCTGTGTGTATGGCAGTGTGTCAGTGCTGTGTGCATGGCAGTGTGTCAGTGCTGTGTGTATGGCAGTGTGTCAGTGCTGTGTGCATGGCGGTGTGTCAGTGCTGTGTGTATGTCAGTGTGTCAGTGCTGTGTGTATTCAGTGTGTCAGTGCTGTGTGCATGGCAGTGTGTACTCAGTGTGTGCATGGCAGTGTGTCAGGTGTCCAGGGTTTTTCTGCAGTACTACAGTCACAGTCTTCCTGTAAGGACCGCCAGGCTCATGAATAATTCTGGACTCATTAGCAGATCTCTCCTTTTCTGCCATGGAGCGAGAAGCTGACAAAAAACACACTCACCCCCACCGTATCCCTGTTGTACGCTACGGTACGCGCATATGCCAATGTATACATAATATATATATTATACATACATATATGCAGTTTTATCCAATCATCAATCAAATTTGTTGACTGATTTCCCATAGCTAATCGTGACAGTGGGACAAATAATCGATAATCGTGACAACCATCGTACTTCCTCTTGTGACGTATTTTCAATACACCTGGTATATATTTTGTACACACACACACACACACACACACACACACACACACACACACACACACACACACACACACACACACACACACACACACACACACGTACATTATTATATGTTTCCATTAGTTTTACTGCTACACTTGACATCTCCCACAGCCACCACCAAAGCCAGGCGGTGCACATAATCTGTGTGTGTGTGTGTGTGTGTGTGTGTGTGTGTGTGTGTGTGTGTGTGTGTGTGTGTGTGTGTGTGTGTGTGTGTGTGTGTGTGTGTGTGTGTGTGTGTGTGTGTGTGTGCGTGCGTGTGCGTGTGCGTGTGCGTGTGTGTGCGTGTGCGTGTGCGTGCGTGTGCGTACGTGCGCATGTGTCCTGACTTCTCGTGCTCTGCTCTGCTGGACACAATTACCACACACAGCCTCTCAGCCGACCCAACATGTCACTGACACCATTAATGCACCACCGGGCCTTGTCAACACATTCACACACACACACACGCAGGCACGCACGCACGCACGCGCACACACACACACAGAGACGCACACACACACACGCACACACACACACACACGCACACAATCCACAGCATACACAGGGACAGCTGCCAGCGATACAGCCACTGACACAGAGACCCGCGCAGAGTTACAGTTACACACACACACACACACACACACACACACACACACACACACACACACACACACACACACACACACACACACACACACACACACACACACACACACACGCGCGCGGAGGGGAGGAATGGATCAAGTCATTGTCTGTGGTCCGTGCAAAGCAGTGTGTGGCTTGTCTCTGTTCCGTTAACACCCGGCCTGGAATGCATTGCATGCTGATTACAACAGCCCCACTGAGCTGTAATGAGCTTTATAACAGTACAGAACCAGAGAGAGAGAGTCAGAGAGAGAGAGAGAGAGAGAGAGAGGGAGAGAGAGAGGGAGGGGGGGGGAGAGAGAGATAGAAGAAGAGACATGAAGTGAAAATTGGGAGAAAAGAAGCAGCAGAGACCCAGAGAATGAGAGATTCCAAACAAGCCCCGCAAAGAAAAAAGATACAGAGTCTTTCTTTTGCAGCAGTGGTTTTCAACCTTTTTGATACCAGGGCCCACTATTTATTCAGCATTTGAGCCACGGACCACCATAGATTTGCTTTTGCTTTTGCCCACAATTCCAGTCTGGATGTGTCTAACAGTCAAACATACAGATCAAAAATGACCATTAATCTTCTACATTCTCTAGTTGTGTAGACTTATGGGCTAATTCAGATGGTGAATATTTTAACTCTTGAGAACTCTCAAAGAGTTACATCTGGTTAGCCAACGTTCCATGATTTAGCCTGGTCGAAAACCCCTGCTTTACATGAAAACCACAAGCCTGAAAAGCCTTGTGGTTTTCATTATAGAAAGAGTGAAGAAGGCAGAGGTTTATTTGCGCCTGCAGGTGGGTTGGGGTTGTTGTGCATCACTTGTTGTTTTGTTGTGTTGTGTGCCGGTTTCCGTATCTCATTTCAGCATTCATCCACTGACACCCCCCCCCCCCCCCCCCCCCGGCCGCCCGCCCAAACGCCCACACACACACACACACACACACACACACACACACACACACACACACACACACACACACACACACACACACACACACACACACACACACACACACCCTTCAACCACAACCAACACTTCCCACCTGCCACCTTCCACCTTCCGGCCTGGACGTTTTATTTATTTTTTTCATAACGATGTTGGTTGGGCGAAACACAACATATCGAGGCTGTTTAGCATGCCAGGGAGGGTATAGCCCTCCCTCCCCCTCGACACCTCGTTCACCACTACCTACCTACCTACCGCATTTACATAATGAGAGAGAGAGAGAGAGAGAGAGAGAGAGAGAGAGAGAGAGAGAGAGAGAGAGAGAGAGAGAGAGAGAGAGAGAGAGAGGGAGAGAGAGAGGAGAGAGAGAGAGAGAGGGAGAGAGAGAAGGGGGGGTGTACAGGCATGTTTGTAGCGATTTTTTTTTTAACAATTCCTCTGGTTTGTTTTGGTTGAAGAACAACAGAAAGCCACCGGGGGGGTGATAGATACAGTGGTTTGCCGGTGGTGGTGTAAGCGGTAGCTGTGTGTTTGTGTACTACTGTAGTGTTGTTGTTTAGCTGCTTTCAAGCATGCATTCCATCCTGGGGGCATCTTAATGGCGAAGTGTTTCAAGTAATGTCTAAAAAGTTTTGTTTCAAACACAAAGATGAGAAGATTTTCCCAGAAGCACTGCATGCATGTGAACTGGTGCATAGATTTTGAGCTTTGCATGTGCTGGATAGGACTTATCCGATTTATCACTTAAAGGGACAAGACACCGTTTTCACAAAAAAATATGACATTTACAAAAAAACTAACTATTTCACTCTAAATAGTCGATCTGCAAGCTCGTATCGCGTTGTGACCGCGCCTGCCTGCGCGTCGAGCCAAGCTCACAGATTGGCTGTTTTGGATGAAGAGATTTGGCGTAGATGGAGGTGAAAAAGGAGAGGATCTAGTACAGACCCCTGGGAGACAACGGATCGATGAAGTACACTATGCTGTACTGTAGGCTTGCTGCTGCTGCTGCACTTAAGTGTTTAAGTGCAGCTGTGTGTGTGTGTGTGTGTGTGTGTGTGTGTGTGTGTGTGTGTGTGTGTGTGCGTGTGCGTGTGCGTGCGCGTGCGTGTGTGTGCGAGACGCCATGATACCCTAGCAGGCTTATCCTTTTTCCAAGTGTAGGAGAACAGGCTCCAAATATAGGACTGTTTATCAGCTAATTATGCATATCGGCGTCCATATCTTCACAAAGAAGAAAATTGTATGCGTAGGCGTGGGCCAGTCAGCAGCACATCCCTGGACGCTTGTTTTGACATAAATTGACATAACTAACTAATGATCACTTTTTTTTTCGCTGCTGCTTCTGGGCAGATTTCCAAATGACCCAAAACAAATTCGTTCTTATTCTTATTAGTCTGTCTGTCTGTCTGCTGTACTGTATATCAGCGGTTTTCAACATTTTTTCATACCAGGGCCCACTATTTGTTCAGCATTTGAGTCACAGACCACCATTTGAGTACATTTTAGCCCCACCGGCCCCCAAAAACTAAAGATTTCTTTTGCTTTCGTCCACAATTCCAGGCTGGATTTGGGAAACAAAACAGTAAAACATACAGGTCAAAATGAACCATTAATCTTCTACATTATCTAGTTATGTATAGACTTGGGCTAATTCAGATGATGAATATTTTAACTGGGGTGTAAAACTAGGGTGTAAAATGGAACCAAATACCCGCAAGGGTCCATTTGGTCCTTTAAAATGGAACCAAATACCCACAAGTGTCCATTTGTTTTCATTTTGTACGCTATCAAAGAGTTACTGTACATCTGGTTAACCGACTTTCCTGTAACCCTCTCAAGGACCACTGGTGGTCCCCGGACCACTGGTTGAAAACCTCTGCTGTATATTATCCATATTATGCATTACCCAGTTTGTACAAGGTGTCTTTGGGGACCCCCCCCCCCACTCCATTAGCAGTGATGGGCAAGTTACTGGGAAAATGTAGTAACCTACACTACTTGTTACTCTCGAAAAAATGCAGCTAAGCTACACAACAAGCTATCGCCAGAGATTTGTAGCAAGCAACACTACAAGCTACATGACAAAAGTAGCTTGATGTAGCTTGCTACATAATCACTACATAATATAAATATATATCTTAACTTAATGTACAACTTTCTAAATACTAATCATAATAATAAAACAATATGGGTAAAAATCATAATGATAATAATTTAGCGAACATTGAACATAGGATGGTGGCATGTTTAAGTTTTGGGATGTATATTAGAGGTTTTCTACCCATTAAAAATGGGTGGAATTTGAAAATGTGTGTGGGAAAATGTAGTAAGCTACAATCCTTGTTACTCGAAACAAGTAGTGTAGCTTCACTACAAGCTACTCGAAACAAGTAATGTAGCTTCACTACAAGCTATTCCCAGAGCAAATGTAGTAACCTACACTACAAGTTACGGGAAAATGTAGTTAAGCTATGTAGCTTAGCTACTTTTAACAAGCTACTGCCCATCACTGTCCATTAGCAAGTTGGTCTGACTAAAGGCAGTGCAATTACTGTGTGTGTTTGTGTGTGCATGCGCGTGCGTGCGTGTGTGCGTGCAGGGGGGGTACCCATGAGGCACAAAATTAACATTATGAATTATTTTTTCGCTGTGCATATGGTCCACCCACACATGGACTTGGAGGTCACGGTTGGAGTCTGTTATGGTTCAGAAAGTATGCTAGAGGCTAGGCGTATATATCACTCACACAAGACCAAGTTCAGCCCCAAGGGTCAGTGAGAATATCTCACGCTTATGGAATGTTCGTTATAGGAGTGTCGTCGTTGACGCAAGCGGGATCGACGGGGGAACCGAAATCACATGGATTAACACGACTCTAGTCTCCCGTTTAAAACCAGTTAGATCAGGGATTTTCAACAAGTTGTCCGGGGACCACCAGTGATCCCTGAGAGGATTCCAGGTGGTCTCCAGCTGAATGGAAAGTTGGTTAACCACATGTAACTCTTTGAGAGCGTAAAACATGAAACCAAATGGACCCTTGCAAGGGTCCATTTGGTTTCATGTTTTACGTGTAAAACATTTGTGTTTACACTCTCAAGAGTTAAAATATTCATCATGTGAATTAGCCCCAAGTCTACAGAACTAGAGAATGTAGAAGATTAATGGTCATTTTGATCTGTATGTTTGCCTGGTTTGTTTCTGAAATCCAGCCTGGAATTGAGGACGAAAACAAAAGAAATCTTTAGTTTTGGGGTCCTGTGGGGCTAAAATGTCATCAAATGGTTGTCCTCTGTGGCTCAAATGCTGAATAACTAGTGGGCCCTGAGTATGAAAGATTTGGATCTTTGTGTTAGATTGTGTACACACCGGATATGTGCTCTTATAACTCTGAAATGTGCTCATCCGTGGAGACAGACTGGACTGACCCAACACATGAGGAATTTCATTGCAAGTGAAGCTCGGGTGTCAAAACGACACATGTGCACGTACGCACGAGTGTGTGGGCGTGCACGAGCGCACGCACACACACACATACACACACACACAGAGGCTGAAAACAAGGCTTCCAGTGTGCACAGGCAGGGCACAGTGTCGGGATCCCCTTCACATGTGAAGTGTATTAGCTATGACATCTCCCAGTACTGTCAACTCTCATCTCCTCCAGCTGTCTCCATATCTCTCTCTCTATTTCCCTTATGTCTACTGTCTCTCTCTCTCTCCACAGGGGCGGATGTAACATTTCCCAATTGGGGGGGGGGGCAGAGGAAAATGGTATACCATTTTCAGTTACAGGACTTTTATTAGTCAAGTAAAGCATCAATAATAACATCAGTTGTTGTTGAAGTTGCAACAGACACGCAGCATGCATAAAGCTAAAGGTCTGACTCGGAGAGTTTTCTGTTTTCAATGATGAAATGCTGTTGGTTTAGTGGTGACACAATTGTAGTCGGTTAGTAGCAGTAGTAGTGTTTCAGATCATTTTAAAGCAGAATAATTTGCATATCTTTGGGTCGTGTGTATGCCATCATTTGATTGGGCATTTTGATGGGGCATTCAGGGCATTTAGGATGGCATTGCCCCCCCCGATGCCCATGCCTAGATCCGCCCCTGTCTCTCCACACTAGCAAGAGTACGCTGCAAAAAAAAATCTGTAGTGTTCATATACGTCTGAGTGCTGAGATGGAGCCATACTGGTCTTGGTCCTGTAATGCACTTTAACACACACACACACACACACACACGCACACGCACACGCACACGCACACGCACACGCACACGCACACACAGGCACGCATTGAATTATAGACACACGCCTGTAGACCAAAAGAGAGCGAAAGCTGCCCATGCATGTAGTAGTACTGCTGTACGTTGAATTCACATTATGTATTCAACGTTTCCTGCACTGTACACCCAAACACACTCAGCACAGCTCAGCTGGGCTTTCTTTATTGCTTGTTCGTGTGTGTGTGTGTGTGTGTGTGCGTGTGCGTGTGCGTGTGTGTGTGTGTGCGTGTGTGTGCGTGTGTGTGTGTGAGATTCAGTCCATTAGTCAAGGATTCATCTCCCTGGAGAGGTGCTATACAAGGAGGCAAAGCTTTAGGCTCCTGCTGTGATCGGCACTGAATCACTAAATGACCTGCTGTATAGGGACGAGCCTCACAGTGTGCTCTGTACATGTGTACGTGTGTGTGCGTCAATTATTAAAAAATGTTTCACATATACTTTTACTTCATTTGTTCATTTCGAGGGGACAGTACATATTAAGGAACATTGCAAAAAAGTGTAAAAATACACCGGATTTAGCAGAGTTGCTGATTTCAGTCCGCAGTCTCCGCAGGTTTAATGGTGCATCTATATATGTAGCAGCGTTTTTACAATAGTACAAGTATCTAAAAAAAATTAAAATACTAGTGCATAGGGATTAAGGTTGTAAGTAAGGGACGATATTACCAACGATATTAACCCTTAGGGTTAACACCGAACCAGTGACAAACCACTGGTCCACTGGTCCGCTTATTACATGTCTTAATACAATAATAAATAAATAACATTTGACAGAAATAGTACAAAATGAGGCTGCTTTTATTCATCAGCAATTGTGTACATTCGTACATTCGTCCATGCATTGAGGTCTGTTGTTGAGCGCAGCGGTCTGTTGTCGTGACATATCTAACCGCTCACGTGACCAGAACGCTGGCTTCTGATTGGAGCTTTTGTTCAAGCCGTCTAATAATATTACATAATATCGTCAGTCGCAGATTACTACGAGAACCTGGAAAAACATGTCCGTCGTTACGTCTGATCCGTGTGTCACTGCACCATGAAACACCCCAGCCTTGGATCTCCATATGTGGAGCTGACCTGTTCATCGGTCATTCCCTATAGGTTGATCTGACCTCATCAAGCCAATGTACTGTATACGCAAGACCCACCCCTTCCATACAGTATATATATGCTGGTACAGAATTCATATTTCATCATTCTGTGCGAGGTCGCCAGGCTCAACAATGCAAACAATGCAAATAGGGCTGATATTGCAGCGATCCTCGAGTTTGTTAGCTCATAGCACTTAACCCTAAACACCTCCTCCCATTGCCTGGAGCTCTCCTCACTGACGCAGCCACTTTCTGACAGATGACATAAAGCTGACTATATCATAATGGGTATATTCTGTACCGCGGCGGGGGCGGGGGCGCCTGAACGCTCAGGACTAGCTGCTCTTACAACACCCACTCTATAAACACTATCCGACAGGTGAGAATGATGCCTGGCCAGTACTCTGAATGTCCAGTACTGCGGTGCCACCCTGCGGCAGTGGATCAGGGGTTAGAGTCAAATGATGGTAACTGCAAGGTTGCTGGTTTGATCCCAGGCTCGCCTAGAGTTAGTGTCGGAAGTGTCCTTGAACAAGGCACTGAACCCATAATTGCCCCTAATTGAAACCAAATGGACCCTCACGCGTTTCATTGTACACCCTCAAGAGTTAAATTATATTTAAACATCTGAATGACTTCATTTTCAACATTCTGCACATTTAGAAAATGTAGAAGAATTGTCATTGTTGACCAATGCTTTGCCAGTTTATCTCTCCTAAGTTGTGGACAGAAACAGAAAGGTTGAAAACCACTGTGCTAGGAGGTACTGTACCTTGAATGGTTTCTACTGCCATCACATCAGTGTATGAATGTGTGGTGAATGTGATGCACAAGCTATGTAAAGCGCCTTGGATAAAGGCGCTATATAAATGCACCATTTACCCTTTGGAAATAGCAGATCTACCAGTCCACGGTGTGCCACCACCACCACCACCACCATGCTGCAAAGTGTTGTGAGCTTTATAGCCCCTGTTTGGGGTAGTAAGGGCACACTGTTGCCTTGAAAAGCATGCTGGTTTCATCATCTGAGCATGCAGTGACCACTCTCTCTCTCTCTCTCTCTCTCTCTCTTTCTCACACTCACACACACACACACGCGCGCGCACCCACACACACACACACACACACGCACACCCACACGCGTGCGCGCACACACACAGAAAACACACATAGAAAACACATGCGGGTCGCGTGTGCCAACGTTCAGCCCTGTTTAAAGTGTGTGTCGGTCCGGTCGACCAAACAGTAAAGTTTTGCAGTCCATAGCAGTCCTCTGAGTCCTTCCTCTATCTGCTGTCAGAGTGTCTGGGGCTTGGAGCTGTTTGAAATGCCAGGCTGGCTGTGCTGGCACAGCCCTGCGCTGTTTGACGGCTGGACAGGTCAACAACTGCAGCACAGACAACAGGCTGAGGCAGAATGGCAAAACCAACACACACACACGCACTCACGGTCACACGCGCACGCAAACAAACACACGCATGTAGCGTAACATATTCGTGCACAGCATGGCATGCAGTGCACAATTTGACATGCGTGTACTGACACACATTTGCACACACATTATTATGCATTACTATAATTGTGTGGATATTTTTATTTGAGGGTGATGCGGCTTTTTACCTGTGCAATTCTTTAAAGGGGGATTCCACCTATTTTCTTTTTTTTCTGAGTGTGTACAAATGCAACCAAATGAACCCTAACGGGTTCATTTGGTTCCATTTGTACACTCTCATAAAAAAGAAGCATCTACAGTGAAGAAATCCATTAACGTGGTGAAAATACATCTTGATGATGTCATCAAGATGTTTCACCATGTTAGTGGCTTTCTTCAGACCTCCATTTCTTGGGAACACAGAATGGGAGAACTTCTTTATCAACTCCACACAACACCTTGAAGGTACATCAATGACATAGTAAAATATTGAAAATGGGTGGAGTTCCCCTTTAACCATAATGCTCAAAAATAGCCAATCTAAAACCTTCTACAACGCACCACGTTGTGTGTTGTTGTTTTGTTAGAAAGACAGCTATCTTTCTTCTGTGTGTACCAGAAATATGCTCCTCCTAATGTCTATTTCTCAGTATATATTCGGCACTCACAAGGGCAGTAATGCGAATACACGTTCACACACAACGCACGCGCGTTGCACATGTTTCCTGAGGCAGTGTAGGATTGGTCACACTGGCTCACACTCGCCTCCCTGCTGGAAGATGAGATATGATATACCATAGGAGATAAGAAGCTAGCCTCAGGGAGTGCACGGACGCGCACACACACACACACACACACACACACACACACACACACACACACACACACACACACACACACACACACACACACACGCACACGGCATGTTCATTAGCATGCAGCCGCACGCCTTTCGAAAATTGCCCCGTGCAGGTAAACAAAGAGAAATCCATGTTAGAGAAAAGGATGCACCAACACAGCAGCAGCGCCTGGCCTCTCTCTCTCTCTCTCTCTCTCTCTCTCTCTCTCTCTCTCTCTCTCTCTCTCTCTCTCTCTTTCGCTCAGCTCCATCCAGTTAGGCCAGTGCGCTGTGTACTGCCGAGTATAGAAATGGGCATTAATAAGCCCATCCCGTGGCCCAAACGATGATTGGCAAGACCTGTGGGTTTCCTGGGCGAGCCGGTATAGTGGTAGTGCAGCGGAGTCCGTCCGCCCGTCCGTTTGCCTCCACTGTTTGTCGTTTCTAATGGTGCCGTCTCTGTGGAGAGATGCAGTCAGGGCCAGAGTCTGTCTGTCTGTCCAGGAGCTGCATGCTGTGCTCAATCTCAATAAAGTTTTAATGAGGTGAGACACATCACACGCATGCAGACACACACAGCTACGCTTGCACACAAACACTCACCAGGTCAGCGGTTTCCAGTTATGTTGATGTCTCCCCCCCTGTTTGAGTGAAGTATAGTCTTGACTTAGTTTTCAGTAGGCATTTCATACACCAAGAGAAGCGCACTGTACACTACATCAGCTTGCAGGCAATATACAGTATATACAATATGGAAAATGTAATGATAGGAGAACCTCTGGCTTGGGGAAGAAGCGAGAAGGTTGGATATACAGTAGATAGAGTTTGACGGAACAAACACTGCAGACTTCAGGGTCAACAAGGGGATGTCTGTCTGTCTTTGCCGTGTTACTTTCAGCTCTGGCATGTTAATGTTGAGCTATGAAGCGTGCCGAAGAGCGAGTGTCAGTCACGGGTCTGTCCAGCCTGGCCAGCAAAACGACGTGGAGCGAAGCACCGCCGCCAGACTCGCCACAAGTGATAATTATTGTACCGTGGTGTTATAGCACTTTTACAGTATTTTGCACGTGACTTGTGCGATTGAGTGCAAAACAAAACAAAGGCTTTGTTTCGAGTCAAACGGATGGCTTTTTTATTTCACACGCACGGCCAGTGAAAAGGCCGTGACTGTGAACATAATAGACCTTGTCGTAAGCACAGCCCTCTCCCCAACCCTACCAACTAACCCTAACCCTAACCCTTACTGAAAGGTTTATTATTATCAGTAGCCTATGGAGGTTAATCCTCCAAAATCATATTGATTTGTCTTATTGATTTGATGAATCATTCAACAAATCAATATGTGCAGCGTGTCCAGCTTCACTGCTTTGGCTTTGTCGAGCAGTTTTTTTTTTTTTTAATAAAGACAACTAGGATACCACAAGGCAGTGGAAAAACAGATGACTGTTGTGAAGTTTATTTGAACATTGTTCACTTCGTAGGTCGCCCTCCGTGGGATATCTAGGGCCAGAAACTAGATTGTAGAGTCAGAAAGTACAATCTAATGCCAGGACAAAAATGGGTTTTAAACGGAGACACCGCTTAGCTGAATAAGCTGAAGCTCCTCGGGCAGGCAGGTGTTTTAGGCAGTCAAGGCCGCGCTGCCACGTTCCTGAATGGCTGCAAAACACAGAGCTGCCTTTGGTCTACTGAGGAACAACCTGCAGGTTCATAGCAGCGCTGCACACCGGCTGGCCAGGGGTTAATAACTATAAAAATCACAATAATTGGGAGGCAAGGCCATGAAGTGCCTTAAATCAATCCTTAGCCATGCCTTGTTTTCCTCTCGTTCTTTTCCAATCTCTCACACAATCTCACATCCTCACACCCACTGCGTACATGCACACTCACACACACACACTCACACATACACACACACACTGCGTACATGCACACTCACACATACACACAACACAGAGACTAGATACTCAGGGTCAACCAATAATAGGCCTGCAAGCTTAATAAAAAAACACATTTTGAAAAAGGATTACAGAAATAAGCGTGTAAGAATTTCTTTCCTTTCCTCACATCTTCTCACACAGACCTTCTTTCTCAGAGGCCGGGGCCGAAAATGTCAAGAACGTTGTTTCCCTTTGTGGATAGCTCGCTACAGAGACATTTATTGTGTTTTTATTAGCTATTTGAAGTGGTTGCAATGGTGGCTTCATGTTTTTTTCCTTTCTTTCGTGACAGACACAGTAGTAAACATGGCGAGGAATAAGGAGGATGTGAGCTCCGCGGTACCGAGGAGGACAGCTCTTTTCGCATACGTGAGCCACGGCAAAAGTGGCCTAGTTAGTTCCCAGAATCTTCTAGTAAAGCCCCCGCTATACGCTGGATTACGGGCAACACAGAGAAAATCGTCTGTATTCGCACCAGCCGCGGCTGTGAGCTCTGAGGGCTTCTAGAATTCTAGTAGAATAAATCGGTAGAATCTACGGGTAGAATCTACGGAATCTAGCATCGGAAACTCTAGCGTCCACTATTCTAGTTTAACCTCGGAGAGTGTACGGAGCGAGCCCAATGCACCTTCCGCGGGTCCATTTGGTTCCGCTCTCCGGTTCACATTTACACTGTGGATTTGAGATGTGTTCTGCCAACGGAACGCCGGGCACACACTCGGGGATTAGGGAGGATTGTGCCCACATTGCATAAACTGGGATACGACAGAGCGACTACTGTGGTGTGTGTGTGTGTGTGTGCGTGTGTGTGTGTGTGCGTGCGTGCGTGCGTGCGTGCGTGCGTGCGTGTGTGTGTGTGTGTTCGTGTGTGTGTACGTCAGTGTTGCCAACTGCCAAAAGCCAAAATGCACTAGTGGCACTTCCAAAATGCACCAGAATGCGCTAGAGCAGTGGGTTTTCAACCTTTTTGCATACCAGGACCCACTATTTATTCTGCATTTTAGCCCCGGAGGACCGCCATTTGATGTTGAGTTTAGTCTCTCGGACTAATTTAGGAGAGATAACTGGCAAAATGTTGGTTGAAATAGCAATTCTTTTACATTTTCTAAATGTGTAGATTCTTGAAAATTAGGTAAGTCAGATGTTAAAATATAATTTAACTCTTGGGAGAAATGTAAAAATGGTGGGAAATGGTGAAAAACGAGGGTTTTATCTCAGGCGCCTGTCAACCAATTTCGCCCCAACTCACCAGCAAAAAAAGCACTAGATTTTTCCGCCAGGAGTTTTTCACTGATTTTGGCGCCAAGTTGGCAACACTGGTGTGCGTGTGTACGTGCGTGTGTCCGTGCCATATGCTGGTCCCCGGGCCCCAGCAGGTGAACGGTGTAGAGCAGGAAGTTATTGTGTTATTAATACCCCAGGTGCAACATCGTATGTCGTCCCCCTCTGGCCCCAGACATGTTCCTCACACCTCTCTGCACAGTTCCTGGCTGTGCGGGGATTAAGAGGGGTGGGTTATACTGTTGTGTATGTGCATGCACTGCACAGGGGGATGTGTGATCTCCGCTTGCTTTTGTGTGCGTGTGTGTGTGTGTGTGTGTGTGTGTGTGTGTGCGTGTGCGTGCGTGCGTGCGCCTGCGTACATCTCTAGTTAAAAGAGAAGGCTGGGTGCAGTGTGAATGGAAAGGTGATGTTGATAACGCTATTTTTTGCACCGGGATGGGGAAAAACGTATCAATTATTGAAGTGTGTGTAGGTGTGTCTGTGTTTGTGTGTCCGTCTGTCTGTGTGTCTGTTTGTGTGGGTGCGTGTCAGAGGAGCTCACGCTGAAAGAGGGTGCCGGCCCAAAAAAAATGAATAATGAAGGAGCGAAGTGTCGAGGAGAGTGAGAGGATGATATGGAAGAGATGGAGGACTGGGGAGAGGGAGAGGGAGAGGGAGAGGGAGAGGGAGAGGGAGAGGGAGAGGGAGAGGGAGAGGGAGAGGGAGAGACAGAGAGGGAGAGAGAGAGGCAGAGAGAGAGACAGAGAGCATGAGCAGCTCTCTAAAACACAGGGCACCTACCTGTATAATAATAATAATAATAATAATGAAGCCTTTATTGCAGTTAGAATTGGCCATGTTTGAGTAGGTGTAAGACAGTATTCCTACGTTGATGAAAATGGTGAATATATATTCTCTCCACTGTGTCAGTAGTGTGTTGACACCTTGTCTTTTGGTTCAGCTGTCCCATAAGGTGGGGGGCATGGTGCACGGCTTTACCGCTGAACCACTGCTAATTAACCAAAATTGAAAGTGAAAGTGTGAGTGTCAAATGTGGAGGATTGGCAGCCTAGGTACTATACTGTATTGTATATACATGTATGGTCTTCAAATGGGCCTCTAGATTCCCTGCTAGTAGCACCAAAACACATAGCCTTTTTGTTTTAAGTAAAAAACAAGCCATACAATACATTGCTATATTTATGACCGTGATCATGAACATAATAAATGTTCCCTGTGATTTTAGATCTTTAGGTCTCCCTCCACCTGTTCCAAACAGACAATAAAACATATAAGATCCTGCTGGGTGAGAGAACACAGCGTCCGTCGCCCACTGATCTGTGATAAATGGCAAATGGATGTATGGAAGTGCCTGTGAGATTAGCTATGTGTCTAGACGTCAGTCTATTAAATCATGTCCTGGACGGACTGTTTACCAACACGGAATAGAATGACAACGGGGAAACGTGGCCGTCCATTTGTGATGTCTGATCACAGTGTCTGATTGAGTCACAGCCAGACAGTGTTTTAGCACTGCTGGGAAATAATAGAACCACCAAGTTATTCTACCTGAATACAATTCTGAACGTGTTTGTTTTTATTGTGGTGTTTTGAGTTTCAAAAGTAAGCAGGACTTTTTCCACCTCTTTGGCAGAGTGCGAGTGTGAGTGTTAACTCCACAGCAAAGCAATCTGACTGGAACATGATGGAACATTAAAAAACATGATTTATATTGTTATTGATGGCGTGTGGATCATCTTTTCTATATCCAAAAAAATATCTGTGTTCAAACAGTCAAGAAGTTGAGAAGCACAAACTCACCCTGCGGGTGTACCAGGGGCAGATGTAACATTATTTCCCAATTGGGGGGACAAGAGAAAATGGTATGGGGGGCGACTTCATACCGTTTTCAGTTACAGGACTTTTATTAGGCAATTAAGCATCAATAATATAACAGGACTTATTAGGCAAGTAAGGCATCAATAATAATCAGTTGTTGTTGAAGTTGCAACAGACACGCAGCATGTATAAAGCTACAAGTCTGACCCAGAGAGTTTTCCGTTTTCAATGATGAAATGTTGTTGGTTTAGTGGTAGTAGTGTTTCAAATCATTTTTAATAGAAGCACTTTAATTTGAAATATCTCGGGTTGTTTTGTTTTGCTTGCCATCATGCATGGTGGAGTAGACTGGGCATTTAAGGGGGCATTGCCCCCCCCCCATGCCCATGCTTAGATCCACCCTTGTGGTGTAGACAACCACAGAAGGGTTCTGTTTTAAATGAGGTACACTTTAGGCAGGCAGGTTTAACTGCTGGGTTTCACACACACACACACACACACACACACACACACACACACACACACACACACACACACACACACACACGCCGAGGTCAGCGTCAGACAACCCCGGCGATGGCGTGTGAACCCCCACACGTTTCAGAAAAGCTCATTTCCAGGACATTAAACGTGGCATGGGGCTGCATACATATGACTGTACCTCCCTGCATGAATATGGATGACCACCCCCACCTGGCTCCAGCGCACGCACACACGCACACACACACGCACACGCGCACGCACACACACACACACACACACACACACACACACACACACACACACACACACACACACACACACACACACACACACGCTCAGGCACACTTGTTTGCACAACACAATATCGAGCTTGCGCTTCTGCATGGTTGTGCAAACAGTCGATCTACAAGCCTGTAAATGGTGCATTTATATAGCGCCTTTATCCAAGGCGCTTTACATAGTTTGTACATCACATTCACCCATTCACACACACATATTCATACACTGATGGCAGTGGAAACCATGCAAGGCACCTACTAGCACATCAGGAGCAATTAGGGGTTCAGTGCCTTGCTCAAGGACACTTTGAAACTAACTCTGCGGGAGCCCGGGATCGAACCGGCAACCTTGTGGTTAGCATCCAGCCACTACCACGGTGCGGTGTGACGTGTCTTCCAGCTTGTAGATCGCCTATGTGCTGCATGAAGCAGGCATCACGCCCCCTCCTACCTGGGACCTTGTCTGCCTCTCTCCTCTCCTCTCCTCTGCTCTGCTCTGTGGGGAGCCAGACACAACATTGCCAGTCCAGGGCCGGATTTAGCCAGCCCTACTAGGGTGGGATAAATCCAAATGGTTTCATTTTTCACGCTCTCAAAGAGTTACAACTGGTTAACCAACTTTCCGCCATTTACCTGGGGACCACCTGCAAACTCTCTCAACCACTGGTGGACCGCTGATGAAAACCACTGATATTACCTTTCATTGGGTGGGCAGGAGGATGCACATTTGTGTGCCCACCCCTGCCCCCCCTGCCCCCTCCTCTAGATCCGGCCCTGACCGCCGCCGTCCAGCTGGAGATCATCTGCTTCCAGGACTGTGTGTGTGTGTGTGTGCGTGCGCGCGTCACCGTCCGTGCGTGTGTGCACAACTCATGAACTATTCATGGGAACCTCTCCGCTAAGCCCCTGACCCCACCAAAGCCCCCCCACCCCTCCCTCCTCCCCTGCACATGTTGTCCCAGACAGAATGTGAAGCGGCCGCGACCTTTGCTCTGCCAGTCACTACCATTAGCTGTTATTTCCAGGTAGCTGCTGATAGCTGTGGCTGCAGGGGCTGCTCTCTCTCTGTTTGTGTGGGTGGATGTGGGTGTGTGTGTGTGTGGGTGTGGGTGTGGGTGTGTTTGTGGACAGGGGCGGATCTAGGCATGGGCCTGGGGGGTTAATGCCCCACTAAATCCCCAGTCTGCCCCTGCACCAAACATGATGGCATGCAAAACAACCCAAGATATTTCAAATCAAAGTGTTTACATTTAAAATGATGTCAAACACTACTACTGCTACTAACTAACTACAGTTGTGTCACCACTAAACCAACAGCATTTCATCATTGAAAACAGAAAACTCTCTGAGTCAGACCTTTAGCTTTATGCATGCTGCGTGTCTGTTGCAACTTCAACAACAACTGATGTTGTTATTGATGCTAAATTGCCTAATAAAAGGCCTGTAACCAAAATGGTATGGTTGCGGCTTCATCGCCCGTGGCACGAAGCGACACGGGCGATGAAGCCGCCCCCATACCATTTTCTCTTGCCCCCCAATTGGGAAATGTTACATCCGCCCCTGTTTGTGGGTGTGTGTGTGTGTGTAGGTGTGTGTGTCCATGCGGATGTTCCGGTGTGCTTCGCTGAGTCTCCCGGACAGTTCCCAACTGTATGCAAATGCATGCATATTGTGTGTGTGTATGTGTGTGTGTGTGTGTGTGTGTGTGTGTGTGTGTGTGTGTGTGTGCGTGTGCGTGTGCGTGTGCGTGTGCGTGCGCGTGCGCGTGCGTGCGTGCGTGCGTGCGTGCGTGCGCGCGCGTGTGCGTGAGTGGGCAGGGGTGTTTTTGCCAGTAGGCAGACTATGCAGGTGCCTGGGGTGCCATGAGGGTGGGGGTGCAACGGGGTGACCACCAGATAATATGTTCTTTAGATTAAAAATAGTTCATAATTTCATCCCTTGGGGAGACATTTTACTGTTCCAGTCATAGGTATGACATCACAGGAGATTTTCCCTGGGGCCCAGGGAAAATCTTGCCTTAGGCTCCAAATTGCTTAGAAACGCCACTGTGTGTGGGTGTTAGTGAAATTTTAATGCTCTGACGTATGCTCTTGAATGGACAGTAATTGAAGACTATATACAGTAGATGGTCATAGAGTTATAAATAATAGAGATGGCACCGGAAATAGGTTTGCATTTGCGAGCGCGCCTGCCAGGTGGGAAGCATAAACGGACGAACGCCTGGTTCGAGTCTGGTTAGGAGGACCACTGGGAATTGAACCCGCGGGGCAGACCGGGGTGCAGATAGATGGAGGAGGGGTTACATCGATTCACTGGACTTGAACACCTCCCTCTAGGGAGGAAGTTTAATATTGTATTGCTAAGGAGAGGGAAGTCTCTGGTGGAGCCCCTGCGACCCGACAAAGGATAAGCGGATGGACACTTCCCCCAACTGAGACGGTCGCATGCTGTACATAGCAAATAAATGCAATGTGAAACATCACTGGATTTGCCCCTTTTATATCATTAACATTAATTAACAAAGCTAACTTAGTACAAAAGATAAGTGATGTGACACCAACAATGTACAGCTACATGGTTTCGGTGTAAAAGATCTTAGTGTGACTAAACCATTTTGTACTGTACTTGTGGTGTTTTTTACTTTTATTGAAAACTAGCAGGCGTTCACGGCTCATAGCTGAGCCGTGAACGGCTGCTATTTTTGGCGAGAATGCAGCACAAATCTTTCAGAAATAGCAGGCGTTCACGGCTATTTTTGAAGAAATCTTTCAAAAATAGCTCCACAAAAATCTTTTTGTGGAGAATGTGAGAATGCAGCACAAATCTTTCAGCGTGTTCTTTCAGAGCGATTGTTTTGCGGAATCTACAATTTCAGGACGTTGTTATTGATATTCTTACAACGCTAACTCAGTCAGTAGTAAAGATAAGTGGCTGTATGAGACACCAATGCACAGGTACTGTACATCGTTTCGGTGTGAATAGATCTTATTGTGATTAATGACCATTTTGACTCCTTTTTTTTTAAAGATGACTTTCAAGGCAGTTGTGATTAATGAGATTACACAGATGAAGATCACCGCAGGGAGGAGAGCGGAGAGGATACAGGCTCCAAGCTGGAACTAAACATGGGATGTTGTAATTATGATTGATTAATTATCATAATTAATCAGTCAATTAATTATAATTGATTGAGCCTCCAGGGAGCTCTGACAGCACTGGTGTATGAGAGACTGACTGAATGCAAGGGATGGAAAAAAGAAAAGAAAAGGAAAACACCTCGGCGGTCGCGTGTCGCCACGTTTAGAGAACGGCAGGCTCTCACACTCACCGTCCAGTGTTGCCAACTTGGCGCATTTGTCGCTATATTTAGATTTTTTCCAGATGCACCAAAATTAGTGAAAAACTACTGGTAGAAAATCTACTGCTTTTTTGCTGGTGAGTTGGGGGCAAAATTGGTTGACAGGCGCCAGAGATAAAACTTGTTTTTCCACAATTTTTCCTCATATGATGAGTCCTCCTTCCTTCCTAGAAAGGACCATTGGTAACCAAATGGACCCTTATATAGATCTGTAACTCTTGAGATCGTAAAACAAAACCAAATGGACCATTACGGGTTTCGTTTTACACTCTCAAGAGTGTAAAATGGTGTGATAATGGTTGAAATTAGAACAGACCTACTGCTCTAGCTCATTCTAGTGCATTTTGGAAGTGCCACTAATGCATATTGGATTTTGGCAGTTGGCAGTTGGCAACACTGGCGCCGCCAGCGCCATTGTGTGAATGAATGCATAGTACACACCTCGGTGTCATAGGAACGCATGGTAGAAAAATGCTGGTAGCGCAAAGAATACATGCACACATGCATGCACACACACACATGCGCACACGCATGCACGCGCATGCACGCTCACACGCACACGTAAACCAACAGACACGTCAACAAGGCTGCAGCAGCAGCAGCACACATTAGACTCCTGCAAACTTCTCCATTTTTCTGCTACTACTCTGGTGTATAAAAATGAAAACCCTGAATGAATTATGGGTAACAAGGCCCGTGGGGCTCTTCATCTCCCTCTTTCTGTCTTTCTGAATCTCTTTATCGCTTTCTTCCTCTCTCCCCCACTTAATCTCGCAGCCTCTCTAACAGTTCCTATATTATTTTTTATATCAAAAAACAGTCATTACCTGTTAGAAGGAGGAATCCTTGGTGTTATGAATATATATATATATATAAATATATAAAAAAGCATTCCCACTTATTCCAGGGCGTACTTACCATATGAAATTCATGACTGGCATCACTTTTAGCATTAAACTTTCAAGTTAATGCAGTGGTGCACTTAGCACAGTGCCTCACCTCACTTACCGCACTGCCACTGGAGGTATTTAATCAAAACAGGATCTGATGCAATTTAAATTTAAAGTCTGCTTGGATAAAAGGTTGTGGCTGACTCTCACAAGGGCCTGCATGGCAAAACACATTGAGTTAGTATAATGGATCTGTTTTAATGGACACTAGAAAGGCATCGACTCACGTGGATCATCAGGGAGCGGTGTGGCTAACAGCCTGTGGACCTGGGACTTCACGTGGCTCAGACTGTCAACATGTCACATGCAATGACACCACTGACGTTTGGCTTCACATTTGACACGACTGACGTTTGGCTCCAAATTTTTGGGCAAGGTGTCAACCAGCCTGCCAGCAGCAGTCCCATGCACTGACTTCCGCCAGTGATTCTCAACCTGTGGGGCTTGGACCCGCGGGTGGCAAAACATATATATTATACTAACTCAATATGTTTTGCCAGGCCTCACTATCACAAAGATTGTGATAGTGATATAGTATAATATCGCTAGATTTCATTTCAATTTCAATTCAATAGCTCAAATATTGTTGTCTTTACAATACCAATTACAATACCAATACCAAAATTCAGAGTTTCCGAGTTTGTGTGCATTTTTTTCTGCTCATTTGGAAAACCTTTGATCATATTCATGTTACAACAGAATAAGGGATACATATTTAGTAATGGCACAGTAGTTGATTGTATTGTATCTTAATACTAACTAACTCGAGCATAATGTAATGACAATTCTAATTGTTTCGGTATAGTGAACTCTTCACTTTAGTTTTTAAGCCCAACTCTACAATGTTTTGCAAAATATGGCTAGTAAAAACAGCTTCCTACTGATGTACATGGATAAAAAACATCACAGAGGCTCCATCTATGGACTAAAACACTGTGTTGTGTTTCGGTAGTGACATGAAAACATGAATTTAAATCAATGTGATTTATATAAAACCAGAATTTGTATTGTTGTGGTTAAATAGATAAGATAGATATTAGATATTTCTACACATGTAATGTCCGACTACTTAATTATTTTAAATACCGTATTATCAAGGTGGGACTGCAATTTGAACCATTTCGGTAGAATGGGCCCATATAACTATACCACATTAGTTCCATTGATCCCAGTCGGTCAACACAATCAATATTAGCATTTAAAATGAACATGGTCTGAAAATGCATGCGGTCCAATCCTCCCATTTTACCACTTCAGCATGCCGTGATAAGTGGCTCCACAACACTGTAGGAGATTTTTAATCTCTTCTAAAATGTATTGGCAAAACTGTCAACACGGTAATGAACACACTTTCATGTTCAGCGAGAAACAGGGGCGGATGTAACATTTCCCAATCGGGGGGAGGGGGGGGGGGGGGGGGGGCAGAAGAAAATGGTAAGGGGGCAGCTGAAGCTGCGATGAAGCCGCACCCATACCATTTTCAGTAGTGTTTCAAATACTTTTAAATATAATCACTGAAATATCTTGGGTTGTTTTGCATACCATCATGTTTGCCTATGCCTAGATCCGCCCCTGGCGAGAAACAGCCTCGGCAGACACACACACACACACACACACACACACACACACACACACACCAGTAAAAGGGCCACAATGGATCAATGTGTACATTATCATGTAAATATAGGCATGTAGCCAGATATAAATATAGCATACGTATCAACTATACAGTAAGTATCAGGTACCAGTGCAATAGAATCACGCTGTTTCCATGATGCAGTGGATGGTGCATGCATTCAATATGAAATGTAAACCTTAATATGGATTTCTTCGTATAGACTTAGTTTTGTCAGAGTTAACCAACTTGAAAGATCTATCAGTACACCTTTATGCGCTGATATAACTCTAGTGTAAGCGGACCAAGTACAGAGCTGACCCCGGTCATCTAAAGAGCTAGTAAAGGTTACATTTTGCTCTATTGGTGAAGGCAAAGTAAGCAAAAGTCAAAGTCGTATGATCAGTCACTCACATTACCGCAATGAAATTGGTTCGCAGCATGCGCTGCGCTCGGGAATCAGTAGCTGATTTGACCTCCAATCCATCCCGGTAATGCTGAGTCCCATTTGTAAAGTCTTTAGTATGACTCGGACAGGAATCGAACCTACGGCATCCCAGTTTCAGGGCAGACACTCTAACCACAAGGCCACCGTCTGGTCTCATCATGTGATCAGTTGAGAATTGGAGTGTGCACCTGAAGCCAACAGGAAGTCAATCCATGGCCAAATCAAGTGTTCTAGGCATATTCAGTTCATATTGTTGATACATTGTTGATATATTGTTGCAAAATGTGTTGCTACTCATGTTATTTAATCCAACCTTGACGTACTCATGATTATGCACACACCAGGGCTCTCAACTTTTGAAGTTTGTTGGGAGTGTGAGATTGGATGGGTCGGGGGCGCCGGGGGGGCCGGGGGGGCGCCGGGGGGGCCGGGGGGGCGCCGGGGGGGCCGGGGGGGCACCACCGAACCGGCCCATCGGCTGGTTATCACAACAACAATAACAGAGTAGCACTAATAGGCCTAGTTAAGACATTTGTTCCATCTAGTAAAGAAAACGAAAATATGTTGACTATTTTGTGTGTGTTAGGGGTAATAATAATAATAATAATAATAATAATTTTATATATTGCCTTTCAAAACAACCAAGTTAGCTTGAGAAACCCAAAGGCCCATGCAAAAGATGGGTGCTGGCACTGACATTTCTTCATTAATTATTATATTTCCAGTGAAATACTGCACGACATACAGATATATGAACACATGGACAAAGAAGTGAATTCTTTCTTTTTTAATAAACTAAATGCACACATTTTGAATGGGTGTAAATTCTATAAATTATTACTGTTTATGGTTTTAAAGTGTGTTTGTGAATGTTTAATAATGTACTGTGGGTGTAAATATACTGGGGATATTATTTTGAACAGTTTATGATTGCGATGTTGGGGTGGATGGGTTTATTTATATTTTAAAGAGTTGTCACCATTGTTATGAAAGGGCGCACAACACCTCTAGGTTAATGCATTCAACTTAGATTTTAAACGTGTCTTGCACGCCAGGGCCTGCAGGGGTCTACCTACACCCTTAGCAAACTCTAGAAAGCTGCCAGGGGCAAAAAATGACTTTTAGTGCAGCGGTTAAGCTCATTAAATGGAAGGTATTGTGCATTTTATGACTAAAGCATGAAACTTTCTATAGTGTTTCTATACACCATGAAGTTTATTTTCAGGTGTGGAAACACTTCTCAGTTGAAGTGCTTTCATGTGTTAGAGGCTGTACAAATGTAAGGTGGTCAAAAACATGGATTTTTCACTTTTTGCAGGCATACAGACAGTATATCAATAAGAAGAGTCCTGGAACACAGTACCTTTGGTTGGTTGTTCTTAGTATCGGTGTCAGTGTCCAGCTAATCTCATCCTCTGTACTGCTATCTTCTACGTGCAGTAATGCCCCGATGCTGGGTGATACAGGGTTCCCCAGGGTGTCTTGTATGAAGAGCACCTGTCAATTATGTTTTTTCTATATTGTATTGCTGTTGTGATTCCTTAGAACAAAACCTCCATTTAATGGAGACTGGCACATGTCAGAAAGCAATTCTGAAGTCAATGACTCTCGGTGACTCAAGGTCTCCAGATGTCAGTCTGACAGTGTTAACAGTTCCGGGCATGCCGTTCTGAACATGCACAGTGCAGTTCTGCTGTAGGTTATAGCACATACCTATGGTATTTAAAAATTAATAAATACATACTATATTAGTATGTATTTATTCATTTTCAAAAATCATGAAACACTGAGGTATAGGTTTCCAAAATCTCATACCGTGTCATCCCTACTCAGGAGACTGTTAGGCCTCACTAACAGTGTCATTGCATTATAGACACTCTTTATTGCAACTAGGAGACACTTTACTCTAACTAGGAAATGTCTAGAAGAGATGTGAAATGCTCAATCCAATTTAACACAAATTGTTGAAAATCCGTTTTTTGTCTTTGGTCATGTGAGGTAAGTTTGTGTGACCTAATGGACCCTGAAACACAAATGACACATCTTATACTGGTGATATAACCCATTGAAGAAATTTGATGATAATTAGTGGGTTCCAGAACTCTTGTTGTTGATATCTTATCAATGTGTCTGCAGAAAAGTAAAAAATACATGTTTTTGACAACCCGGTATTTGTACAGCCTCTGGCATATAGAAACATTCATGCTCAGAAGTGTTTCCACATCTCAAAACAAACTTCATGGTGTGTAGAAACACTGTGGAAAGTTTCATGCTTTAGTCATAAAGTGCACAATTGGTTTGCTTAACCGCTGCACTATTTGGCGAGTTATTTTGACGTGCGTGTGAAGACGCATGTGTGGCGTGTGTGCGTGTGAATACACTTTGAAGAGTGTGTCACACGCTCAGTGCGTGAGACATGAGAGCTTTTGCACACGCTATAGCACCCTTTACCTTTACGGTTCGCGGCTTAGAATAGTTGGGGCATAGCCATAGCCTGACTAACACAATCTGACATGATCCCCCGTTGATAACATAAGATGCCAGGCTAATTCATCTGCGATTTATGTCACCCCCTGGAGCTGAGGATGGTTTAGCCTTGCCTTCAGGGGAGACGTGTCGTATATTTGTGTCAGCAGCAGCAGCGGCGCCTCCAAAATGAACAGCCTTGGCTTATCCGCCATTTCCACCACTTATGGAGAAAATCGCAGAGAAGGAGAAAGAGAAAGAGAAGGGGGGAATGATTGGAGAGCAGTGCTAAATTACAATCATTTATCTACATTTCCGTACAGTGTGTGTGTGTTGGAAGATGCTGAAATCGCTCATCCGAGACGTCTTTGATAAGCCACAACATGCATGCCATATGCTTTAAATAATAATAATAAAAAAGCTTGTTTCTGGCTGAGATGTTTTGTCACTGTGCATTAAAAATGCTTTCCATACAAATTGGTTTGGCCTATTGCATGATGGGTAAGCAGAAAGAGAAATGAGAGAGAGATGGAGAGAGGGAGAGAGAGAGAGAGAGAGAGAGAGAGAGAGAGAGAGAGAGAGAGGGCCAGACAAACTGAGAGAGAGAATAAGGCAGAGAGTAGAATGAGTTGTATTGTTGCCGTTGCTTCTGTATAGTCCAACATTTCCATTTTCATTTCCACATGTTTTCAGACGGAGACGAGAGAGAGAGAGGGAGAGAGACATAGAGGGAGAGAGAGAGAGAGACAGAGACAGAGAGGGAAGTGTTGTGCGGCGCTACAGGGAGAGAGATAATCAGAAGTGATTTCTACAAAATGGTTTTGAGGTTGTTTGGCTCGTCTATATCTGATTTGATCTCACACCTCGCCTGCTGAGGTGAAACTACACGTACACAAGTGTGCACAGTGCACACACACACGCAAGTTTTTGCATTATTGTCAGCTTGTACTGTAGATATAGGCTATAGTTTCGGTGTGCGACACTGTAGCTTGCTACCATACACTAAGTATAAATCAGGCCTTAAAGTTGCAAGTAGCACACTCCTTCACACACGCAGGGGCGGATGTAACATTTCCCAATTGGGGGGCAGGAGAAAATGGTAAGGGGGCGGCTTCATCACCCGTGACGCTTCGCCATACCATTTTCAGTTACAGGACTTTTATTAGGCAAGTAAAGCATCAATAATAACATCAGTTGTTGTTGAAGTTGCAACAGACATGCATAAAGCTAAAGGTCTGACTCAGAGAGTTTTCTGTTTTCAATGATGAAATGCTGTTGGTTTAGTGGTGACACAACTGTAGTTAGTAGCAGTAGTAGTGTTTCAAATCATTTTAATTATAAGCACTTTTATTTGACATATCTTGGGTTGTTTTGCATGGCATCATGTTTGGGGGGGCAGACCCCCCCCCCCCCCCCCCCCCCCATGTCCATGCCTAGATCCGCCCCTGACGCTGGATGGCCTGACACACACACACACACACACACACACACACACACACGCGCGCGCACACACACACACACACACACACACACACACACACACACACACACACACACACACACACACACACACACACACACACACACACACACACACACACACACAAAGGCACAGAGAGAGAGAGAAAGGGAGGGAGAGAGAGAGAGAGACTGTGTGTGGGTGTGTTTGTCCAAGGGCAAGTGGATCAGTAGGAGACTCTTGTTCTGTTCCACTGGCTGCACACGCCATTAACACAAACACACACGCACTCTCGCAGCACATGCGCGTGTGTGTGTGCGCAGCATAAACACGCTGTGGTCAAGTCCTTGGAGCCAACACAGGCTTCTATCCTGCTTCTATCTGGCCACAGGCCATACAGTAGCACTGGACTGTTACTGAAGTTTGCCAAGCGAAGGAAAAGAGAGCGAGAGAGTCTAGAGGGGTCCTTGCTGGTGCAACAAACACTACACACACAATGTGGTACTGGGGAGAGTTATTCGTACTCAGTACAGTATACTTCAATGACGGTTGTTTGTTTCCGTTTTGTTTTGGCCCTAAACTTAGTACAAAAGCCGTTATATAGATGTTCAGGGGCGGATCTAGGCATAGGCATGGGGGGGCAATGGCCCCCTAAATGCCCAGTCTCCAAACATGATGCCATGCAAAACAACCCAAGATATTTCAGTGCTTATATTTAAACGTATTTGAAACACTACTGAAAATGGTATGGGGGGGGCTTCATCGGCTTCATCGGCCATGTCGCTTCGCACCACGGGCGATGAAGCTGCCCCCTTACCATTTTCTTCTGCCCCCCCAATTGGGAAATGTTACATCCACCCCTGTAGATGTTTAGTACATGGCTTGACTGATTGGTCCAATCAGAAGCCAGCCTTCTGGTCACATGGTTAGATTTGTCTCAACAACAGACCTCCTTGCATGGACGAACGTAGCCTATGCAACTGCAGATAAATAAGAGCAGCCTAGCTTGTTGTGTACTACTTCTGTCAATTATTATTTATTCAGTAATTTAT
The DNA here is from genome assembly GCA_039105355.1 of Benthosema pterotum. Lineage (NCBI taxonomy): Eukaryota > Metazoa > Chordata > Actinopteri > Myctophiformes > Myctophidae > Benthosema > Benthosema pterotum. The sequence continues at coordinate 46,295,936 of CM076968.1, forward strand.
TAATCCATGTAATAAGCTATAGATAACACTCTTCCAACCGGTCAGTTGTTTCCGAACAACTGACTTTGGCTGTGCCTCAGTTAGTTGTTAGGAAACACTAACTATTGCAGTGCATCGGATATTGAAAAATCTGCTGTTCTTGGTAATGATTTTCTGAACAATAATTGACCTCCCTTCCCACATACTCTCTCTCTCTCTCTCTCTCTCTCTCTCTCTCTCTCTCTCTCTCTCTCTCTCTCTCTCTCTCTCTCTCTCTCTCTCTCTTTCTCTCTCTCTCTGAGCGTTTGGGTTTAACACCAGCAGCAGGCGGTGTGACAAATCAATGGCTATTCATCACCCTGAAGCCAGAGGCCGCAGAAATTGTACCATCCTACACTGAGCATTATTGAGGACAGATGATTTAAGTACACTCTTTGTATTCACTACGTGTGCGTGTTTGTATAGGTGTGTGCAAATGTGCATGCATGCGTGCGTAAACGTATGCGCATCGGAAGAGGCGGCACAGTGAACGATTCCAACATAAAAGTGTCGTCTTCGATATTTGTTTCTCTCCCCGCGTATCAGCGCCCTTGTCACATCTGGTATAGAGAGCTAATTTCTCTCCCCATTATGGGTTTGGTTTTCCAATAAGACCGGCTGCTCGCCGTACGCAGCCACCTGCTAACGTGAGAAAGAAGCGCAGCACCGTCCTTTCTTCCCCATCCCCACCCCCACCCCCTCCCCTCCCTTCTGCCTAAATGAGCGAAACAGACAATATGCCGGTATATCAACGGAATGCTGTCACGGAATCCAAACACACAGCCAGACTCCTATTCACTGCTCACTGGAGCAATGAGCAGAAAAACACAGTCTCTCATTTCCAATAGCGTAAAAATACTAATGAGGAAGTCGACTATAGAGGCTACAGTAGTCGTCACAGTAGGGCTTCAAGGGCAAATAACTAGAAGTCATATCCAAGCCGATGTTTTTTTTTTTAACCCATTTTGACATGAGAATCTAATTTCTGACGCTAGATTCTAGTTTTTGCCGCTAGATTATAGTTCATGATGCCAGATACTAAATCTCTGGCGCTTTATTCTAGTTTCTGGCGCTACATTCTAGTTTCTGAAGCTAAATTCTAGTTTCTGACGCTACATTCTATTTCTTTATGGAAAAATCCATGTTTCTGTGTCAGTGATGCTCAACATATTTCATGCCAAAGACCTGCAGAATTATCTACATTTGGCTGCAGACCCCCATCTATGTTGTAAAAACATGTTCATTTGATCATTTGAGTTAAAAAAACGTTTGCCTACAAAATAATATATTCAAATATTTGCGGCACATTTTCGCGGGTTTACAAAAATAGCAGACCTACAAGCTCATAGCGCGCCACTCGGTGGCGTGCTACGAACTTGTAGAACTGCTATTTTTCAATAGCTAAAGCATAACATAGAACCTACCAAAACAATGACTGACTACATCTTGCTCATGTAGATTTTTTTAAAATAATTGAGAAGGATGTTTGTAATAATCTTTTTTTTTTAATTGCTGGCCTACAACAAAGTAAAAATAGACGTTCCCGTCGTCTTTCAATATAGCATTGATTAGAAACGACAGCAGCTTTCGTTTGGTTTGACAATGATTGTGTGACCTTGAAAAGGATGTGGCCTAGAAAAAAAACAAACCAAAAACAAATAACCATTTAGTTTTAAATAGAGTGCCTCTATTATTCGATATTATTTCAATCTGATTCCACAGAGTCTCGTTAAACGAGGAGATTACAAAGTGATTTTCGTCTCTTTGTAGTTAATGAGACTCTGCTGCTGCCGCCGAGGACGACGCCAATGGTAAAAATAGATTTCCTGGCCGTCTAGCATTGACGTCTAATGTTCCTCAACTTCTCTCCCAGAGTGTCAAGTGATTGAAATCTCACACTGTGATCAAAACGCTTGCTTTTCAGGAAATGGAAGAAAAATCTACCTATCTTCCAATGCAGTTATATTATGCTTTAGTCAATTCGTAAATGGTATAGGGTGTAGCAAAATCTACAAGCTCACAAAACGTGGGCTTGTAGATTAGCCTGACATCAGCCTGAATTGTCATTTCGTTTCACTTCATTATTCAGACTGAAGTCCCTCTCCACCACAGCAGTTCCTGGCATCATAAAAGCGTTAGTCTTCAGTGATTGGTTCATACCAACCAAATAGCTCTCCACTAAGCCCTTCCCCAATCCGACCTTGTCCAATAGGCATGTTGGAAGAGGAAAGCTTGACCAGGAAAGCTTGACCTGGATAGCAACAGTTGCTATCGTATTTGGATTGCCATTGGACAGTGAGCAAACCCTACCCCAAAGGGTATAGTGAGTGCAGTGGCGGCCGCCATGTTTGTTTGTTGTAGACTAGAGAATCTATAATTAGAGAGAGTAGCGACACTCCCTGTTGACTCCAATGCTATGGCTGAACAAAGGCGGCTATTGGCTGAAAAGTGCATATTTGGAACTAACATAATTCCAAACAAACCACTCTCGCCCCATCCACTTGCGTGACAGCAGTTCTCCAGTGCAGGCGCGAAGCATGGGATGGAAGCGTGTCGCCACTCTCTTTTTACAGTTACTCTCGTTTGTTGTTTGACACTGTTGAGTGACTGTTGGACACTCAACACTGTGTTGTAGTTGGGTTTTCAACTAGTACTAACGACAAGGTAGTATTAGGTAGTATAAGGTAGTATTTTTTTAAGGTGGCGGTACAGGGCTGGAGCCAGGCTACTTGTAGATCTGAAATTAGTTACCCCTCTTTGTGTGATGAAGTAGGACATTCATTTATTTAAAGAAAGAAAGAAAGAAAGAAAACAGGTCTCTTTCCGCCAGCGGCAGCATCATGTGTACTTCACTGGCCGTCAGCCTCCTCTCCTCTGCAGACAGTCCTGTGGCTGTGGTTCTGTCTTCATCATGGGGTTATGTAAGTTGCTGCCTCTCATCTTTTGTTCAGCGCCTGAAGGAGGTAGAGCGGCTGAATCCTTGGAGCCCATTTACTTTCCCGGATCATTAAAACGCAGGCTACGTCGTGTCTACCTTATCAGCTCCGCAAGGAGATGAAGAAACGGCCATTTGCTGAAAACGACAGGCGAGGAAAATGGCCACCAGTGAGGCAGCTTCACTTCTTGTGTTCATATTATTATACCCGTTTTGGTGCTTCGGTGGAAGACCCAAGACAATTCATGTACTGTACAACTCCCCCGGATGAGTTTATTGCTATTTTGTCGGGCGAATGATAGTGGCCGGTCCCCTATGGCCGATGACTCTTTATACAGGCTGTGTTGTTGTTGTTGCGTTGTGGCTTTTAGCTGTCACGTCCATAGATCTCTTCCGCAAAAGCGCTCAAGGCCACACTTATACTTTTCTATGAAGACAATCGTCTGCAGATTAAAAGGAACATGAGCTACTCTCTTCAGCGTTTCATTTTAGTTGATGTCTCCACCCTCCAGGGGCAGATGTAACTTTTCCCAATTGGGGGGTGTCGCTTCGCGCCACGGGCGATGAAGCCGCACACATACCATTTTCAGTTACAGGACTTTTGTTGGGCAAGTAAAGCATCAATAATAACATCAGTTGTTGTTGAAGTTGAACAGGCACACAGCATGCATAAAGCTAAAGGTCTGACTCAGAGAGTTTTCGGTTTTCTATGATGAAATGCTGTTGGTTTAGTGGTGCCACAATTGTAGTTAGTTAGTAGCAGTAGTAGTGTTTCAAATACTTTTAATTATAAGCACTTTAATTTGAAATATCTTTGTAATTTGGGTTGTTTTGCATGCCATCGTGTTTGGTGAGGCAGACTGGGCATTTAGGGGGGCATTGCCCCCCCATGCCCATGCCTAGATCCGCCCCTGCCCCCTCGGGGTCAATTTACGTGCAGTCCACAAGATTTGCGAGCACGACGTTTTTCTGCATTATCAGTGCGACAAAAAAAAAGACAACGGACATCATTCAACTGATTGGACAGACTCCCAGATTATGTGAATATATCTCTGTGCAAAGTCACCAGTCATGGGAAAACAGAAGGTGTCACGAAGACGCCAAGCAGCCCAGAAACAGTGACTTGCAAATAGCAAAGGCCACCGTGATTCAGAGGTCTGCATCGCTCAAGCAGAAAGACCTCAGCCCCCAAGAGATTGATTTTAGTAACCAAGTTCTTGCCAAGATTCTTCAGAAACAAAGGATAGAACAAACTTTTTTTTCTGCAGAAAAAGATAACTATTTCTGTACCTGCCTGCACTGGCCGCTGTTCCAACTAAAGCTTTGTTGAAAACATGGCAGCATAGAAAAGCCCCAGAACGTCCTGAATAGAAGACGAACCAGTTTTAATTCAAGTTCAGAAGTAGTCTGAACAGTCTAGACAATGGAAGGAGCGGTCAATAGTAACAAAAAAAAGATAAAAGAAGATCTGTGTACTGTACCTCCTTCTGGGAGATATATTGCGTGGTTTATCTTTTAGCAGCAGGGTACCCATCATCGCCCGGCATATACACGTCTGATTACAACTTTCAATTCCCCATGCACCTCGCGTATCAGGTGTGTTCTTCACCTAGCGTGCAAAGTCAATCTTCCATCCAAATGAGACCAAATGATCACATAATCAAAACTCACCGCTGATGAAAAGTTTCAGCCCAATGCAACCTAGTGTGACCGTCATTCATCTAATCCTGTATCATCAGTATTATTATTATCAGTGTAGAACGTTGTAAATTGATTCAGTGGCAAGCAAAGATGTTACGATGAGTGCATTTTACTCTTAACTTTATGTAGGCATTGAGAGCAGTGAATGTGAAATTAGTTATTCACTTGTTTAATTAATTCACTTTGCTTTATTTACTTGCCTCTTCAACGGCTGCACTTCCTCCCCATTGGGAGTGTTTTCAGCAGATTCTACCAAAAATCAAGCAAGTATTCCCAGCAAACTGCTTATTAGGCCAGCCATCTGACTTGATAAGTGTCCATTTTCACGCACATTTGGCTACTTTATTGCAGTCGTTTTGGTCAATATGCTTGCCTCCTCTAACCCTAATCCTAAACATAACCTCCAGCACGTCGCCACACTGACACAGATCGAGAATTTCCGGGCTTTCATCTTATCAATGCGGTCGTGTCAGTCGGCTCCCAGACAACATGCCTTGTCAGCTTAATAAGCAGCATCCTGGGAATTATCGCTTGATAATGGTCGAAGCGGGTGCAGCTTCGCTAGTGGCAGTGACGTCTAAACCTCGTCGTGGGAAAGCGAACAAGCAGCAGCAGCAGCTGCGATAATACGCAGTCGGCTATTCCTTCTTGTGTTTGTTAGATCGTCTTAGCAGATCCACATTTCCACTCCATGCAGGTGCCACTTAGAAACGTTACTTACGGTACGGTATGCACATGCACCAGGGAATATTATATACTGTGCATTTGCGACGCCACATCCGCAGCACGGACTTATTTATGCTGACTGACAGGCAGCGCTTTGCGCGTGAGCGTGCATTCCGGCGACACGCTTCCTATATCCCCTCTGTCAACCGGTAATGTACGATACGGGGGAAACGTTTCCCCCCACTGTGGGGAAAATGGCGAGAAAGACGTCGGGGCGTTATCATCTGGCTGTGTTGTTGAAGAGGAAGCAGCACGTGCAACGCCAATTACAGCACAGCGAGAACGCATCTATCAGCACGGAACGATGGATGGGACGCAGGAAATACAACCATTTTTTAAACAGCTACAGGTGCTGCTCCCCCCCGCTGTCACGCAGGATTAAGCTTGATTTACTCTTAGTTGTTTTTCCTGATTTTCCTGGAGGACTGTCTGTAGCGCAGTGGTTTTCAAGCAAGTGGTCTGGGGGACCGCCAGTGGTCCTTGAGAGGATTATGGGTGGTCCCCAGCTAAATGATGGACAGTTGGTAACCAAATGGTAACCGGTATAGACCTGTAGGCTAACTCTCGAGAGTGTAAATTAAATTATATTTGAATTTTCAAAAATAAAATACACAAATTAGAACATAGACAAACGTAGACGTTTTGTTTAGTTATCTCTCCTAAATTGTGGACACACAAACTTGAAAATCCTTAGTTTTGTGTCCGAGAGACTAGACTCAACATCAAATGGTAATCGATGGATAAAATGCAGAATAAATAGTGGGCCCTGGTATGAAAATGCTTGAAAACTGTAGCTGTAGCACACGCAAACCTACACCCACACACACACACACACACACACACACACACACACACACACACACACACACACAGTTCGACCTCTTTGCCATCATTAACGTTCGCCGTGCTGAGAGATCTCTGTGTTCCTTTAAGCTCATTTACATGACCATGCTGAACCACACCGACTCCAAATGCTCTTTCTCTCTCTCTCTCTCTCTCTCTCTCTCTCTCTCTCTCTCTCTCTGTCTCTCTCTCTCTCTCTCTCTGTCTCTCTGTCTCTCTGTCTCTCTCTCTCTCTGTCTCTCTGTCTCTCTGTCTCTCGGTCTCTCTCTCTCCTGCTGTCTGTATCATGGCAAGCCATCGGCTTGGAAACAACTGAAACGCAGCCATTAATTATGCCATGTACCGTAGCCCTTATGCCTGTCATAGTGTGTGTGTGTGTGTGTGTGTGTGTGTGTGTGTGTGTGTGTGTGTGTGTGTGTGTGTGTGTGTGTGCGCGCGTGTGCGCGCGTGCGTGTGTGTGTGCACATGCCACTGTTATGTTACACTGTTATACTTAACACCCTTTTCTGCATGTATTCAGAGAGATGGGGATGAGAGACATGCTGCTAATTAAGACCGCCAGGAACGGGACTCGAACCCCAGGCTAGTGAATGAATGAGCTGACTGTACTCTAGGTGCCTGGACTGGACTGGACTGGACTGTAACTGCATGTCTGTCCTCAGGTTGTCCTTGAAATGATGAAAGCTTGACAAGCGAATGATTTAGATTTACGTGCCATGCTAACCTGCTCCCCCTCCGTCCATCTTGGACGTTCTAACACACACTTTGTTGTACAACCTTGTAGTAGCATAAGGGCAGGATGCTGAGTGAACCCCCAGAACAGCTGGCCTGGATGACATGCCTGGGAATCGCTTTACACAAGAATGAGTGAGATGAGGTGGGGAGAGGAGAGGAGGGAGGGGGGGTGGTGGTGGAATGAAACCAAGGAGAGGGTCTGTGGTGAAGTCAGACAGAGGGAAAGATACGCACGCACACACCGTTAATGGAAAGGACCGATCCTATGCTCAAGCACTGTACTTCAAGTGCAATTTTCCCCACACTTTTACGTGACTTGGGTATTTCAAATGTTCGACAGTTTGTACTTCGAGTCTATACACTGCAACTTAGTGGTAACTACAGGTACGTAAGCGATAGCACCCGACGAACCAGTGATTTGTTTCCTAATAACTGACCGCTTCGAAGGGTGTTATCCCGCTTATTACATGGCTTAATTGACAGAAATAGTACACAAAAAGGCTGTTTATTTTTCTGCAGTTGTGTAGGCTACGTTCGTTCGTCCGCTCAAGGAGGTTTGTTATTGCCAGAGCGGTCCTTTGTTGTCACATACAGTATATGACCGCTCAAGTGACCAAAACACTGACTTCTGACTGAAACATTCATTCAAGCCATGTTAGTTACAAGTTAATTTGTAGATTTAGATTGTCTTATTTTGCAGGCTATTTAAGATTTGTCTCACCAAAATAGGAGATTGCATATTTGCTATATTTTCAAAAATGTTTTGTATTAGGGAGAAACTGACACAGAAAGAAAGAAGAAAGAGAGAGAGTGTTAGAAGAGGATGGAGACAGAGAGGCAGAGATGTGACAGATAACTGCAAAGAACAAATAGAATACGAGATGACACTTGAGGGTTCCAAGAGAAGAAGGAGGAGGGAGGAGGAGAGAGGAGAGCTGAGGTACACGGTTAAATCCTGAGTATTCATTTAACTCTGACACTCTACCAAATGGAACCGTTTCGGATCCATTCGAGAGTTCTTGTGTGAAACGGATATGTGGCACCACCAGACGAGAACAAAAACAGAACGCGGAGGTTGCCAGGAGCGGAGGTTCGATGCGTGGCGTCCTAAACGGGGTCACACATTGGTACAAGCCCATTTCAGATGCCGTTCCTCCCCAGACGATAGTACCTAAATCGGTTATATTACGTTCCATGAAATCCAGCTGCCAGAAACAGATGGCATCGCAGCGGTGGGAAGAAGTCAAACTTTGATTTGAGTGAAGATGGAACCCGTCAGAGGAAAAGCTGCAATGTTTAAGTTTTATGCACACTATAGGATTCAAACCCGTGACAGACCAAAATCTTCTTTACATATTTTTCCTCCTATATAATTTTCTAGACAGTTTTCACTCAGCTTGAAACAAACCTTAACGTTTGTACAGGTAATTTACAGGAAACCATATTGAACATGGATCTCAGCTGGCCAGTCAAATCGAAAAATATTTAACACATTATTGCTTTCTGGCTAAGGCTCTGTGCATATGCATTCATGCTGTTTTACAGATAAGATGAAGTTATACAGCAGTCTGTTGGATGGTGCCATCTCTCTTGAGAAAATCATCTTTAATTCACCTAATATTACAATTTAGATTTTCGATGAGACCTGCCTCTTTTTCTGTATATGCATAAAGAAATCGAGGGGTGACAATGCCATCGTCATGGCGTACTATAGAGTGTAGTTACTGCACCAGTCCAGCTTATTATATAATCTCATTGGGCACAATGGATGCTCACTTTGTCCAGCATCGCAGCACGCACGCACGCACGACACACACACACACACACACACACACACACACACACACACACACACACACACACACACACACACACACACACACACACACACACACACACACACACACAGTAGACAACAGGAAAGCGTGCACAGCACACTGACTCTCAGTCACATGGAGAGCGAGTGGAAGGGAGAGAGAGAGAGCGAGAGTGCGACCGCTTTCACTGCGATCTCTCCTTAATGACATCATTAGCCAATGTCTCCTCCAGTCCATAGTCCTGTAGTACCTCTGAGAGCATCCCGTGGAGTGTGTGTGTGTGTGTGTGTGTGTGTGTGTGTGTGTGTGTGTGTGTGTGTGTGTGTGTGTGTGTGTGTGTGTGTGTGTGTGTGTGTGTGTGTGTGTGTGTGTGTGTGTGTGTGTGTGTGTGTGTGTGTGTGTGTGTGTGTGTGTGTGTGTGTGTGTGTGTGTGTGTGTGTGTGTGTGTGTGTGTGTGTGTGCGTGCGTGCGTGCGTGCGAAACTGTCTCTAGAATCACAGGCATGTGAGAGGTAATTTACATAATGAATCTCTCTGCATGTGTGTGTGTGTGCGCGTGCGCGTTTGTGCGTGCATGTGTGCTGTACGTGTGTGTGTGTGTGTGTGTGTGTGAGACCACCCACGTCTCGCTCTGTACTGTGCTTCTATCTTTGTGAGGACGGAATGGTCTTTATTATAGCAGATAGAAACAACAACAAGGTAAATCTCTCAAAGCAAGGACATGGCTCTTCGTCCAAGCAGGGCTGGCTGCTCACTCCAACCATATATCCTCCCTGTCAGATCTACAAGCTACACAACAAGACATGTAAGATTGTAGATTGGCCGCGTTCAGCTGAGAGATGATGCTGTTTTATGCTGTATGTCCAGAACTGTTACTGGAAGTAAAAATGTGCCTGTGATTATAATGATAATACATAGGGATGGACAGATACTATTGGCCACACATATATTATTGGACGATAAATGCTTTAAAAATCAATATAGAAAAGTATTGGTATGGCAAGAATACAGTATGATAAAAATATGACTATTTTAGTGTATATGTATATTTTTTAATTAGGAGCAATTTGGAGTTTGTTCAGTGTCTTGCCATTTTGACATTTTGACACCTATGATCCGGTATGTGCCGGGATTTGAACCGTCGACCCACGGATCATTGGATGACCTGCTGTACCTCCTGGGCCACAGCCTCCTGAACTTGTATATTGGCCATAGCAGCTACTTTTACACAGAACTAAGGAGACACAAAGTATAGAGAAGCAAAGTTTCTGTGTCACAGCAACAATATGGGGTTTAGGGTCAGCATCAAATGGAAAAGCTCTGCTGCTCCAACAATCTTACTGTGCAATAAAACACACACACACACACACACACACACACACACACACACACACACACACACACACACACACACACACACACACACACACACACACACACACACACACACACACACACACACACACACACACACTCACGTGCAAACAACCATGAGTTTGGTCTTGGCCTTCTAAGGGTCAGAGGTCATGCCTTGGGGTGAGGGTTCCAATTAGGGCTAAGGAATGTAGTTGTGAGGGGTTGAGGGTGGAGTTTAGGGGTGAGAACCTGGCCATGGCGTTCCAAGCGTGGAGCGAGTAATTCAAAAACTGTGTGTGTGTGTGTGTGTGTGTGTGTGTGTGTGTGTGTGTGTGTGTGTGTGTGTGTGTGTGTGTGTGTGTGTGTGTGTGTGTGTGTGTGTGTGTGTGTGTGTGTGTGTGTGTGTGTGTGTCTATGCAGCACGAGTGGGTCACTGCAAGCGGTGAAGGCTAGCTGGATAGACAACAGATTGGTGTCACAGAGGCCATCCGCTGAACACAAGATTGGAAATTCCTCCTCTCTCTCTCTCTCTCTCTCTCTCTCTCTCTCTCTCTCTCTCTCTCTCTCTCTCTCTCTCCCCCTCCCCTGTGTCAAAGACAGAGAGAGACGATCTCCAAGTGCACCCGTTGCACAGCGCTCTCGTAAATCTTGTAGATGGTCTTTTTTTCCTACCCGTCATACAGACACAGCAGAGCACCTAATAAACCAGCCCTTTTTGCAGCATGCGGTGCTACTCAGCGCGGGGCGTACGAACTACGAACCACCCCAGGGGTCCTTGGAGGAGTTCCAGGGGGGTCCCTCCCTCTGACTAGATTGGTTTAATCCTGAACTACAAATCGATCTTTCCAGGTCTGTGTGTAACTGAGAGTATAACTGTGAGAACGCGCAGGTTGAACTAAATGGACCCCCCGTATAAGCGTCCATTTGCACGCTCTCGGAATCTAGTTAACACTCAAGGATTTCACAGCTTAAGTCGCCTTCACAGAGATATGGATTTAATCAAACGGTGGTTCTAATGCATATGTAACCGGAGGTCTGTGAAATTAAAAAAAGCTTTAGAGAATAATCAGTGCCGAATCTTTGAAAACGGTACTTAGAACTGCCTCTCTCTCTCTCTCTCTCTCTCTTACCAAGGCTGACCTGGTGTGGCTTGTAAACGCTGCCCCGCCCCCATGGTCATGATGTCCAGGGGCCGATCTAGGTATGGGGGGGCAATGATCCAACTAAATGTCTAGTCTGCCCCACCAAACATGATGGCATGCAAAACAACCCAAGATATTTCAAATTAAAGTGCTTATATTTTAAATGATTTGAAACACTACTACTGCTACTAACTAACTACAGCTGTGGCACCACTAAACCAACAGCATTTCATCATTGAAAACAGAAAACTCTGAGTCAGACCTTTAGCTTTATGCATGCTGCGTGTCTGCTGCAACTTGATGCTTTACTTTGCTTTTACCGAAAATGGTATGGGTGCGACTTCATCGCCCGTGGCACGAAGCCGTCCCCATACCATTTTCTCCTGCAGCCCCCCCCCATTGGGAAATGTTACATCCGCCCCTGGTCCAGCCTCCAGAGATCCCAGAGGAACGCTGTGAAATGGGTTGAAACTTCAGCTAGACCTCCGATCCTTCAACTCACTCACACCGACCGCCTCCACCCACTCCAGGGGTCTAGATATACTTTTCCTCACGCCCGCAGCAGCAGAAAATGCTCCAATGATCTTTTGATTTTCACCTGCCAATCGTCCCTGACCTCGAAAGGTGTGGCGGGGTAGAAGCAGCAGATAGAGAAATATAGGTGAGGAAGTAAAAGTATGACTCAATGTTTGGGCTGAAACTATAACGATTAAATTTAAATAGCGCCAGGCGCTTTACATAGATTGCAGGTCCCATTTACTTATTCACACACCAATGGCTGCAGAAACCATGCACATCAGGAGCAATTAGGGGTTCAGTGTCTTGCTCAGGGACACATCGACACTAACTCTGGGGGAGCCTGGGTTCAAACCCTGCCATCCAGTGACTCCACCGTTGAGCCATTGCTCAACGGTCTATACTCTACTGAACTTAAAAGGGTCATTTAAAAATGAAACGTGCATGAGAAACTATCAGCAAGTTGTAAGGGAAGAGGGATGGATCACTGCTCTTTAGTTTATTAGACTTAACACTGGACAAACTACAACGTATGTTTAAGTGGGAAACACCCATGATAACTCCAGCAATTACTGTAGTTGCCGATCCGGTTACTCGATTATTACATTTTGTTGGCAACTAGTAATTAAATAATTAGCCCTGCTCAAAGTTGTACTGTATAAGCATACAGGCAGGCAGTACTTCTAGCTTCTCTCCACCCTGAGGTGTTAGACATGCTCACCATGGAGTTGTCATCCCCTGCAGACAGAGCCTTCCCCACAGAGGAAGCAATGTGGCGTGTTGGGATCGGAATGTAGTGTAATTTGATAAGCGCGCATCCCTTCTCCACGGCAAGAAAACATTCTCTGTGTGTGTGTGTGTGTGTGTGTGTGTGTGTGTGTGTGTGTCGTGCTATGAATGCACGTCTCTGTGCGAGACGCTGCTGTTGTTTTGTTCTGTCTTATTGGCTAACAATATCCGTGAGAGAGCATCCGGCGTTCCGCGGTGTTATAGCACGGATTGCACGTTAACTGCTTCGAGTCCGGGGCGGGCGGCGTCCTTATGTTCTGTAGGGAATGCTGGCCAAAAAATACATCACAAGTTATGTACAGCAGGGGTTTTCAACAGGTGGTCCCTGAGAGGGTTCCAGGTGGTCTTCAGCTAAGCTGGTTAACCAGATGTAACTCTTGAGAACGTAAAAATGAAATGGACCCTTGCGGGTCCATTTGGTTTCATTTTTACACCCTCAAGAGTTAAAGTATTCATGATCTTAATTAGCCCAAGTCTACACAACTAGAGGATTAATGGTCACTTTGATGTATGTTTTGTTTGGTTTCCCAAATCCAGCCTGGAATTGTGGAAAAGAGCAAAAGAAATCTTTAGTTTTGGGGTCTGTGGGGCTGAAATGTCCTAAGATGGTGGTCCGTGGCTCAAATGCTGAATAAAATGTGGGCCCTGGTATCAAAAAAGTTGAAAACCACAGATGTATACAGTACAGTTGCATTTCATTAAGACTAGATGGTTTAAGGGGTTAAATCTCGACTGCGTGAGTGATTTATTTGTGTGCGTGTGTGTGTGTGTGTGTGTGTGTGTGCGCGCCTTCTCACATGCACGCACATGCACAGCTGCTCATATCAGCGAACTGCACGCGGGTCAGGACAGGCTAAAGCTATCCAGAGAACGGAAATAAGAAGACAGCAAAGACAAATGATCGTCAAAGAGCCTAAACACTCCCGTAGTCAGCTCCATATTACTTATCCCTTCTGCACGCCACCCCCAAGATATACCCTGCAGTAATGAGCGTGCTAAAAAAGACATACTGTATTTATACTTGAACAGAAACATTTGTCGATCTACAGTCGTCGTGCATGAGCTTATGGAGATTGTTTTGATTGATTTGGATCGGGGCCTGCATGAATACGTGTCCGGATTTGGAGCTGCGTGGATTTACACACACGTCACAACGACGTGTGCACGCATCTCATAAAAAAAAACTGTGAATCTCTGTCTGCCCGTTTAATCCCCTCGAGATTAGATAAGGTGTGAGCGCGTGTGTGTTACGTGTGTGTGTTACGTGTGTGTGTTTGGTCCCAGTCTGGCAGCAGCAGCAGCAGCAGCCGCTGCCTCTGGAGAAAGTTCAGTTTGATGGATAGGCGGCCGACAACGTGCTTTGATTTTCTGAAAATAACACAATCATATGCTACATTCACCTTTCAGGGCTATTAAGCCATTGTTTCCTGTCTATTTCTAGTTTCTGAATAACATAATATTCAAAGATTTGCACCACGTTTTCACAATTTCTCAAAAATAGCAGAGATAGATCTGCTATTTTTCAATAGTTAAAACATAATGCTTAGAACGCCAAAACGCGTTCAGTACACTAAAGGGTTAAGAGAGAGAGAGAGAGAGAGAGAGAGAGAGAGAGAGAGAGAGAGAGAGAGAGAGAGAGAGAGAGAGATGAAACATGGGGGAGTGACAGGGTCTGAAATGAGGCCGGCCGCGCTGAAATACCGACGCCCTTCTAATAGGTTTTATTTCTCTCTCTCTCTCTGTACTCCTTTTCCATTGGACTGTTGTGGCGCGGCACAGGGAAACCTTGCGGAAGGCTCGACGCCCCCCCCCCCCCTCTCTCTCCCCCACTCTCTCTCTCCCCCACTCTCTCTCTCTCTCTCTCCCACTCTCTCTCTCTCTCTCTCTCTCTCTCTCTCTCTCTCTCTCTCTTATCCCTTTCTCCAACATCTTGTTTCACTACTGGTCGGCTGGGAAGGAAGCCAACGTGGAAGAAAGAGAGAAGAACAACTGAAAGGAGGGAGGTGGGGGAGAGAGGAGCGGTGTCGGGGTCGCAAAAGAAAGAGAAAATGAAGTGATTTGTGGACGTATCGATTGGCGGGTCAGGGTTATTGATCAGAGCGCCGTGCGCGGCAGGGGAGAGAAAGATGAGAGGGGGAGGAGGAGAAGGAGGAGGGTGGGATGATGGAGAGGTTTGTCTGGGTCGGGGATGAAGGGCGGGAGGGAGGGGTGGGGTACCCCTCACTCCCGGTTGGCTGCTGCATGGAAAAGGGCCCACAGGGCTCATTACGGATGGGTGCTGATCTGGGGCACCCAGTCAGTCAGTCCCACCCCTTCTCTTCCCTTCCCGGGGGGGGAGTGCATGGGCTTCATCCTCCAAGATAGAGTCAACCTCTCCTATACTATACATCCGCCCAGGAGCTCTTTAACCGACCGCATCAATATTAATCTTAAGCCTTCAGGGGACGGCGATGCCTCCCTCCTTCCCACTCCACGGATTCCCCGGCCTCAATTTTTTGCACTTTTGACTAGAGACCATTCCAACCAGGCTCCATAAGGCTCCACTGCCCCCGCCACCCCTCCTCCATTTACCATCCTCCCACGCATGTATGCAGGCAGTGCTGGAAGAGTGACGGAGAGACTGCCTCCGCCGGCTTTAAATGCCATTCTTGCCTGCACAATTAGTCATTTCGTTTCTCAAAAGCATGAAAACCCTTCGATTGCCGGCGGTGACAGAGGCATGCGTGAAGCGATGGAGTCCGTCCGTCCGTGGGCAGCACACCGAGTCGTGATTAGGCGGCGCAATGAGGAGCATATGGCGGAAGCTGACGCTGTTGTCCGCTTTCTTTCAACCCAGGCCCAAGCCTGCATGCCCCGTGCCCACCGCCGTGTTACAGATCCTGGTTCCAGACCAGCCAGGGGCGGATCTACAGTAGGCATGGGCATGGGGGGGCAATGCCCCCCTAAATACCCAGACTGCCCCATGCACCAAACATGATGGCATGCAAAACAACCCAAGATACAGTATTTCAAACTAAAGTGCTTATATTTAAAATGATTTGAAACACTACTACTACTACTAACTAACTACAGCTGTGGCACCACTAAACCAACAGCATTTCATCATTGAAAACAGAAAACTCTCTGAGTCAGACCTTTAGCTTTATGCATGCTGCGTGTCTGTTGCAACTTCAGCAACAACTGATGCTATTATTGACTGAAAATGGTATGGGTGCAACTTCAGCCGCACCCATACTATTCTGTCCTGCCCCCCCCCCCCCCCCCTAAATGGGAAATGTTACATCCGCCCCTGAGACCAGCACTATAACAGTAACAGATCCTGGTCCAAGACCTGCCCGGCACTACAGTACAGATCCTTGGCCGCTACTTCCAAAGAGCTCTCGGCGGGTCGCTTCCCGGTGCCATCCTGGTGCCATCTGCCCATCGCCGGCTTTGGGCCGCGTCCACCCAATCCTTCAGTAGTCCCCCAGGTTCCTCTGTCGAGGGAGCCAGCACCATAGGTCCACTTTACCTCCACTTAACAGCTTAGACCCTACACTTACTAACCTGAATACTAATCTCTCTCGGGTGGCGTGTCGTCGTGAGGCTGTAGGTGTGCTATTTTACAGTGTATTTGACAGTGTTGCCGACTGTCAAAATCCAAAATGCACTAGTGGCACTTCCAAAATGCACTAGAATGCACTGGAGCAGTGGTTCTCAACCATTTTCATACCAGGGCCCACTATTTATTCTGCATTTTAGCCACAGACCACCATTTGACGTTAAGTTCAGTCTCTCTGACTAATTTAGTCGAAATAACTGGCAAAATGTGGGTCAAAAAAGCAATTCTTCTACATTTTCTAAATGTGTACATTCTTGAAAATGGCTTAATTCAGATGTTTAAGTATAATTTAACTCTTGAGAGTGTAGGTTTCATTTTACAATATCAAGAGTTACAGATCTATAAGGGTCCATTTGGTTACCAATGGTCCTTTCTAGGAAGGAAGGAAGGACTCTATCATAGGAGGAAAAATGGTGAAAAACGAGGGTTTTATCTCTGGCGCCTGTCAACCAATTTTGCCCCAACTCACCAGCAAAAAAAGCACTAGCAATTTTCCGCCAGGAGTTTTTCACTAATTTTGGTACTAGGGGGGTCTGGAAAAAAGCTAAATAAAGCAACAAATGTACCAATTTGACAACACTGGTATTTGAAATAAGGCTTAGTGGATGAATTCATAATGTCCCTTTTTCCCTTCGTAGAAATGCAGTAGAGCCAGTCTTTGTAATGTAATGTATAGCGGAGTGGAAGTGGAAGTACAACATACTAAAACATATCCTTACAGTAAAGGAGCACTCAGACTCCTCACTAATATAATCATAACATAACATTGCACTTTTTTCTCCTCATCAGTCTTACGTCTCATAGGAGGGCTGTGTGTGTGTCCGTCGCATGGGGATAAAAACCTTTCAGCACACAGATCAGAGCAGGCTTCCAGCTGCTAATGGAACATTAGCAGCGACAATAGAGGTCATGTTGAATGGGGACGGGCGTCCCTTTAAAGCTTTAAGGCGTCCTTTCTCAACACTTTCACTTTCCCCCAGTGGTTGGTCCTCAGTGTCCAACTCTGTAGAGAGATTGTGTTCAGGTCATTAGTGATGAAAAAAAGTGTGATTTGGATTAAAATTGCATTTGCTCATCATCAGTAATTCAAAATTTATCCAAAAATAGATTTTAAAAAAGATGCACCATCGAAACCAAGAATGCAAATGTAATGACACTCTAACTCTGACACTCAGTAATGCTCTATTGGCCTGAATAGAAGAGAGTGTTTTTTCCCCCCAATGGAAACATTCTAAAAAATAGAGTTGTCTTATATTTGGGGACTTTTTAATTTGAAAATCAATGTTCTTTTACACAAATGAGTCTTGAAAAATAGAGCTCATAATCACGGCCGTCTTGTATTTGAGACAATACAGTATTATGCATTTTACTGGGCTAGACATTTTTGATACAGAACAATATTGCTGAAATGACTGAGATAGAACTCATTGAGAGAATATATTTTTAATGAGAATCGTTTATTTTATTTCATTTTTTTAATGAGAATTGATCATCTCAATTTGTTTGAATCGTTTTGAATTGAATTTCTCATTGAATTGTGAACCCAGCAGATGGTAATGATATCAAATGGTGCTAGAGGTTATGGGTTTACCACCCTGGGTGGTAAACCATCACCACCAGGATGCTGTGATCGTGTGGGCGGGACACGAAGTTCACGTAGTGCTGCTTTAACACTTGAGGATTTTTATAGAAAGAAACTTTGAGGAGAGCGAGAAAGCAGTGGGAGGTAGAAAGAAAATGTGTTTGAGGCCTCATGCTGTGCCACACTAACTGAAAGGAACGTGCACTCACTCACGTGCGCACACACGCACGCACGCACACACCTCCCTCCCACAGTACCAGCGAATCACACCCGGTCTCCATTTATATGGGAAGTGAAAGGGAATGCAACACTGATGAAACACTGATGAGACATGAGATGGATGGAGAGTGGAAAAACACCACTTCTGACACCACACTGTGTGCGTGCGTGCGTGCGTGCGTGTGCGTGTGTGTGTGTGTGTGTGTGTGTGTGTGTGTGTGTGTGTGCGCGCGCGCCATGCATTCGTTTTCGTGTGTGTGTCTATGGTGTGGGAGTGGCACATGTGTGAGCATGTGTAATGACAGAGTGCTCTCAATCGCACTCACACATAATGCCTACAAGTAATTACAAGGTGTAAAGAATAGCGAACGCCTGCGTGTGCGTGCGTGTGTGTGTGTGTGTGCGCGTGTGCGCGTGCACGCGTGCAGCCTGGGTTTGTGAAAAGCAAGTGACATCATGCTCCAAGTGTTCCTACTCCTCAACTCTTCGCCTCATGTCCTGCACCTCTCCTCTCCTCTCCTCTCCTCTCCTCTCCTCTCCTCTCCTCTCCTCTCCTCTCCTCTCCTCTACTCTACTCTACTCTACTCTACTCTACTCTACTCTACTCTACTCTACTCTACTCTACTCTACTCTCCTCTCCAATCAGGATTTCAGTCCAAATATCTACAGCTATTTTTGACAGGACAGTACATGCGCAATGTTGCCCCTCTGGAGCGAGTGAGGACATATAGTTGGGAATATTGGCAAATACTTCTCTGGTTATTTTAATAGACGTATCAACACATCCATAGCAGGAAAAGAGACCACAGAAAGCCAACTATCATGGCATTTGAACACTGACGCTTGTCAGCAACAACATGGGACAGGGGGCAGGGGGCTCAATTTGTGTGACACCCGAAAAGTCACACCCAGAAACGAGGGACTGTCCTCTCCTCTCCTCTCCTCTCCTCTCCTCTCCTCTCCTCTCCTCTCCTCTCCTCTCCTCTCCTCTCCTCTCCTCTCCTCTCCTCTCCTCTCCTCCTGTTCCTCTGTCTTCAGATGAATAATTGAGTGTGTGCTGTACTGTTGAGGCAGAGCTGTGGCTGCGCACAGCGGCGGCAGCGGCAGTAGCAGCAGCAGCAGTAGCAGCAGCAGCAGTAGCAGCAGCAGCAGCAGCAGCAGCAGCAGTAGCAGTGAGGAACGTCCCAGCATTCCTTCATGTATATTGCAGGCCGGGGGTAATCTGCTGCCCACAGTGTCTTAAGATGAGAGGTGAAAGAGCAGAGGCCTGTCACACACCACGCAGCCCCTCTGCATTATTGATGACCAGCGCGGGGAGGAACCGAACCAACAGCAGGCCTCTCTCTCTCTCTCTGTGAGAGAGCAGAGATGTGTTGGAAGAGAAGAAGAGTTTGATCTCTCCATATACTGTAGTTTTGCTGACTGCGTAGCAGTAGACAGAGTCTGCATTCCCTGTAGAATGCAAACTAAAGTACGTTGTACATTAAAGTACTACTGTAAAGTGTGTGCATTACTTCATGACTACCTAACGTTCGTGCCGCCAGTATTTCCCCAATGTTGAACTCATATTTTTCAAAGAGCCGAGTTTTGGTTTCTTGGGGGGGACGTTTTAGGTCAGCACACAGTCTGTACCATAGCCAGTCCATGTTGTTTACCTCTGAGTAAGATGGCAGCCTCCATAAAACGTGCTGTTTTGACCAAAAATGCCATCTGGGATCCATTTCTTTCAATCACCTGTATCTCTTATTCCTTTTAAGAGATACAGGTGATTGAAAGAAATGGATAGAATGGATGTCTATACTGTAAGTGCGATGCACAATCCTGTGTCTAGCAACAGCCGTTAGCATTAGGACTGCATCAAACAATTTAGACTAATAAGGTAAAATTTTACGTGAGTGATTTCAATTTCCAATAGGCCTACTTTGACATCTACTCCATTATATAGCCTACTACTACTTTTGTGTAGTAGCATATGTTATTTCTCTATGACTAGGTGTGAACTGTTCTTCCCATTGGTGATATTTGGATAAATATATGGCTTCTGTAATAATTACCCCCATAATTATCCATATCATATAATTATCCATCATTGTTGAATTATGCAAAAGGATTTAATCTGCATTGCCAAAGCAGCAGCCATGTTTCGGTGCCTGCTGCGTTCATTGGCTGCCTGCTCCGTTTCCGTGGAAACGAGCACAGCCGTTTAACCGCTATAGCCGGCCAGTCACGATGCTGGAGTTGATGGAGGCCAAACGTTTTTCTAGCTGTTTTAATTTCTGTTCTGCTGCACCTTTCAAAAAGGTGCACTCCAGAAAATGGAATGGGCACTCACCAGAACATTGTATCACGTCTATTTTTTCCCTTTGTTTACTTATTCAGCAGCGTGAAAAAATGCCAGCTGGTGTGACTTTCTGTGATTCAGACTCAAAACATATTTTATTGTCCCCATTCTTTGTGTATTAGCTCAGTTGGCTCAGCAATACCAACACATTCTGAGATTCAATCCCCAATAGGTGAAATTGATTTCCTGTATATCCCCCGTTATTATGTAAACTGATTTGTGGTTCACTTTGTTTTCTTATCTGTTGGTCATGGAACATTGAGGAGTGGACCTGATTGTAATCCTTAAACATCTGTCTCTGCACCATGATTGTCCTCGCTTTCATACAATATCTGCCAAAAATCCTCCCCCCGGTGGAATTACTGTTTATGTCCGCTGAAATTGCTTTTTTTTGGTTATCTGTCCCTGAGGTCAGAGCTGAATTAGGATGGAAAGGGGGGAAAAAAGAAGGAAGGGGGGGCTCAGGCCTTTTTATAGAAGTTGATGGAAGTGGGTGAAATGGCTTCCTGATGGCGTCTCTTGGGCGCCTTTAAACTGTTAATGATGTGCCCATGTGTTTATTTAGCTATGGCTGGCGGCGGCACCCTAACCATGGCAATGGGCTGGCAGACTATTAGTGCCGTGTCCAAGCTCATAATAATAACATTCACAGTATGTTTGTGACTTGTTGATTGTACTGCTGTTGATTCTGCAACGACTTGCTTGGAAGTGATTTCAATTACTTTGTTATACTTTGTTTTTGTGCTGTCTACGTTTGGCTACTTAAAAATTTCAACTCAATACTGCCCCCACAGTATTGGGCAGGTATCATCAAGCCCAAACTTATCTGCGAAGAAGGGGAAACAGCCCCCTCCCCAATGCTGCTCACCAAGAACTGCATCTTGGAAAGCCAAATTCCTGTTTCTCTGCAAGACATTAGTTTACCGTATAATCCATATCTCAAAAAACGGTTTGTAAAATTGAACGACCAATATGTAAGATTGAGTCTATGATTCACTGCTTTCAAATGACATGACACGGTCTGTTTGTGGCATTTAAAGTTTTTTTTTTTGCGAAGTAACTTTTCATATGCGTGGAACGCAGCGAATCAGACTGGAATCCCTGGCAATGCTAGCCTACAAGCTCACAGGCACGTAGTTGTGAGAACCGATATTTTCACTATAACTTTCCAAGCGACATTCTCGTATGATGAAGTAGGGCACAGTTCTGTGGAAAAAAGTTGAAATATGGCGATATGATGTCTCTGCCTGGCAGCAGCGATAGGAAACCTCCCTCTCTATCTCTCCCTCTCCCTCTCTCTCTCTCTCTCCATCCCCACCGTCCCATAATTAAATTTTCCTCCATACCGTACCTTTGTCTTTGTGTCTGATAGAGATAAACAGCTCCTCCGCTCTCTCCCTATCCTCCCCACACCCGCTCCCCCTCCGCCTTGCGTTGTCTCGCTGTATGGTTGTCGCGTTAACAGGCGTGATTAGGCAGATGTCCCAGGCTTGTCGCAAGCTGTCATATATTGCGGTCTGATTTATGTAGACACAGCACCTGTTATGTCCCACAAGGACGGGACCTGGAAGACGGCGTGAATAGCAATGCGGCGAGGGAAATAAAAACACTTAGGATGC
>CM076968.1:46322874-46325374 GCA_039105355.1 Benthosema pterotum
TGCATCACTGGCTGTTACCATAGCAACAATCCCCCCTCGCGGCAGAGTCCTTTTGGCTCCGCTGACACCAGCGGAGCAAGAGAGAACCAGCCCACTCCTCAGAGAGAGAGAGAGAGAGAGAGAGAGGACCAGAAAATGAGACCACTATAGGCCCATTCCGACAAAGACAATCCGGGAGAATGAGACACAGACTCCCACTGAGTAGAGGGGAGAAAGAGAGTTCCAGTTTGTGCGACCGACCGACCGACCCGCCCTAGCGTGATTATCAGATTCGAGTTCAGCTTCCTGAAGGTTGAGTCTGAATTTGTCCGCTGTCTGTGAGATTTCAACCACACAAACGATTTGTCATATTTTGGTTTAATGTATCCACGATGCAGTTGCAGCCACCATCTTTGTTGTGTGACACTTTAGATTTTGCCCCGTTGGCAGCTGAAATAATAAGATTTGCACTACATTTTCACATTTTTTTAAAAAAAATGTCAGACCTACAAGCTCATAGCACGCCACTCGGTGGTGCGCCATGAGCTTGTATCTGCTATTCTTCAAGTGAGATTTCAAGGGGGAGGGATAATACCAAAGAAGAGACCAAAGAGGTATCCGCGATTCACCGCAGTTGCAGCCGCCATGTTTGTTGATTGACACTCTAACTTTTGCCCTGTTGTATTGCCAATTAGCTGCGTCTGTTTGGATTTGTCGTTAGACCAACCCCCAATTCCAACTCTAATTAGAAGACAATAGAAGGCCAGACCAAGAGACTTGGTCTGAACCAAGTTGATGCGTCTGAACCAGGCTAGTCTCGCCCCACATCTATATTACTTAGCGTCAGCTGAAAAAAAAAGGGAACGCTCTCTTTATTAGGAAGTGAGTAGAAAGTGGGCCCATGGGTAAGGTTGCCGCATAATGAATTTCGTCTCATTCAACATTAATGGCAGTGTCGTTTCGACTGCCACCCCGGCAAATATCCACCTCCTCTGCCAGAACGCTAGCCCTGTTTTCCCAGCAGTCAGCAAGCTTGTCAGTCCCACGTCAGCCTGCTGTTTTGACAATATAAATCCACCGCCGAGCAACGAACCGCGCTTCACCCCCGAGCGGGAAACGAGCGCTGTGCTGTCACATGGCGCCCTCGCATATATGGGCGTTTCGTGTGTCTATAACGGTAATAGTCGCCCTCCGTTCACTTCTCGTCCCCTACAGCCACTCTCTGGGCTGTTGTGGAAAGAGCACCATCACTTACCGTACTCACACACCTCTCGTGCTGCTGTTATGAGCTTTTACTGTTATTACCTGCGTTCCCTCCCTCCCTTCCCTTGATGTTTGAGGTAAATGCAATATACAGTACTGTACCAGTACACACACAGTAAAACCCTCAGTGCTCATTTAACTCAAGAGAGTGCACAAATGGAACCCAAATGGGCCCAAAAGTGCATTAACTGAACACAGACGATTTTTTTTCTTAACTGTGCAACGATATTGTTTTCGCAATAACGTAATATGGCTTTATACACGTGTGGCTGCATTGGAGGTACATAATATCAAGTAGTTTATGGCCGTATTTATCGAGAAAACCAATTGTGCGCGTGGCCAGGACATGTACAGGAAAGAAAGCATTGTCTAGGGAGGTTACGCAGGAAGTAAGTTGCCTTGACAATGAGACCTCAGAATCAGATATATTGAGATGGTGCTTTTGCAACAAAACATTCCCTTACATCTTATACCACCTTATACACATACCAAGAGGTCTAATGGGAACGTCTTGCGTCTTCAACGTCTATACGTTGCAATTACCCTTGGCCTCTTACTATTGCCGATATTCTTAATTATCTCTTTGCTATGAACCAAAACCTACAATTGTTTACCCTTGTGCACATGTAACCCCAGTGTTCACCTCACTATTCCATACCAAAATGGCTGCCGTGGAAAAAAAAAAAAGAATCTCCACACTACAGCCTCCTCCTCCTCCTCTAGGCCTGGCATTTTTCACGGATAAGCCGTCAAAGCGGTTGGGGATAAGCTTTACCTGGACAAGGCGGTCGCCTCGACATGCTGCCTTCCTTCAACCCCCTCAATGGGATGGATGTTCCTCTTCAGGCTGCGGACGGAAGGGGAAAAACACCGCGTGCAACCCAAGCTTTTAACACCGCGGGGCGCGGGAGAGATTATCTTACACACATGCACCGACTTACGCACACACACGCGCGCGCACACACACACACACACACACACACACACACACACACACACACACACACACACACATGAAGGCACTCAAACCTATATTCACTGCGGGACCCGCACACACACACACACAACGGCGTGAAAGGTACATGTGTGCACTCGTGTCTGCGTTTGCAGTCCTCAATCTTTGTGTGCATGTGTTTCACACAAAAAGACACGCTCAGACATTTTTCTATATAAAGAAAAAGTATTCATGACCCAAGCGGCCAGCGTACACACATATTTTCTCCTTTCACTGTGTGACAGCGCACAGCATGAAGTGGCC
>CM076968.1:46332874-46342459 GCA_039105355.1 Benthosema pterotum
ATGCATATTCATTAAAATTGGATCTGCATTGTTGGATCTGGCTTACTAGCTTTAGTAAGGTAAGGTAGTTTTATTCATAAAGCACCTTTCAAGACAATTGTCACATGGTGCTGGCATTTCTCAAGTTATAGGTAAATCATTCCATAGCGTTGGTGCAACAAATGCAAAGGCTTGATCCCTATAGTATGAAGCTTAGTAGTGGGGATGGAGAGAAGGCCTTTGTCAAAAATCTAAGTTGTCTAATATTCACCTTTGGTGCAGCAACTCATCTAGAGTTTTAAATGTAAATCGTCAATCGGAAGCCATTGTAAAGCCATAAGCACTGTTATATGTGTTATATGAGCTCTTCTATGGGTGTTTGTGAGTAGTCTAGCAGCCACATTCTGCACAAGCTGGAGACAATGGATGGAGGAGTGACTCGACGTTGTGACTAAAGAATTGCAACAGTCCAAGCGAGATGAAATAAAAGCATGGATCATTTTTTCCAGGCCAGGGGGTGAAAGTAACAACTTGATTTATGTTGATAAATCAAGTGACTTATGTGATTTATGTTGATTCTATGTTTCTCAATTGAAAGAAATAACTTTGGTTTCTTTACGGGAACTTCACAGGGGTTGGGTGTGCTTGTGATGCTCTTATACCCAGTGTTGTAGTGGTGTTTTTAGAAGTGGGGGGACGCCTCTGAAAGGAGAATTCCCCCCATTTTATTATTTTTTTTCTGAGAGTGTACAAATGTGGACTAGCGGGTCCATTTGGTTCCATTTGTACACTCTCAGAAAAAAGGAAACTCATTAACATGGTGAAACACATATTGATGATGTCATCAAGATATATTTCACCATGCTAATGATTTTTTTTTCAGACGCAAAAATATTTTAGATGTGAGAAGTGGGGGGACGCCGTCCCCCCTCCACTACACCCCTGCTTATACCTCAACATGACACTAACTGACAACCTGCCCTCCTCTCTCTCTCTCTCTCTCTCCTCAGGTTGCAGAGGCATGCTGTGTGGCTTCAGCGCGGTGTGTGAGCGCGACCCCAACGACCCCGCCCGAGGAGAGTGTGTGTGTAAGAAGGGTGGTGTGTCCGTCGGTGGTGGCGCCCGTCTGCGGCTCCGACTCCTCCACCTACTCCAACGAGTGCGAGCTGGAGAAGGCCCAGTGCAGCGCGCAGCGGCGCATCAAGGTGCTGCGCAAAGGACCCTGCTGTGAGTACCGAGACATGTTGTTTTTTTCACTGATAAAAACTTAAAGGAAAGTATGGTAGGAAAGGTGAATCCATCATGGCTGACTAACCATGATGTGCATGGATCATCCCTGTCCCCACCCCCTCCCACTGTGGTTCACTACCCCTCCCTCCGACCGAGATTAGTGGTGAGAAGCACGGCAGTGGCTCAGGGGTAGAGTTATCCGATGGTAACCGCAAGGTTGCCGGTTCCAACCCGGGTTAGTGTTGATGTGTCCCTGAGCAAGGACACTTAACCCCTAATTGCTCCCGATGTGCTGGTCAGTACCTCGCATGGTTTCTGCCGCTAGTGGTGTGTGAATGGGTAAATGGAATCTTCTATCTATTTAAAGCGCCTTGGATAAAGACGCTATATAAATGTACCTTTTACAGAGGACATGGGGCGAGGGTGCCCCTGTGGTGTGGACATTAGTGGTATTGCAGCTGAAATGGCCTGGAAAATGAATGATCTGAGTGGTTCTTTTGGCTTCACTGGCTTTAAATTCATGGTTTGAGACCCTTTAAATAAAAACAAAATAGCCAAGAATGTTTTTATTCTAGTAGACCATTTTATGTTTGTTTGCTGTGTTATCTCTTTTTTTGAGAAATTCTAAATTAAAGTAAACCAGTGCATCACATAGGAAAACAAACCGCTCAATCAGCCTTGGGGTTTTCATGCCAGGCTATTAACTTTGGGATGATATGTGGTTGATTAGGCAATTTTCCGCCATTCCGCTCACGCAATTTGTGATGGTCAGGTTCGCCTGGAATGAAAGCAGGTGCAAATCAGTGCAGTATTAAAGAACTGCGGGTACACAGCCCATCATCACCCTTGAAGACGTGAATACCACAGCAGTTTCTTTCAAAAACACACATTATCCAGAAATAGAAAATGCATCGTTTTCAATAAGTCATCTGTAATGCGATGCTTGTCGTGTGTGTGTGTGTGTCCTAGTGTAAAATGCTTCTACTTCTGTTTAATCAATAGTTGCCTACATTCCTTCACTCCCTCAAAAACAAATTTGTGTTAATCTATTAGTGAAATGAGCTTTTCGTTATTCTTGAGCGGGTTCTGTGTTGCATAACTTGGTTAAAACAGCCCACACAGTATTCCTGTGATCCTAGCCAGTAAATCACTTTTTTCTCCTTATTTTCCACCAGTCACATGTACCGCACGAAAGTACCAAAAAGGAACAAAGAAACATTTCATGTGTCCTCTCTTAAGAGCTCAATTTAACACCATGGTTTGGGGATCAAGGGCGGATCTAGGCATGGGCATGGGGGGGCAATGCACCCCTAAATGCCCAGACTACTCCACCAAACACGATGGCTTGCAAAACAAAGTGCTTATATTTAAAATGATTTGAAACACTACTACTGCTACTAACTAACTACAGCTGTGTCACCACTAAACCAACAGCATTTCATCATTGAAAACAGAAAACTCTCTGAGTCAGACCTTTAGCTTTATGCATGCTGCGTGTCTGTTGCAACTTCAGCAACAGCTGATGTTATTATTGATGCTTTACTCGCCTAATAAAAGTCCTGTAACCGAAAATGCCCACCCCAATTGGGAAATGTTACATCCGCCCCTGGTTTTAGCTCAACTCATTCTAGTTGTTTGAGAATAGACCGTATGTCGGCCGCATTCTATTATTACGGTAACCAAAATCCCTTCTTTTACAGTAACTGTGATCCATGTGGAACTCTAGAAAGACAAATGTGTGTGTGTGTGGTTTGTGGGCTTTGAGCGGTTTCTAAATGCCAGACATGAAGATCAGTCTTTTCGCTGAAGGAGGAGACCACCAGAAGCTATTTCAGGCACTAACATGATACACGCCTAGTTAGTCTATCGTAAAACATAGATGGCATTCAGCCAACTAGACAGCTTCAAGACAGCGTATGTTGATATTACTTCTGTTGTGAAAAAGTTTAAAGTATTCCAATTGCAACCGTTGCTATTAGTGGTACAACTATATAGTAACTGTACCAATTTTTTTTTAATTGGAAAACAAAAAAAGTATCGTTTTACTTTGTATCATATTGATTTGCAATGGAAAATCACTTAAGCCTACCAATACTAAGCATTTGTGCATTGAATTTAGCAATTTAGCAAGAATCAAATACAATGTCCATCTATAAACCTGATCACAGTTTTTACTTCTAATACATCTTTCCCTTAAAAACCTGCACTATCCACATGTTTCACTCATATTTAATAGATTTGCTAGATAGTTACTGTATTGATTTGAAATCATTGAATCGTATCGAATTGTATCTCCTTAATGAACCTCTATGTATCGTATCATCAACCATGTATCCTGATATGTATCATATTGCTGTTAAAATGTATCTTTACAGCCTTAATTGCTTTAGGCCTAGATTTTCGTCACCGCTAAACCCCTTTATCTTTCATCTTGCTTTTTTAAACTATTTTAAAAAGATTGTTTAAATAGTTATTAGTAGCCATTCTACAAGCTCACAAGGAGCCAATACATTGATAAACTTGAACCATTCCAAGTTTATCAAAATAGTAAAAAATGGATAACAGGTTTGGGATAAGAGGTTTAGCGTGTAACAAAAATGGAGCCCTATATAGACTCTTTTTCAATAACAGAGATCTTCCTATTTCTCCTGTTGTTTTTGTTACTTTTTGTGAACACTGAACACAATATACACTTTCAGGTCGGAATACCGACTTTTATCAGTTTATTAAAGAGCTGTATAGACTGGGGAGGTCCTTGTTACTGAACAATGGTAAAATAGGCCCTATTTAACACACTTTATTTTTAAAGCCAAAAAGAATATCCCTTACAACCCCATTTAAAGCCTTGGTGAATGCATGCATCATGGTGGCAGGCTCCGAGTCGAGGAGGAGAATGCAAACAGGACTCAATTGTTGTGATGCGTGGGACGGAGAGGCTAACATGAGTCCTCTGCCAGCCCCGGCACAAAGCGCCGAGTCTCGCAGCGACAGTAAGTCCCCGTTATTGTGGCGTAAATGGATACAACAAGCCTTTTGTCGGCCCCTCTGTCTTCCTGTCTTCATCCGGCGCTAATAAAACAAGTCCCCATTATGTCGAATCCATTGTCTGTCCAATATGGCTGTGCTCCCGCTGCTTAATGCGTAGTGCGCGGGGACGCCTTTTAGGGGGGGGTTCAAGTATTAGCTTTAGCTGGTGAAAAATAGCAGATCTGCAAGCTCATATCGCGCCACCGAGTGGCGCGATATGAGCTTGCAGATCTGCTATTTTTGGAAAAGCGTGAAAACATACATGGACATGGTGCAAATCTTTGAATATTATTTTCTGTCAGAGCGTTATTAACGTTATTAACTCAAATCTTTGCTTCTGGGAGATTCCTCATGTGAATCCATATTTTCAGAAGGGGGTCCGCAGCCAAACACAGATAATTTTGGGGGTCCTTGGCATGAAATGTATTGAGCATCACTGACACAGAAACATTGACTTTTCAGAAAACCTAGAATCGAGTGTCAGAAACTAGAATATAGCGTGAAAAACTAGAATCTAGTGTCAGAAACTAGAATGTAATAGTGTCAGAAACCAGAATCTAGTGTCAGAAACTAAATATAATGTCAGAAACTATAATATAATGTCAGAAACTAGAATCTAATGTCAGAATCTAGAATATAATGTCAAGACAAAATGGGTTAAGCGCCACCTGCCCCCCTCTGTAACCCCCCCCCCCCCCCCCCCCCCCCAACAATCCGCCACGCCGCTTGGTCGTGGTCCAATGTGTATTATAGCCTTTGGCCCCCGGTGGCAGACGATGGGCTAGCTGTCATTACTCGTCTTTAGCGCGGCCCATCAAGATCCAACACACTGAGGGGACGGTCCGGATGGCTGCCAGAGCCGCCCAGCACAGTAGCCACAGCAACAATGTGTGATTTGGCACGGCATGGCATGGCGGCGAGGAGGTGGACGACGGCGGCACTAATTCCGGGGGTCTGATTGCAGTGTCGGCTGCGGGCCGCGGCTCGTAACAAGCTTGCTGACCGCTAATCTCCGGGCAGAGAGGAGGGATGGTGGATGGATGGATGGATGAAGGGATGGATTAGAATGTGAGCTGTCGGGATGCATGCACCGAATTTGTAAGCCAACTACACAGCTAGTTTAAATGTATGGGTTTTGGTGGTTGTGCGTCACACTGAATAGGAAGTTTAAGCTGCCGTATTTTCACAACGGCTCCCCCTGGTGGAAGTAGGGGGGGTTGTGATGTAAACCCTGTCGCTGTCAAAAATGATTAATCAAACAGCTGTCCACAACGTTGACAGGTTACCATGGCAACGTGTCTATGCAGCGTGTGTCAAACAGACGTTGTAGACACCAAAGATTCTCTATTAATGAAGATATGCCATGTTGCATTGGCGCCACCAGGGGTGAAATGGATTACAAATTGTCTCCGAAGTAGACTCCGAAGTAGCATTTTCTCCTTTTAGAGCACCCTATGTGTCCCCTATCAAATTGCAGATTATTAGGAGATTATTCCAGACTCCTAAGAAATCTTGCAATAGTTTGTTGCTGTGATTAAAAAGGTTGATAACAAAGTGAAGTTTCTATGCGCCCCCTTCACCTAGACTAGAGTCAGGAAGCAAAGCAAGTTGGCCTCTCTTGCCATTGGCCTCTTAGGTCGACACTATGTTAAAGCGTAGGTTCTCCTGTAGTGGGAATGGCTGCGACAGAAAGCAGGTTTATCTATTGAGCGGATTGACTTCCTATTGCTGTAGTGGACGACATAGCCGCTGTGTGCTTAAAGTCCCTAGTATAATGCGAGGGAGAAGGTTGCAGGGGCAGATGTAACATTTCCCAATTGGGGAGTCAGGAGAAAATGGTATGGGGCGGCTTCATCCCCTGTGTCGCTTCGCGCCACGGGGGTTTCATTTTAAATATCTTGAGTTTGTTTTGAAGTTGAGAGGGGGGTAAAAAAAAAAGAAACCACGCGAGCGACCACCTCAAATGCAGGATAGGAAACATGGGAATGAACAGGATAAACCGTCACGCAAGAAACAGAGAGAGAGAGAGAAACAAAGGTGCGGATTAAAACAGAAAAACAGGGAAACAGTGATCTGGAGAGAAACAAAATAAAAGATGATTTAGAGACAGAGAGAGGAAAGGGGGGGGAGAACGGCTGTGTTAGAGCTATAATGATGGCCTGTGGAGGAATGTGCCGTCTGAAGCACTATAATTACTCACCTCGCCTGCTGCCAATAGGAAGGAAGAAGGATCCTGACACGTCCTGCCTCTCAGCACGTCCCTACACTACACTCACCAATCCTCAGTGTTAATTCAACCCTCCCCGACCCCCCCCGCCTCACCCACAGTCGCTGAGCTCAAATCCGCCTGTTTAACCGATGTCATGCCATGCACAGAATAGAAATCGAATCCCGGATACTCTTGTCTACATCTCGAAGTGTCCTTGGGCAAGACGCTGAACCCCAGATTGCCCCTGAGGTGCTGGTTGGTGCTCTAGCATATGCCTTCCGCTGCAATCGGAGCATAACCCCCTGAGCCAAAGACGTCTTTTAGACATCTAAAAATCCATCTAAATTGGGGTAAATATAGTCTAAAATGGAAGTTGTTTCAATGACCAAGCTTGGATTAGACATGGAAAAAACGTGTTGACGTATATATTTATAGACGCCGTTGACTAAAAAACAAATACACACACAGCTAATAATAACCTACACACCATTTCGTTGTTTTTCCAATGAGCTTTAAAGGTAGGAGTTGAACTCTTTAAGCTCTTTGCCATGGCATTTGCAGTCGTCATGCGATATGCGGTGGGGGAGGGGGGGGGGGGGGGGTTCGTGATACAATGGCATTCATGCTTTATATTGCTCTATTTGGACACCTCACTTACAGTATACTGTATAGGACTGCAGGCTCACTGTTTGCATATTGAATTGGCAGGCATTGGTCTTTTCCCGTTTTTTTCAGGACGTGCAGCGCTAGGCGACCTCAAACCGTTCTTGACCGCTGGATCCCAATTTATTTCGTCGCTGGGGGACGGGGCAACTTTCAGAGGCCACCGTCCGTTTTGTGTGTCGGGGGGAGACAGACCCCCGTGTTTCCCCATCTTTATTATTATTCAGCTCGCACTATTTTTCTCTCAGTGCTGTTTTTTTTCCCCTGGCGATGTGAACTGTGTGTACCCCAAAGAGTCCTGCTTATCTCGGCCCATTCCGCCTGGTTTATTTACCTTAGTTTCCTCAATTGAAAGAGCGTTTGCTGAAAAGCCTCTGACACAGGGGCGGATGTAACATGTCCCATACCATTTTCGGTTACAGGACTTTTATTAGTCAAGTAAAGCATCAAAAAATAACTTCAGTTGTTGTTGAAGTTGCAACAGACACGCAGCATGCATAAAGCTAAAGGTCTGACTCAGAGAGTTTTCTGTTTTCAATGATGAAATGCTGTTGGTTTAGTGGTGACACAGCTGTAGTTAGTTAGTAGCAGTAGTAGTGTTTTTCAAATCGTTTTAAATATAAGCACTTTAATTTGATATAAAAATATCTTGGGTTGTTTTGCATGGCATCGTGTTGGGGGGGGCAGACTGGGTATTTAGGGGGGCATTGCCCGCCTCATGCCCATGCCTAGATCCGCCCCTGCTCTGACGTGACGCTAGGCCCACTTTCCTTTGAATCGCCGCAGTAATGGCAGGTCGGGGTGTTTTTGCTGGTCGGAGAATCGCAGACAAAAACAGTGTTCTTATATAAAGAGGGGTGAAAAGCTCCAAGCTCAATCACGGCAGTATTAGCTGCATGGCTCCCTCCCCTCCCACCCTCTTTGCTGTGGGTTTTTTGCGACACAATAAATGCAGTCTGGTACATAGGGTCTAGACGGGTTGCTCCTCCTGAGATTATAGACTTGTCAGCGCTGATGGAGAGAGACGGACAGACGGCAGGAGTGGAGCTTTTACCTGGGAGATTGGCGTCTTCCAATTGGAGCCTTTTGTGCAATGACTCCGTTCGATTTCGGTGGTCTAGGGATGTGCATGAGTGTGTGTGTGTGTGTGTGTGTGTGTGTGTGTGTGTGTGTGTGTGTGTGTGTTGTGTGTGTGTGTGTGTGTGTGTGTGTGTGTGCCGTGTGCGTGCGTGCGTGCGTGCGCACGTGTGCGCATGCATGTGTATGGAAAGCATATGGGTCATCAATGTAAGTGAATTGGCTGACTGCTTTACGCGAAACAAGTCAAATCCAAATTGATCTGCTACTGTGGTGTGTTCATGTGCGTGCACGTGCGTGTGTGTGGGAGGGTGTGTGTGTGTGCGGGTGTGTGGGGGGGTGTGTGTGTGCGTGTGTGTGTGTGTGTGTGTGTGTGTGTGTGTGTGAGCGCGTGCGTGCGCGCGTGTGTATGGAAAACGTATGGGTCATCAACATAAGTGAATTGGCAACTGCTTTAGGGAAACAAGTCAAATTCATATTGATTTGCTATACTGACGGCTGGCAGTGATGGTTATTCCAACACAATACCTTTTACAAAGTCCTATTTTGGTTCCATATGATCTCATCCCTCCTCCTGACCACCAGAGGCGGTGCTTTGCTTTAAGCACTGAATGGTCCCTTTGGTGTGAATGCGCAGTCGAGTATCTATACCAACAACGTCAATATTGACCCCATGATGACCCAGAAGAGGAGTCTATGCCTTCCGGAGGTCAGCATGGGTTCAGTCTCTACGGCATGTTCACGCGAAACCACAAGGATTCTGAGTGACAGTGTGCTCTTGCGGTCATCCGGTATTCATAGAACAGTAGTTACAGCGAAATACATAGACTTTGTTTCGTATATAATACTGTATAGCATGTGTTTTCAACAGGTGGTCCGGGGACCAGCCTGGAATTGTTGACGAAAGTAAAAGAAATCTTTAGCTTGGGGGTCTATGGGGCTAAAATGTCATCAAATGGTGGTCCGTGGCTCAAATTCTGAATAAAATAGTGGACCTGGTAATGAAAAAGGTGGAAACCACTTTCCCTAGCAAGTGTCACAGTTTCCATGTATATCGTGTCGTACAATAGTTGCAGGCAAACTTAGTACAGTACACACTACATAGGTTTATAGCAGTGTAGCTTGAAACTAGAATGCATAGAATATCAGCATTCAAATGCAGTCAATGTACACATGCAATTAGAGTAGCCTGCGTGTAGTGATTTAGCCCAAGCTCTCATTTGCCCTTTTAAGTGATCGCATACCGGTGTTTCTGCATATAAATTACCCTCCCATCTGTTTTCATCATGTATCCCCAAAAGACACACACTGTCGGCTTATCTGGAAACTCCACATCGCGGCACTTTTCTCCCGTAAAGCCTGAACTATCATTGTGCCGTGCAAGCGTCGACTCGTGCGGC
>CM076968.1:46342959-46350459 GCA_039105355.1 Benthosema pterotum
GTGATTGGCAGATCACTGCCCCTCTCTCCAGGCTACATTTTCTATGTACTAGAAGGTCTTTTTTCCAGGACTTGTGTTCTGCAACGTTATAGGGACACCCCTTTCCACTAGTGCTACGAAGATGTAATAAACACCAAAAAAATATTATTTGAGCTCTACAAGACAAATCTCACTTCAAATGTTGAATACACCACAATAGAACTCAAAATATAGCCACCTGACATGATGCTGTATTAGGAGGACAAAAGATAATGAGTTGCTTAGCTCCGCCCATGACACAAATGGTAATTGTCAGGACTATTCTTGATTTGTATGGACCATGGCTTATACAACACACTTACAAGAACATACAGGTGAATTAAAGGGTCAAACATGAATAAATGGGACATGCATTCCAAGTGAAAATATACTGTAGACACCGTGCTATTCAAAGCTGCTATTCATCCCATGGATTTTGAGGCAGTACATGATGAGCGTTCAGGCAGACTAGTCTGGTCTGAATGCCCCAAAAAATGGTGGCTGATGACATTTAGACCTTAAGCAAGGTCAATTCTGCCACTGTGACACTGTGGCCAAGTGACACTGTGCTGAATGCATTTTGCCACATGCCAAGTGTACAAGTGACCGTTTTGTCAGAAATTGAGTAATTAGCAAGTAAAACCCCAAATTAACAACAGTTAAAAAAAGAAAAGAAAAATCAAATAGCTTTAAATTTGATATTTAATGAACATAATGGGTTTAACCCCCTTGGTTAGTCCTTTAGGAGGGCTGATTTGTCCACCGCTCATGTCTCTTCCATGTCCGGCGTTGGGAGTCTGGTGCAACGCACAGGTCCTGTGCCTCCTGGTGAGACTAGGAGGGGCACGGACAGGTGTCAAACCACAGAGCCTAGTCCCTCCACGCATCAGAACCTCCCAGTTTTGGCGGAGTATTTCAGGGGCGGTGGATTGGACGGCCTTGGCCTTTCCCTTGTGGGATTGATCAGGGGTAGCTACTGGGACGTGAGTCGGGGTGTCATGAACCCCGGCTGGGTCACCTGAGTGAGGGTATGATGTTCGAGAGACCCGAAACCCCAATGAGCTTAGGATACATCACTGAAGACACGTCCCAGGTTGCATCCATTCGATGTATTAAAAAAAAACCTTTCTATATGATTTTTATGAGCCAAATTCATTTCAAGTGATACAAATCCCCCATTTTTAATCTAATAATCTAATCTAATAATTAGGATAATGAATAACTAAAATAGAAATTGGTCTAATTCTGAATAATTGTACTTAAGTTGTTTTAAGTTGTTTCTATATGATTTTGAAGTGCTGAAACCACTCTGCCATATGCCAAGTGATATGAGGCAGATTTTTTTTCTGGAAACCAAGCTCACAGGGCTTTTATAAGATGTGCCTGTAGGCCACTAAAAGTATAGACCTATTCCATTTCATGGTGATTATGCAATACAGCAAAAATCATAAACAACAAAAGTACATCAAAAATTATAGCCAATTTCCAATTTTCGTAATTGCTTATATAATACTACTAAATTTCTAACAAAACCGTCACTTGTATCACTTGACATACGGCAGAAATGGATTCAGGACATCAAAACCGGACACTTTTGCCTGTGACCAAAAAGAGAGATTTAAGACTTACTTATGAGCTTGTAGATTGTTTCTTAGATTTACTTTGACTTATTAATGAAGTTACTTTAGAGAAAATCATTTCATTTTGAATTTGATAAACAATTTTAATAATTGAAAAAACAATTTTAATAACTGAGAAAAACAAATAAAAATAATAAAGGAAACAACAAACACAATAATAATGAGGGTAATAATAATAATAATTAACAATTATAAGGGTAATATAATAATAATGGGACCACATTTTTTTATCTTCCCAGGGGAGAAATTTGTCTAGCATTACATGCACATTACAATATGCCTCCAATTTAGGCAAATCAGACGCTCTTAAAGGGGTATTTCACTTTCAAAAAAAACGTTTTGTCTTTTTATGGTCTACTCAGTTCCATGCACATTAACCCCTTTATATACTGATCTCCCCCAAATCCAATAAAATACACATTTTGAGAGAAAATGCATTTTCCTCCAGTTTGCTTAACAAAACAGCTATAGTACCTGAATGTTCAGATGGCACTTGCCTGGAAAGCTTCACACAAAAAGGATGAGGAGAGTGTGTAGTCAGACCTCAAGAGTGAAGTATAGCTACAATGGAGTCAGTGCTGCCATTTGGGGCCAATACATTGACCCTTTGAGATCACAAGCTTCTGGGCTAGAAACATTGTTAATAGGAGGAGATATGTATATGAAAGGGTTACTTCTTGCTGATCCCTGCTGTCTGACCTGGTATTATAATCAGAGTACCTAGTAGTAAAAGAATAGGTAGACATCAATGGCAATGACAACTGCGTCAGCCGCATCCCTTCCGACCTGGAATGACATTGTCAATGTTGACATGGCTTTTTAAACTTGTATTCCACCCTCTGTGAACATCACAGTTAAGAATGGTGCCATTGCATAGGCCTACACATGACCATTGATAGATAGAATTTAGTTAATATACTTCTGGCAACTGGTGTGACAACTCGTGTGATGACCACATTCATGAGTTTTGATTTAAGCATATTTGCATGAATTGAAATTCCAAAACCAAATAGACAAACGATAGGAAGCGCTTGTTGTCTTTAGACGGACCACCCTGGAGCTATTCATTCACTGTCCTATGCATGTGGGCGGTGCTTCAAAGCACCCACACGGCTAGGGTTTGTTGGTAAATCAAGCGCTCCCTTCCCCAGGTCATCTTCACAATACAGTGGAAAGAAATAGCGCACCTGGGTTTGTTATTATCTGATTCAAGGTGTGGAGTATTGGGACTAAGAGTTTTAGAATCAATCATACACAGCACTTTTGACATACACATGAATTATAAGGACATTTTAAGAATTATCAGGACCTTCTGGCAGTCAAATTTGGGCATGAACGGATGAAATGCATCATCATCATCATCATCATCATCATCAATACTATAATTCAGAAAATGTCTGTCTGAATGTCTGAAACCGCCATTACTCCTCGCTGGCTGCACCAATCGCTCACACGGTTTCACACGGTTGTTAACCATAATATTAGGAAGAGACTGACAAAGCCCTTTTTTCAAAATTAACGCATTATATGGATCACCACATCATACATATATGGGGATACTCTGACCTCACGCACCATGGTTTGATTATGTTTGAGTCACCACGTCATACCTATATGGGATACTCTGACCTCACGCCCCAGGGTTTCATTATGTCTGAGTCACCACATCATGCCTATTATGGGATACATGTGACGTAGTGCTTTGTAGACGTAAAGCTTCATAGACGTAATAGGGAAATGTAGCAGTGCTGAAGACGTGTCCCAGATCACAAATACAACGGCACAAACGGCATGATAGACATTTTAACAGGTAGTTAATTAATAACACATTCCACAAATAAAATGCATAATTGTGCATTAGATACTATACAACTCTATTTCGGGTGGATGTTTTTGTATTTCTGGCATCAGGGGTTAATAACTACAAAATGTCAAAGGGATATTAGCAGGCACCCTCTTGAATTCTTAAGAGGTTGCCCTAAGCTACAAGACTCGGTTCAGCCCAAAAACAGCGCGCCGCCTCCCAACTAAAGTATATGGGAATGCTAAAGAACATATTAAACCATTGATTAGTGCTAAAATATGAGAAAACAAAGGATTGCTTTCCAGAAAGGCACACTTTTCAATATGTGAAGACACAAATTGTCTACAACATAACATCTGCCCATGATAAACATCTCTCACTCTTCATTGGCAATTTTAGAACCTCATACAGGTTCAGCATAATAGCTTCTTCACTTGGACAGGATACCACCAAATATGACTAAATTCAATAGACTATGCTGAGCTAATATTGTTCTGCTAAAGACATGGAGAAGTTGGAAGAGTTACACAACAACACTGCTCTAACAGGGAGACAGCATATGTTAGGATGTTGATATTGCCTTATAATTTACTAATAGACATAGATACTAGAAATTGAGATTGATACTGGGGCAATGTAAGATTACCAAAAAAACACACATTAATGCACCTGCATGGGTTTTGTCCAGACTGCTTCAACCAACCAAAATTTAGGCAGTTTGCCTGTAGAGTGCAGGGTCGTTAATTAGGCTGCATTGCTTAATTAACGACCCAACCATTGCAGTATGGGGGAAGGGCAGCAGTTGAACTGAGCTTACAGAACTACAGCAGTGAATTGTTCTTACAGGTGAAAGACAAAATCAGAGTATCCTGTTATTGCATCATACTGATTTTTGCCTCACACAAACATCTATTCTAATCACATAGTATACGTGTATTTAAACTGGCTAAAATAAACATTGATATGAACTGTTTTGGATATGTGATATAGTAGTGATTCTTGTAGCTGGGAGTCACTTCTTAAGAAATCAAGAGGGTGCCCACTGATATGCCTCGGGCATTTTTAATTATTAACCCCCCTTAATGTCCAAAATATAAAAAAAAAATCCATACAAAATACAGTTGTATGGTATTTAATGCAAATTACTTGGTCTAAATGCATCAAATTTATCATTATATAGTGTTTGTGAATATGGATATGCACAAAGTATATGATATTAATTATTGAATTGTTAATTAATGCACATTAACCCCTTTATGTACCGATCTCCCGCAAATCCAATAAAGACTCGGTTCAGCCCAAAAACAGCGTGCGGGCTCCCAACTAAAGTATATGGGAATGCTAAAGAACATATTAAACTAGTGATTAGTGCTAAAATATGAGAAAACAAAGGATTGCTATCCCGAAAGGCATACTTTTCAATATGTGAAGACACACATTGTCTACAACATAACATCTGCCCATGATAAACATCTCTCACTCTTCATTGGCAATTTTAGAACCTCATACAGGTTCAGCATAATAGCTTTTTCACTTGGACAGGATACCACCAAATATGACTAAATTCAATAGACTATGCTGAGCTAATATTGTTCTGCTAAAGACATGGGGAAGTTGGAAGAGTTACACAACAACACTGCTCTAACAGGGAGACAGCATATGTTAGGATGTTGATATTTGCCTTATAATTTACAAATAGACATAGATACTAGAAATTGAGATTGATACTAGGGATTGTAAGATTACCAAAAAACACACATTAATGCACCTGCATGGGTTTTGTCCAGACTGCTTCAACCAACCAAAAGATTTAGGCAGTTTGCCTGTAGAGTGCAGGGTCTTAATTAGGCTGCATTGCTTAATTAACGACCCAACCATTGCAGTATGGGGGAAGGGCAGCAGTTGAACTGAGCTTACAGAACTACAGCAGTGAATTGTTCTTACAGGTGAAAGACAAAATCAGAGTATCCTGTTATTGCATCATACTGATTTTTGCCTCACACAAACATCTATTCTAATCACATAGTATACGTGTATTTAAACTGGCTAAAATAAACATTGATATGAACTGTTTTTGGATATGTGAATAGTAGTGATTCTTGTAGCTGGGAGTCCTTCTTAAGAAATCAAGAGGGTGCCCACTGATATGCCTCGGGCATTTTTAATTATTAACCCCTTAATGTCCAAAAATATAAAAAAAAAATCCATACAAAATACAGTTGTATGGTATTTTAATGCAAAATACTACTTGGTCTAAATGCATCAAATTTATCATTATATAGTGTTTGTGAATATGGATATGCACAAAGTATATGATTATTAATTATTGAATTGTTAATTAATGCACATTAACCCCTTTATGTACCGATCTCCCGCAAATCCAGTAAAGACTCGGTTCAGCCCAAAAACAGCGCGCGGGCTCCCAACTAAAGTATATGGGAATGCTAAAGAACATATTAAACTAGTGATTAGTGCTAAAATATGAGAAAACAAAGGATTGCTATCCCGAAAGGCATACTTTTCAATATGTGAAGACACACATTGTCTGACTGCAGCCAAGTTGAAAGGTCATAGAGGTAGTAAGTAAAAGAAAGACAAGAGCGGTAATAATTCAGTAATACGCCTGAGTGAAAAGGTAGGTTTTAAGCCGGCTTTAAAGTATAGGACATAAAAGGGGACAGGCTTGAGACAAAAATTTACAGAGTGATGTCAGAGGGGTCACAGAGTGATGTCAGAGGGTCATGTCTATGTTCCCTCAGCTCTTAAAGTCAGGTTAGGATTAGGGGTAGGGATAGTAATAGATTAACCCTAACCCAAACGCCCAAACCTAACCCTAAACGAAGGCATGTCAAATGTCGCGAAGTAACGTTTGACATGCTTTCGGTTAGGTTATGGTTTGTGCGTTTGGGTTGGGGTTAGTCAGCGAGGAACATAGACCTGAGGGAACATAGAAATGGTCCCATGTCAGACACGTGTCACCATGATGATGCGGGCTGCCAGACACTTGTTACGATGAGTGAACATGATTATGTCATCAGTGTGACCCGCCCCAGAGTTTTCTAAACTCTGACCCGCCCGCCCACCCTCGGACAAAGTTCCCCCGAGTTTCTACAGTTACATGCGACCTGCGGCCTATATGAGCTATATATAGTAATTTATTGTATAATTAGGTGGGTTGCCTAAAGGCAACACACTATTGTTATTAGTGTGGTTGCCTTTGGGCGACCACACTCTGCAATTCCCTCTGGAATTGCTCCTATCTAGTTAAAATATTAAGTTTGCCAGATGGTCCTAATAGGACACACACAACACACACACACCCCACACACGACACCTGATACACACCAAATGTAAAAATGCCTCCTTTTTAGGGCCATATGTAAAAACGCCTCCTATTTTTAGGACCATGCCAATTCAACACCAGGCATGGCTTATGACAATCTCTATCTGTTTTAAATGGTCTTACTTCTTAGGACCGGGTTTTTGGTCCTAACTTGTCCACCGGTCCTAAGTTGGAAGGTGTTTTTCTTCGAAAACGGTCCTAAGTAGATAACATATGTGAGAACACACACACACGCACCACACACACCACACACACACACACACACATGCGCGTATGCATGCACACTCACAGA
This sequence comes from Benthosema pterotum, assembly GCA_039105355.1. NCBI lineage: Eukaryota > Metazoa > Chordata > Actinopteri > Myctophiformes > Myctophidae > Benthosema > Benthosema pterotum. The sequence continues at coordinate 46,350,057 of CM076968.1, forward strand.
GGCAGACATCCACATGGTGTGCTGCGTGGCAGGGGCGGATGTAACATTTTCCCAATTGGGAGGGAAGGAGAAAATGGTATGGGCATAGTGACTTATAAAGCAAGTAAAGCATCAATAATAACATCATTGTTGTTGAAGTTGCAACAGACACGCACATGCAAAAGCTAAAGTCTGACTCAGAGAGTTTTATGTTTTCAATGATGAAATGCTGTTGGTTTAGTGGTGACACAGCTGTAGTTAGTTAGTAGCAGTAGTAGAGTTTCAAAACATTTTAAACTGTAGGCACTATAATAATCTGAATATCTTGGGTTGTTTTGCATGCCATCATGTTTGGCCGGTCTGGGCATTTCATTGACCCCCCCCCCCCTGCCCATGCCTAGAAATCCTCCCCGGCTGCGTGTTG
>CM076968.1:46355459-46435459 GCA_039105355.1 Benthosema pterotum
CCTGCTTTTAAAGCCATGTCTGGTGGTCGCCCCCCTGCCTTCGTGGTCGCCCCCCCTGCCTTCGTGGTCGCCCCCCCCTCCCCCCCCCCCTCCCCTAATGGCGCCCTAGACACCTGCCTAGTCTGCCTAGTGGCAAAAACGCCCCTGCGCACACGTCATCACAGAGATTCCACTGTGTCACATGATGACTGAGAAAAAAAAGCTCACCAGAATTGAGGTCTAAAACCAGACGCAGGCGAAGCGAGCATGTTGTGCAGCAAACAACCCTCCGTGTGATAATGATGTACCGCTTCACATGCTTGCATCATCATCACATGGAGTCTTCTCTGCACAAAACGCAGGTCTCTTGGATAGATCAACTAGAGGCTCATTTTATACAGTAGCACCCTGTGTGAAAAGCCCTTCAGTCATGAACTTCTCACCCTGAGATGAAAGCTGATCAGATAAAATGAATATGAAATACGCGCTGTCTTACATTAGCATTATCTCAACTATTTTCGACTATTATACTCTATCTATGCTCACTGTCATCAGTTGTCATTATGATCAGCGCTCGGCTGCACAAGACCCAGCCATGGTTAAGGTATAAGCTGCATACGGATGCACCATCGGATGGCTAGTTAATTGTCAATTGTTTGGCCAACCCAGGACCTCATGTTGGACATTTGCATCAATGAGGGGGTTGCAGAAAACATCGGCGGTCATGCTGTTGGTGTAACTCGAAATAGTGACAAACGCTAAGTGGTGTTCCGTGAATGTCCGTTGTGTTCAGGCCAGGGCATTATCTCTATTATCTGGCCAAATGAAGGATGTGTAGTAGACTTTGGCTCGATGAATGAAGTCAACAGAGGTGACACAACTGTCTTTAAATAGCTGCTCTGGGCCAAGTGCCAGCCGGTCCCATAGTCCGGAGGGACGACTGCCTGTGATTGACTATAGTGTGTTGTCAGGACAACTGTCCAAACAAACACTGTTCTGAGTCCCTCTCTCTGTGGCTCTACCATGTGCTTTAAGGCTGGCCCTGTTCCTCCTCCACCAGTCAACAACAAAACAAGTGTACAGCCAAATGAATGAATAACAGGCCACCGGCTCCTCAGTGGAAACCAAATTAATAGATGCTGCGTCAAACAAGAGGCATTTTTTTTTTTTTTTTTTTTTTGACACGGGTAAATATTTACTCCAGAAGCGACTGGTGCATGCAGGGAGGGAATGAGAAGAATGGCACTGTAAAAAAAAAAAAAATGGGTTCCTTCCTTTCTCCCGCGGGAGTGGCGTGGCACTGGCACTGCGACAGTGTGTTTTTGTCGGCGGCAGTCATACATATGTATTGGGGTGGGAGGGGGTGACGGCTTTCATTATCTGATGGCCTGCCTTTTGTTAACTGTATGAAATGCAAGAAATTTCTCCTTCCCGTTGGTCAGGCGAAATTATAAGTTCCACCCACTCCTACCAGAGGAGATGTTGGTGTCTCTCTGTACGCTCCTGGCATGTTTAATTACAGCAGGAGCAAAGTACGCAGAGAGAGGGGAAAAAAGTACCAATCTCCCTATATCCCTGTGTACCTGGGGTTTTCAACAGGTAGTCCTGGGACCGCCAATGGTCCTTTAGAGGGTTCCAGGTGGTCCCCCAGCTGAGTTGGGTAACCAGATGAAAGGTTGGTTAGCCAGGTAACTCTTGTGAGTGTAAACATGAAACCAATTGGTCCATTTGGTTTCACGCTCTCAAGAGTTAAAATATTCATCAGGTAAATTAGCACCACTTACACAATTAAGTCTAGACAATTACAGAATGTAGAAGAATGATCATTTTGATTTACTGGTTTGCCTGTTTTGTTTGCTGAAAAAATCAGCCTGGAGTAGTAGACAAAAGCAAAACAAAAATCATTAGTTTTAGTGTCTGAGGCGAAAATGTCGTCGAATGGTGGTCAAATGTGGCTCAAATGCTGAATAAATAGCGGTCCTTGTATGAAAAAGGCTGAAAAACACATACAGTACTCTCTTCTCCGTCTCTCTCATTTGTCCAAAGGTGTAATATTCAGAGAGTTCTGTTCTGCCGGCAGAGGATAGAGATAGATAGAGAGAGATAGAGAGCATGCTTGGCATAGCAATGCAGAGCGCACCGCCAGTGCAAAGCCGGCGATTGCAATCGGCATGGTGCCCGCAAATAAAAGAGGATGTGTTTGTACAGGGGAGACAGCTGGCTGCGGAGGCACGTCCGTCCATACGGCCTGTCGAGTAGTTCTTCTTCAAACCACCTCCCTAAAAATAACGCCATGTTTCCCCACACGACATGATGCCTGCAGTCGATTTAGCAAGGTGCTTCGTTCTGTCAGTCGGGAGGAGACTGATGTATGGATGTGTGTTGGAATTGAATTGAAAAATAGCAGACCTACAAGCTCATAGCGCGCCACCTAGTGGCGCACTATGAGCGTGTAGGTCTGCTGTTTTTGAAAAATTGTGAAAATGTGGCCTAAATTTTTGAATCTATTATTTTAGAAGCAAACATTTTTAACTCAAATCTTTGCTTCTGGGGGATCCTGAGAACAACATGTTTTCCTGGGGGTCCTTGGCATGAAATAAGTTGATCATTGACACAGAAACAGATTTTTTCAGGAAAACTAAAATCTAGTGCATCAGGAGTTTGATGAATTTGGTGCCGGAAACTAGAAACTAGGGTCAGAAACTAGAAACTAATGTCAGAGACTTAAGCAAGCTCAAAAGGGGAATTTCACCCATTTTCAACATCTTAAAGATGTCGTGTCCACATGATAAAAAAGTGAAACACAACCGGATGTCGTCATCAAGTTGTGTTTCACCATGTTAATGATTTTTTTCTTTTAGGACATTTGTTTGTTGAACCAAATGGACCTAGCGGGTCCATTTGGTTCCATTTATAAACTCTCAGGAAAATGTTGAAAATGGGTGGAATTCCCCTAAAAATCTTTAGCCTCAGTGGATGTAGTTGGTGGACAAAATACACAGTACAAACCCAGTACTTGATTCAAAGCAAAGCATAGATGGCCTTTGTCAAACATTTATTCAACAAAGTAAAAGATTCCATGTCAAATTTGCACTTGAGTTAGACTGGAGTACCTGCTTTAAAAAATATATGCAAGCCTTCAAAAGTGCATGCCTTACAAAATACTAGTACAAATACAAAGGGCATTTTGTTTTTTGATATCAATGCTGTATATTGAAATTCCCAACCATTTCCATCCAAAAAAAGAATCTGCCATTTTCACCACATTTGGAATAGAGCTTCAAGTGGTTCATTCATAATGTAGTGGAGTCAGTGCAGGAGTTCTTTGATATTTTAGTGGGGTTCAAGTTTCCAAAGACAAAAAGGTACTAGAACAAAGTATGGAACACTTAGAGAGACGTGCTGAAATCCAGAGGGCACATTGGACAAAAATAGCACAGGTTTCCTCATACAAGTACTTGTGGATTGTCAGGATTGATAATTCACTAACTTGGAACACACGTGTACTGTACTGTAGATGGTCTCTGCACTTAAAGGGGAACTCTGCCCATTTTCAACATTCAATATGTATATAGAGGTGTTGGTGGACATGATACAAAAGTTCCCCCATTCTGTGTTCCCAAGAAATGGAGGTCTGAAGAAAACCACTAACATGGTGAAACATCTTGATGACATCATCAAGATGTATTTTCACCATGTTAATGGATTTCTTTAGACGCTTCTTTTTTTCTGAGAGCGTACAAATGGAACCAAATGAACCCGTTAGGGTTCATTTGGTTGCATTTGTACGCTCTTGCATTTGTACGCTCTCAAAAATATTGAAAATGGGTGGAATTCCCCTTTAATGGAACGCCAAAAAAGTTATGTTAGTGTTCTATCGGGGCAGTCTTGGAAAGCATGGTCAGATTTGGTATCACAGTTTGGTTCGGTATAAACTCTCAGTGACTGAGGTCCACACTGTTCAGAATGTTGCAAAACAGCAGGGAAGATCATAGGGGTTAGACAACTCGCCTCTCTGCAGTCTATTTATGAGCAGATGAGCAGGCCACATTAAAACAGGCTCAGGAAATTGTTGGTGATGCTACCTGTGTTTTAAATGGAGAGTTTGTACTTCCAAAGTGGAAGTACATCAGGTTTAAAGAAAAATGTTTGTACAAAGCCTCAACCAAAATGTTGAATGAGGCTCTGAAACAGCAGTGAATGTAAAGGCTCAAACCTACTCCAGGGTGAAGTGAGTTTCGATGAAGAGTTTTCACCTTTCACCCTGTGTAGTTCACCTTTCACCCTGTGTAGTTCTTGAAGGTTTCAACCCTGGAGTATGTACAGTATTAGTCAGGGTGAAGCCTTCAAAAACTACATTGCGGTGAAAACTCTTCACCTAAAGTCACTAAACCCTGAAGTATGTAAGAGCCTTTAGAGGTCAGATTATTCACACAGTGTGCACAGTGTAATGTTGTCTCCCTCTGTTTTGAATTTTGCTTGTCATGTACAGGTATGTTGAATGTGTGGCTGAAGCAGGGGTGTACGTATGCCCAAGACAAATTTCCCTTGTGGACAATAGAGTTTACCTTGACCTTCTAGCAAAAATAGCATATTTACAAGCTATTCTCCTAAATGCTGCCTTCCGTAACACCGTGCTCTACATACTGTAGTCTTCATAGTCTGGAGAGGGCAGTCTCTCAGCCCCCTTTGACATGTCTCTGTGTGCACGCCACTCAGGACTCACATATATAAGAAAGTACAACCAGGGGTTGACACTAAGGTCTCCGAGGCACTTGCCCATCGGGCAAGTGCAAGTCTGGTTCTACTTGCCCTCAGGTCATGGTCACTTGCCCCCCAAAAATATATTGTAAATTTTGCATTTAAGGTTACTTCCTACTTGGGTGCTTTAAACCAGGGGTTTTCAACACATGGTCCCTGAGAGGGTTCCAGGTGTCCCCAGCTAAGTTGGTTAACTAGATGTAACTCCTGAGAACGTAAAAATGAAACCAAATGGACCCTTGCGGGTCCATTTGGTTTCATTTTTACACTCTCAAGAGTTAACATTCATCATCTTAATTAGCCCAGGTCTACACAACTAGAGAATGTAGAAGATAATGGTCATTTTGATCTGTATGTTAATTTGCCTGTTTTGTGTCCCAAATCCAGCCTGGAATTGTGGACAAAAACGCAATAAGTTGCATACTTGCCCGATCGGGCAACCAGGTAGCAGTCTTCACTTGCCCCACCATTTTTTTTTACTTGCCCCGGGCAAGCGGGCAAGTCTTGGTGTCAAGCCCTGTACAACACTTACAGTAGCTACTAGCGTCCACACCTAACTGTTGTCTTCTCTTCTCTCTCTCTCTCCTGCAGCTCTCAAGGACCCGTGCAGCAAGGTGTCATGCAGCTACGGCAGCACCTGCGTTCCGTCCTCGGACGGCCTGTCGGCCAAGTGCATGTGTCCACTGAGCTGCAAGGACAAGCCGCTGCACACGGTGTGCGGCAGCGACGGACAGGACTACGCCAACGAGTGTGAGCTGCACCAGCACGCCTGTGACAACCAGAAGAACATACGGGTGCAGCACCAGGGGCCCTGTGGTGAGTGTGGCTGGTGACAGTGGTGCACACTCACCAAACATGTGCATTTTCTCCTCTCCTCTCTTCTCACTGGCTACTGTTGTTTCTTCTGTCCACTGTCCCTCATTTGTCATTCTGGAATTCCGTTTTTAACACAAAACCTACCACGTCTTAGGACCGTGAGCCAACCGTTTGCCTGCCGCAACTCTTGTATAGTGTAGCCTCGACACCCAGACTTGCATTTTCACCCACGTTGTGCGATAACTGAAAGTGTGGACTAGCTTTTTAGCTGCGGTGGCCTAGAAGTGGGAGTAAAACTTCCGGGGTGGGCGTGACTTAGCACAGCAGTGGAGGGGATGACAACACGTTGGTCAGATCAGCTCATCTGCGACGCTCATCTGCGACGACCCGGTTTGATATCAATAATAAAGCTTATATGAAGGTGCAGCACGTCAAAAGTGTGACCTATTTGGATTATTATGACAGTATGCACCGCCAGTTGAGCAAGGGAAGCAGTCTTTGTGTCTGTTGAATGTTGAAAGCTTGTTTTGCCCAAACCGCTCCCCCGCCCCTCCTCTCCCTTTTCACCGTTTGTAGTTTTGTTTTCGTGCCGTGGAGGTTACTGTCTCCCAAGGCGCGCAACCTTGTGGTGTTTTGTCTCCTAAACCACCCAGACAAACCTAGAAATAGGCAGACCGAGAGAGAGAGAGAGAGAGAGAGAGAGAGAAGAATTCCCTCACTTATCGTGGCATGGCCACAGTGTGCACTTTACTCTAGTGAAAACATGAAATCTCACCCCACTAGTAGACGTTCAAGGACAAACATTGCACTTTTCTACTCCGCCACCTTTCTAGGAAAGCGCAAAAAAGGACATTATGAGCTTGTAGATCGGCTGTAGTTATTATTATTATCGATCGCGGAGCACTTTGTCCACCGCCGGCGATGCATGCACACCTCTCTGGAGACGAGAGAGAAAGAGAGGGTCACGAGGAAAGATGGATGCCCTGTATCCCCTGGCAGGAGAGCCATGGCAATACATATATATCTAACCCGGCCGAGTCGGCTGAAGCCGCGCCGAGTGGCCCTAACCCCACCTGGTTGGGTGGGCACAGAGGGGCCCAGGGGTCCAGACAGCAGACGACGGCCCTGTAAATCTTCCGTCCTCGAGCCTCGGCCTTATAGCCAGCCAGAGACAAAGTGCTGTTGATTTATCCGCCTTACCCTGGGCCATGCAGACTCACGCTGTCTAATTGCCCAGGCTGCATGCGCTCAGCTCAGCTGCTGCGAGGACTCAGCTCCTGGAAGCCCTTCTTTCCGTGTTAATGGGAGGTAATGGTTTCTCCCGTGGATAATGGGCCCGGCTGGCTGGCTGGCTGGCTGCAGCGCTGTGGAACGGCGGACGGCGGACGAGCAGACACCTCGTTTGGGTATTTATATTTAGATAGCCTCCTCACAGCCAGCCTGGTCTCATATAGTGCTCACAACAACAAACAACAGGCTGGCTGCAGCAGGCAGGCAGGCTCTCGCCCGGCCAAGCGGACATCTCTCTCTCTCTCCCTCTATCTCTCTCTCTTGCTCTCGCTTTTATGTTTCCGACGGTGTTGTTACTCTTTGTCTCACAGCCAGGGCTTTGAAAAGCCATTACGCCGTTCTCTCTCGCCTATATCACTCCATCTCTGTCTCCTCTCCTCTCTTTGGCCCTTCTCTCTCTCCGTCAGTTTATCTCTGTCATTTCCTCTCATTCAGACGAGGGCCTGTACCTGCTCTCTCTCTCTCCCCCCCCCCCTCCCCTCCCCCAGGTGCGGATGTAACATTTCCCAATTGGGGGGGCAGGAGAAAATGCTATGGGGGCGGCTTCATCGCCAGTGAAGCTTCGCGCCATGGGCGATGAAGCCGCACCCATACCATTTTCAAGCATCAATAATAACATCAGTTGTTGTTGAAGTTGCAACAGACACGGAGCATGCATAAAGCTAAAGGTCTGACTCAGAGAGTTTTCTGTTTTCAATGATGAAACGGTGTTGGTTTAGTGGTGCCACAATTGTAGTTAGTTAGTAGCATAGTTGTTCAAATCATTTTAATTATAAGCACTTTAATTTTAAATATCTTTGAAATGTGCAGGTTGTTTGCATGCTATCATATTTGGTAAGGCAGTCAGAGCATTTAAGGGGGGCTTGCCCCCCTATGCCCATGCCTAGATCCGCCCCTGTCTCTCCCCCCGGCCTGCTATGTATTGACCTTTTATCCCGGGACGTGTGTGTAGAGTGTGGAGTGACTGGGACCCATCAGTTGTCCGGCGCATTAACACAATCCCGAGCAGCAACATAAATCCTTCGTCTCCCTTCCTCTCCGTGCTTGAATGAGGGGCGGCGGGATAAGGATCCCGTCTCATCCAAGACCCTTTCTCCTGACCCCTCCTCCGTCCACCCCCACCACCACCACCCCGATCCCATTACAATCCTCCTAGCTGATACGGGGGGCCACGCCAGACCCCTCCCAAGGACCATATCAAGCAGCTCATGTCTTCATCTATTTGACGCCTGTCTGCCCTAATGTCATAGAACTCCACTCGTTTCTGAGCTGCTGCTGCTGCAGTACTGTCTCTTCTCTTCTCTTCTCTTCTCTTCTCTTCTCTTCTCTTCTCTTCTCTTCTCTTCTCTTCTCTTCTTCTTCTCTTCTCTTCTCTTCTCTTCTCTTCTCTTCTCTTCTCTTCTCTTCTCTTCTCTTCTCTTCTCTTCTCATTTACTCTCATTTACTCTCATTTACTCTCATTTACTCTCCTAACCTGGATGTGCCAATTAAAAAAACAACAACAAAACAAACAAACCAGTAATGAAATGACATCGCACTATCAGACCCTCCCCTAACTCCTCCCCCTTTATCATACAACTAGAGCTGTGGGTGTGTAGATTTTTCCTGAGAGTGTACAAATGTGAACGGTGTTTGTAGGGTAGTAAAAAAGACAAGGCACTCCATCTTTAAATATTCTTGCCTGAAAGCACTCTCCTCTCTCTCTCTCCGCAGACCCCTGCAAGGACAGTGAGAACAGCCTGAACGTCCTGTGTCGGGTGGAGGTTCGCACCCACCAGTCGGTGGTGTTCCAGCCGCCCGAGAGCTGCACACCGGACCCAGAGCCGCTGTGTGCCAGCGACGGACAGACCTACACCAGCGAGTGTGCCATGGTGCGCACCGGCATGCAGCGGGGCATCGACCTCAGGAAGATGCACCAAGGACGCTGCAGAAAGCTGGGTACGACCAGGGGCGTTTTTGCCATTAGGCAGACTAGGCAGTTGCCTGGGCACCATGAGGGGACAGGGGGGCACCGGGGTGACCACCAGACATGCTTTAAAAAGGATCCCAGGCCAATAAGCCTCATATGCATGAATACATTATACTTGTCCTCTATAACTAGAATTGAACATGTATAATATGTTCTTTAACCTAACCCCATAGAAAACACCAGCTCAGATTTTCTGGGTGCAGTTGAGTTAAATCATTAAAACCTAAAAACAAAAAAAAAAGAAAAGAAAATGAATGTCACAAAACTTTTAAATCTCAGCCTTCCATTGTGTCCAACTCTTTTGTGATTAGTAAGTAATTAGTAAGCAGGCTCTCCACAGTCGTTAGTCCTTGAGAATCAGCTACGTGTCCAATGTGTAATTAAGTGCCAAAATGAAATAAATAAATATAGGATGATTGCAAAAATTAGACCACAACATTTTCACATCTTCAAACAATCGGCCTCATGCGCCAATAAGTTCTTACATTTTCCTCTTAGAATTTCTTCCTAAGAGAATTTCTAAAGAGAAGTCCAGACAGATTCGTGAGGCGTTCTTATGTAGGTGTTTTTTTTTTCACAAAATATGTTCTTGTGATGATGAAACCAAAACCTTAGTTATCCCAGTTATCATAGGTAGACACCCCATCTGTCCTAAATTTGCATCCTAATTACCATAGGGAACCACCTACTAATTCCAATATAAGGTATTGATAATTCCCATTACTTCCGTAGTAGTGGATAGTAGTGAATATAAAATAGTATTGCTGGACTCTGAACTAAAGGTGGCTAGGAAACATTGAGAAATCACAAAATGTTCTTTAAAAAAAGTGGGTCGAAGAACAAAATTCATCTTAAGAAGAGCGTTTGACGCGTGAGGCCCAATATGTTTGAGTTGTACAGGGCGATATCAAGTCGGGTGTAAGTTTGCTCACAGCTAAAGGTACACAGGAGGAATCACACCTCATCAGAGCAGGACAGGAGATAAACAGCCCGGAGGCACTTATATAACAGCTGCTATACTAACAGCATACAGCACCACAATACAATACAGATGGAATAGTTTGACACTGTGCAACCAGATTTTTGCTCTGCGGCGCCGTTAGATAAACAACTGCGAGGTCTGGAGGTCCGTAGCTATCCGTGCTAGCAGCAAGGCACCGCCGGGCTCGATAAGAGCCTCGGGAGCCCAACGGTATCTGTGGTATTAGAAAGCGGTCCTTTAAGCCATTTTGTCCTCACTAGGATATAGTTTCTGACACTAGATTCTAGTTTCTGACACTAGATTCTAGTCCAATCCAAGTTCCAGTGTCAGTGATGCTTAACATATTTCATGCCAAGGACCCCTAGAATTATCTATAATTTTGGCTGCGGACCCCCATTTGAAAACATGTGGTTCTCAATATCCCCCAAGAAACAAAGATCTGAATTAAAAAAAAGGTTTGCTTCTGAAATAATATATTCAAAGATTTGCGCCGCATTTTCATGATTTTTCAAAAAAGGAAAAAAAATAAAAATAGCAGACCTACAAGCCCATAGTGCACCACCAAGTGGCGCGCTATGAGCTTGTAGATCTGCTATATTTTCAATAGGTAAGGTATAACATAGGGTGGTGTGCACTTGACTTTTAAATGAAGTCTGAAAACAGTTACCACAGCAGGGAGGTGGTACCACCCTGGTGCCTCAGGAGCAGTCTGGTAACAGTCATCTCAAGTGCTTACTACTGTAGGCTATGCTATACACCAAGGCACCGTCAGGCAGGTTAAGCCTTTAGTCAACACAGAGCTGTCAGGCCTTTTACTGTATACTGTCAGATAGCCATCGGACAAAAATCCAATTTCCCCGCCATGGTGGTGGTGGTGGTGGTGGTGTAGTCGTTACTGCTGCTGCTGTCCCTGCGCGGCGAGGCCACGGGTGCAGCCCCGCCGACGTGCCTCTGTAGGGTCTGTGGCTCTGACGCCAGGACCCCCACCAACCCCCCACCCACCCCCTCAACCACCCTGACAAAGCCAAAGACAAGACAGAAAGACGGCGGGGTCGCCCCTTCTGTCAACAGAGGAGGGCGACGGAGCATTTCGCCCCCCTGTCTGTCTGCTCCTCGGTCTCGCTCCGTGCCGCGGTGATGGAAGGATGCGTCTGAGGATCTTCCAGGGCCTCCGAGGGGCTGAAATCTATACTAGGCTCTGAAGTGCAGTGGTGGACTGGGCAAAAAAATCGGCCCGGACATTTTTAGTGTGATTTGGCCTAGACCGGCCCACAACAACCAACACGTGATAGACCTATTCTACCTGGTATACTGTAGTTGGCTGTAACTCTGAGAGCGTAAACATGAAACCAAATGGACCCTTGCGGGTCCATTTGGCTTCATGTTAACACTCTCAAGAGTTAAAATATTCATCTAAATTGGCCCAAGTCTAGTTAGAAAATTTAGAAGATGAATGCTCATTTTGGTCTGTATGTTGGACTGTTTTGTTTCCCCAAATCCAGCCTGGAATTGTGGACCCAAAAGCAAAATAAATCTTTAGTTTTGGGGTCTGTGGGGCTAAAATGTTATCAAATCGTGGACCTCCGTGGCTCAAAATTCTGAATGAATAGTGGGCCCTGGGATCAAAAAGGTTGAAAACCAGTGCTTTTAATCATGGCGTGATACCACCGGCCCCCTACGGGTCGTGGCCCACCAGGAGACCTCCCTGTACGCCCTATGGTCAATCCGACCCTGCTGAAGTGTGTTGTGTTGTGTGTACCGTAGGCTGGGGGCGGTGGGCGTGTTTGGGGTGTTTAAGCGAAACAAAAAAATAGTGGTTGGTCGGTTCGATAGAGTGCGCCATGCGTTCACATTTGCGCGCCTAAGCAAAAATAAGAAACCTCTCTGACCGTGCTTCTCTGCGCATGTCGCCCCCAACGTGTGTCTTTTCAAATGACTGAACAATTCAATTTGCAACAGAAACCACTGTGTGAAATCCTAGTCCTCAGCACATTCCAGTCTGGTACGGCCGGGTGAAAATGGCCGCCTCGTTCTGTATGGTAGCCGCGCCGCTGCAACATCGTCGCTCGGTCCAGTGGAAACCTGGTATGTCCAAAGTGCCTTCTTTTCAGGAAATGGAAAAAGGTATAACAAACAAGCAGCCAGACAAAATGGCTAATAATCCCTGGCTAATAAGATACTGTAAATACGCCTTAAAATGTTATACCTACCATCTATAACTACACTTAAATATGTCCATGTGTGGCCCAGACATGGAATATACTGTATATGGAAAGCACATGCTAATAAAAAGTATATACAGTTGTATTATTAGTAGTATTACTAATACTAGTATTATACGTTGTTTTTACTATCATATGCATTCCATACATTCCATAGGTCTGGCCCACATCTAGACATAATGACATCATCAACCTTAAAGAAATTTTGGAAATAAAATATTCATGGTGTTTTTATTTTGTCATTTTAGTTATAGAGGCCAAGCATAATATGTCTGATTGGCCAGGGATACTTTTTAACAGCAGCCAAAGGTTGTTCAAAAAGGTCCACTGTACTCACAGTACTGTACTGATGTATGTACACAGTAAGACATCAGTATATACACCACATGACCGATGGAGATACAGGGTTTCTGCCCGACAGCCAGCCCAGCCAGGCTGGGCAGGGTTCCGTCACCCAGATAAGACCCCCGATGCAGGGAAGTGAAGCCCTGCGTCGCCTTCTAAAAGAAAAGATGGATGAATCAATGGAATGGCGGGTTACAAATGCCACCCATAGAAACATATTCAAAGTGCTGCTTTAGTGCTTCCAGATAGAAGGAGTCAATTTCTAATGGCTCTGACTCACTTCACTGACATTTAGTATCGTTTTATTTTATTTCTTTATTCTTGCATCTGCTGATTACCCTACATGAATGCAGACAGATTAGCTTAGAGTTTTTATTTGGTCTCTGAATCATCTTGCACTCCTCATCATTTGTTTGTATCTTATTCTATCATCATATCGTTTTTATTTTCTTTGCACTTTAATTATAATCGTCATCTCTCCTTCGGGCTGAGCTTGCTCGTGCATGTTCAAGCGCAGCCTCCACACAGATTACCTGCTTAAACAGTATTGTCAGTCCCGCGTTAAAGTTTATGGTTCCGGAAAAGCATTGAAGGCGGATGTCGTGTGATTTTTATATGTCTCTGGCGCTGCACATATTATAATAACAGTAAGTTACTACTATATCTATATGGGAACATTTTTCTCAGTCGTCATAAATCCTGTATACTTTGTGAGGGTCTCTCTTTCACACTGAAGCGATGATTGCCACACGGCCCCCGTTGGCAGCCGATGCTGCACATTCAGAGCTTTCGCTTCATGGAGTCTTATCCCGTCTCCTCACCAAAAAAAAGAAGATCCAATTCGACAGGGGCAGGGGGGGGCAATGGGGGCAATGCCCCCCAAATGCCCTGACTGCCCCACCAAACATGATGGCATGCAAAACAACCCAAGATATTTCAAATTAAAGTGCTTATATGAATCAATGAATGAATACGTTTATTTCGTGTCTGCCCATCCCGCACGATGGGCTTATATTTAAAAATGATTTGAAACACTACTACTGCTACTAACTAACTACAGCTGTGGCGCCACTAAACCAACAGCATTTCATCATTGAAAACAGAAAACTCTCTGAGTCAGACCTTTAGCTTCATGCATGTTGCATGTTTGTTGCAACTTCAACAACAACTGATGTTATTATTGATGCTTTACTTGACTAATAAAAGTCCTGCAACCGAAGGGTGTGGCGCGCGCACGGGCGATGAAGCCGCCCCCCCCCCCCCCCCTACCATTTTCTCCTGCCCCCCCCCCCCCCCCCCCCAATTGGGAAATGTTACATCCGCCCCAGCAATTGGGGCGAGGGCGGTTCAACTTACTGAGGAGGAGTGCACTGCATGGGGGTTTTACTGCAAGGAGGAGGACATACGCTACCATGCAATACTAACAGCATTATAGACACACATAAATCTCTCCCTCGCCACGAATCTACTGTAATCCCTCAACTCCAACCGAGTCGGATTCCTCATCTGTTCAGTGCACTGACTGACTGACTGAGGGGGTGAATGGAATGGCGACTATTCTGGGGGCTCTTAGTTTGGAATCCTGTCCAGGTTGGGATGAGTTCTATGTTGAAACGTCATTCCCTTTTTTCCCGCTGAGGATTGCGGTTTCGGATCTTCTCTCAACTTACAGTGATGTTCTATCACGCCCGGATATAACCTTTCCCAATTGGAAACTGACTGAGATATTTTTCTTTTTTAAATGATGAAATAGTGTTGATTTAGTGGTGACGATTGCAGTAGTTAGTAGCGTAGTGTTTCAAGTCATTTCAAATATACTGTAAGCACTTTAATTTGAAATATCTTTGAAATTTGGATTGTTTTGTGAGGCAGTTTAGGCCAGGATGTAACATTTCCCAATGTTATGGGGCGGCTTCATCGGCCGTGTCGATTCACGCCACAGGGGATGAAGCCGCACCCATACCATTTTCGGTTACAGGACCTTTATTAGGCAAGTAAAAGCATCAATAATAACATCAGTTGTTATTGACGTTGCAACAGGCACAAAGAAAGCATAAAGCTAAAGGTCTGACTCAGGGAGTTTTCTGTTTTGAATGATGGTTTAGTGGTACCACAACTGTAGTTAGTTTGTTAGCAGTAGTAGGCCTAGGCCTAGTGTTTCAAATGTTATTTTCATTTTAAATAATAAGCACTTTTATTTGAAATATCTTTGAAATCTTGTTTGTTTTGCATGACATCATGTTTGGTGGGGCAGTCAGGGCATTTAGGGGGGCTCCGTCCTGCCATGCCTATGCCTAGATCCAACCCTGGTTTAGAGGGGCATTGCCTCCCCAATGTCCATGTGTAGATCCAGCCTTGCATTCCCCTCACTCTGTCTCCGTCTCTCTCTCCCCTTCCAGAGGAGTGTAAGGAGGAGTGCTCGTACAACGCGGTGTGCCTGGTGGAGCGTCTGGGCGTTCGTTGCTCCTGTGAGCCCATCCAGTGCGACGGCACCTACAAGCCGCTGTGCGGCAAGGACGGACGCACCTACGCCAACGACTGTGAGCGGCGGCGGGCCGAGTGCCTGGCCAAGACGCACATCCCCGTCAAGCAGCAGGGGCCCTGTGGTGAGTGGTGGTGGTATATATTCAAACTGTTGCTTTTTCCAGGCTAAATGTTTTGTTATTGTGTTATGTGTGTCTTTGATTACTGGGCCGGGGGTTGTGTTCTGCAGGGATTGTTCAAAACATCCTGGGCAGGGGGGAGTTTATATATATTATATATGCCTTGTTCCTCTGAAATCTGTGTGGCTCCACTCCGCGCCACACGTTTTTTATCGCTATCCCACCTCTTCGCCATCCTTCACGCTCCATCCATCCCATCACATCTCTCCCATACACAACAAAAACAAAGAGAAATAAACCTTCCCTTCTCTCTCTACCATGATTCACTGATCCACACCTTCTCCGCCTCCCTGTTGTACCTCTGTACCTCCTCCTCCTGTTCCTCCTCCTCTTCAGTATGTCTCGTCTACTGTTCTGTCTGTATTAAAAACAAAAGGTGTTCTCTCTTGTTTCAGTGCGTCAGTTCTAGGCAGTCAGACAGTCAGTCAGTCTGTCTGTCTGTCTGCCTGCCCGTCTGTCTATGTGTTGTCTCGCTACGGAGGGGGAGACCTTGTTAACGGTGGGTTATTACCGTCCACTGCTCTCCCCCTCTCCTCCAACCTGGCGGCTCCCTTCATGTTGGACCCCGACGGGAGCGATGTCAATGTCCTGCTTCTTTTTGTCCTGCTGTTTTTTGTCTGTCTGTCTGTCTTTCTTTTCTGTCTCTCTCTCTCTGTCCCTCTTGTCTCTTGACACTTTCTCCCCCCCGGCGGGGCGCGTGCAGAAGAGAGCATCGATCTGCGAGGTTGGAAAAGTGTTCTTCCCGATTCCCAGCGTCTGTCTGTCTGTCTGTCTGTCTGTCTGTCTGTCTGTCTGTCTGTCTGTCTGTCTGTCTGTCTCTGTCTGTCTGTCTGTGTGTCTGTCTGTGTGTCTGTCTGTCTGTCTGTCTGTCTGTCTGTCTGTCTGTCTGTCTGTCTGTCTGTCTGTCTGTGTGTCTGTCTGTGTGTGTCTAACAACCCAGAACCTCCTCCCAAACCTCCTGATCCCCTTGCCCTCACCAAACCCCCAAAACCCAGACCTTTTGCATGCTGGGAACGCATGTCAGAACCCCCAGAACCTCGACCCTCAACCTGCCCCCCCCAAAAAAACCTGCCCCCCCAAACCCGCCCCTCCGTTCCCTGCAAGCCTGCCAAGAAAAAAAAAATACTAAAAAAACTTTAAAACTACAGGAATCTACAGTAGCGATCACGAGGAACTTACAGGTGTTCCACATACTGTCAAAACCCATTTTAAGGCTCCACATATGAAATGCAACCATTCCGGGTCTCATATTATACATGCAGTTCGTTCCTTACCCTTTTCCTGGTGAGTTGCACATAGTTTGCTGGATAGAGACAGGAGTCTATATACCGTACAAAACAGAAGCTTTACTACGGTACATCCTGTAAGTTGTAGCGGCGTTTTAGGGCCAGCCACGGTTCTCATCACAGACAGACAGAGAGGACAGGAGAGGAGAGGAGAGGAGGCAGCAGAGAGAACGTCTCTGTCTGTCAGTCGAATCCTGCAGTGCGTCTCCTTGTGTTAGGAGCTCATATAGTGTTGTAGTCGAGACCAACTAAATCGAGACAGAGACAAGACCAAGACAACTTGAGGGCGAGACAAAGACAAGACGAGAACGCCAAAAAAAAAAAAAAAAAACGTTCTTGAGACAATGATGATGAGAGATGAGAGATGAGAGATGAGACAATGTCTCGAAAACTACAACACTAGGAGCTCATGTATGTCGGGATTGTGGGGCATAAACCAGTAACCAATGAAAGTTTAGGGCAGTGGTTTTCAACCTTTTCCATACCAGGGCCCACTATTTATTCAGAATTTGAGCCACGGACCATCATTTGATGACATTTCAGACCCACACTAGAGCCCAAAACTAAAGATTTCTTTTGCTTTAGTCCATAATACCAGGCTGATTTTGCAAACATAGATGAAAAAAATGAGCATTTTTCTGCATTCTCTAATTGTGTAGACAATTAAGTGGTGCAAATTCAGATGATGAACATTGTAACTCTTGAGTTACATCTGGTGAACAAACTTTCCATAATTTATCCTAGGGACCACCTGGAATCCTCTCAGGGACCATTGGTGGTCCACAGACCACCTGTTGAAAACCCCTGCATGCTCTAGGGCCATTCAGTTTAGGCCCGCATCGTTCTCTTTTATTTCATTACTTCTCTTACAAAGCTCACTTTTTTCTCTCTCTCTTGTTGCCGTTTCTCTCCTGCCGCCACTGGGCACAGGAATTTGAGCTGTATGTTCCTTTAATGCATCTTGGATTGACGTTTGCATATTTTTGCAAAACAGACACTGCCGTAAATGCCCCCTCCCCTCCGTTACCCTCCCCATTTTGGGATTTAATTAAACATCAAAAGAAGCTGAGCGGAGGTACCCTGTGAGAGTGTTGGATTAGTCACACTGATGATATGCAAGGTGTGTGTGTGTGTGTGTGTGTGTGTGTGTGTGTGTGTGTGTGTGTGTGTGTGTGTGCGCCGCGCGCGCGTGCGTGTGCCTGCGTGCGTGCGTGTGTGCGTTGGCGTGTGCATGTTTTGTTGTGTGACAGAGACTCTTTGAGTGAGTCCATAAGTGAGTTATAGAGAATGTCAGTGTGTGCATGAACAAGTGGCTGTGAGTGTGTGTGTGTGTGTGCGTGCGTGCGTGCGCACGTGCGCGCGCTCATATTAATATTTGAAAAACAGCATCCCAGTCTCCTGACACCTGTGTACACTGTTTGAAGTTTAATTATAAATGTATAGTCTTTATTTATTTACGCCCCTCTCTCTCTCTCTCTCTCATCTCTCTCTTCTCTCTCTCTCTCATCTCTTCTATCTCTCTCTCTCTCTCTCTCTCTCCCTCTCTCTCTCTCTCTCTCTCCTGTTACATGTTTTGCCACTCTCAGTATGCATGTGACAACTAAGGACTAGATGAGTGGTGGAAAGTAGCTAAAGTAACTAAATTACATTTACTAATGACAGTTTTCAACAAGTCAAAGTACCATACTTTGAGACAGAGGGCCCTACAGCTTAAAGAGGGTACAAATTGAAACCAAATTGACCTAGCGGGTCATTTGGTACACATTTGTACCCTCTCAGAAAATTTTGAAACGGATGGAATTCCCCTTTAAATATCAGGTCTTGAATCTTAAGTCAAAACTTAGAGTTGTGGCAAAGCTGTTCGGCTCAAAACAGCCAAAACACTCAAAACAGCCTTAATACCTAAGATTTAGGTCTTTTGACTTAAGACTTAATACCTGATTCTTATGAAGCTCAAAATAGGGCCCAGATGTTGTAACATTGACCCCACTAAGGTGCAATTCCTCAATCGCTGTGGTCTAGCTAGCTATGGCTTAAGTCTTGTCATTGGCTGCATGGCAGCAAATCAGGTCTGGGGCTTTTGTGGTAGGCCGAAAGCCTATACCACTACCCTAGGCCTGAGCTTACCAAATAATTACCGAGAATAATTAAAACCTGCAATTCAAAAGGTTCAGAGGTTCACTTGACCCCCCAATTAAAAATGTTACTGTACTCCCCTGCTTTGTTCATCATGAGTTGAAGCTCTTGATGAATGGTTTTAATTATTATGGATAATTATTTGGTAGGCCCAGGCTCAGGCCTGCTGGTATAGGCTTTTGGCCTAGCGCAAGGCAGCAGACCTGATTTGTTGCCATCCAGCCAATGAGCGTGGAACAACACCCGATTTGCTGCCATGCAGCCAATGAGAAGACTTAAGCCATACTGGCTACATCACAGCGATTGAGAATTGCACCCAAACTTAGTTTCAATGAAAGTTACAGCCACTGATACTGTATTTTCTTTACCTTTACCCCTTAAGTAACATTTGGACTTATATAATATGCCATTTCTATAAGTGAGTATTCTCCTACAGGGTTACATTGCTACTTTCACATTCTGCCTGCAGGGCACATAGAGGATTTGCGACCCTGACAAGCAGCTGAGGGACGTGTGTGTCATGTTGTGTATCTGTATGATGTGTGTGCATGCAAGCGCACGCTATACTCAGTCTTGCTCAGTGTGAGCTATCGATTGCTCCATTCGTGCGAGCACACACACACACACACAATGACAGTATTTCTCACTGTTTTCTATTTTGCCATCACAGCAGCACACAATGAACACGTCCTGTGTACACCCGCATACACATATGTACACATGCAGTATGTGCACACGTATGCACACACACCCACATGTACACACACACGCATGCACAAACACACATGCACAGACACACACACGCACACAGACACACACACAGACACACACACCTCAAGGTTTGGAAACTTTTCAATCATCTGCAAAGAATGAGAGTTTTAGACACAAATCATAGCCTGGCGTTGCTTTCTCTGGCTTTCCTCATGTTGGTGAGGGTTGGGCTGTGTGTGGTGTGTGTGGTGTGTTGTGTGTGGTGTGTGTGTGTGTGTGTGTGTGTGTGGAAGGGGGGGGCTAATCGATCGGACCGCCAGTCGTCAGGCGAATGAAATTCTCCGGACCTGACACCGTCGTAAATCTCCCGTTGCGAGGGCCATGGAGCCGACGGGGCCATGCCGTGCTGGGTTCGCGCGGGATCTTAAAAAAGTCTTAAAAGCATTGAATTTCAAAGAGATACATTTGGTTAACAAGTAGTGGCTACACCACTTGTTACTCTCAAAACAAGTACTCAGCAGCTTCACTACAAGCTATCCCCAGAACAATTGTAGCAAGCTACACTACAAGCTACATGAAAAATGTAGCTTGTATACATCAACACTACATATCTCAACTTAATGTGCAACTTTCTAAATAATAATAATCACAATAATAAAATATTATAAATAAAAATTATTAATAATAATCTAGGAGTGGTGTGAACCTATGGTGGCATGTCAAAGTTTTGGGATGTGTATTAAAGCTTTTCTATCTATCACACCACCGTCCGCCAATATCGCGTATGTCGTGCGCGGTCCTGTCCGCCAGTAACGACGAAGGCGCAGATAACGACGAAATGTAGATTTCATTATTTAATCCAACTATTAGTCCCAGCGCATCGTCTGATAAAGATCCCGTTGCTGACTTGCATTTGGAACAGAATTGTTGCGACAACTTTTTTTGTTTGTCCCATTCGCACCCATTCAATCCAATGCATACAAATGCCTCTCCTGAGATTCTGCCCCTGAATGTCGTGGAGTGCATGGGTAGATCAACTAGGGCTGGACGTCACTTCCTGACTTTTGACCCGGAACTTTTTGCTCAGATCGTCAGAGGACAGGTTAGTCAAGACCCAGAAATAAGCATGACGGCACCCCCCTCCTGTTTAGGCGATCTGGCGCTTCAAAATAAGGTTTTTTTACCGATTTCACTGGCTTGAGCCGTGGCAGTGGGCAGAAAAGGACGCACACGCGATCATGGTCAGAATGGGTGAATAAATAGTGGGCCCTGGTATGGGAAAAAAAGGTTGAAAACCACTGCACTAAGTTATTCTCATGGCCGGCGGTTTTGTCGTCACGCTCACACACACGGCCAGGGCAGTAAATAAGAGAGAGAGAGAGAGAGAGAGAGAGAGAGAGAGAGAGAGCGCTGTGACCTTGGAGGAGGAGAAGAGAAGACATGTCTGTTGTTGTCACAGGGTGAGCAGCAGCAGCTGCTCTGCTCTCGTCTGACTCACGGCAGACCAGATAGTTTTATTTTTACTGGGTCTTTTCTGTCGTCTGTACGACCGACTGCTTGTTAGCGAAGTGTGCGTGCATGTGAATATATCTACCTCTGTAGTCAGAGGAGGGAGGGGCGGATATAACATTTTCCAGTTGGGGGGGCAGAAGAAAACTGGTATGGGTGCGGTTTCATCGCCCGTGACGCTTCGCGCCACAGGCAATGAAGCCGCACCCATACCAGTTTTTGGTTACAGGACTTTTATTAGGCAACTAAAGCATCAATAATACCATCAGTTATTCTGTTGTTTCAATGATGAAACGCTGTTGGTTTGTGACACAACTGTAGTTAGTTAGTAGCAGTAGTAGTGTTTCAAATCATTTTATTTATAAGCACTTTAATTTGAAATATCTTTGGTTGTTTTGCCATCCATCATGTTGGTGGGGCAGACTGGGCATTTAGGGGGGCATTGCCCCCACCCCCCATGCCCATGCCTAGATCCGCCCCTGGAGAGAGGGAGGGAGGGGGGCGGGCGCACTCTCACGAAAATAATTTGGTCACTGTCATTGACACAGAACTCCGGAAAGCAAGCGAATGGCGGGGGTGGACGGATGCCGCTGCCGCTAGTAAACAAAAAATACAAAAGCTAATCAGTCACCTGCGGTGACAAGCCCTCCCCGGCGAGCCCTCCTCCCCCCCTCCTCCACAGGGGCGGATCTAACATTTCCCAATTGGGGGGGGGGGGGAGGGGGGGGGGGGGGGGCAGGAGAAAATGGTAAGGCGGCGGCTTCATCGCCCGTGTCGCTTCGTGCCACAGGCGCCTGACAAACAGCTCCCATACCATTTTCAGTTACAGGACTTTTATTAGTCAAGTAAAGCATGAATAGCCTAATAACATCAGTTGTTGTTGAAGTTGCAACAGACACGCAGCATGCATAAAGCTAAAGGTCTGACTCAGAGAGTTTTCTGTTTTCAATGATGAAATGCTGTTGGTTTAGTGGTGACACAGCTGTAGTTAGTTAGTAGCAGTAGTAGTGTTTCAAATCATTTTAAATGATCTGGGTGTATTTAGGGGGGCATTGCACCCCCCCCATGCCCATGCATAGATACCGCCCCTGCTCCCCCTCCCCCTCCTCCTCCTCTGATCATTTGCATGTCGGCGTGATGAAACATCGCGCCGTAGCGCGTGGCTCTGTGGCGACAGCCGCGTGCGTCCATAGTGATTATTAGGATTGCGAGGCGTTGCATAAGCAGGAGGAGGAGGAGTACCTGTTGAACCCGCCATGGCGGACCTCTGCTGAGGTGCTTCCTAATCAAGTTAATTAGCAGAACGCGCGGTGGGAGCCAGACTAATGGTGGAGAGGGAAGGGGAGGAGACGGGAGGCAAGGAGAGGATATAGAGGAAAGGAGTGGCTGCTTCCATCTCGCTGTGGCTCCCCCTAACTGTCATGTTGAAGCGCTACAGAGACGCACGGGTCGGCAGGGTGTATTAAGAAGGGTCACAACGTGTGTGTGTGTGTGTGTGTGTGTGGTGTGTGTGTGTGTGTGTGTGTGTGTGTGTGTGTGTGGTTGTGTGTGTGTGTGTGTGTGTCAGTGTTGTCTCGAGAACCGAGACAAGAACTTTTTTCGCCGTTCTCGTCTTTGTTTTTGTCTCGCCCTCAATGTCTGGTCTTGTCGGTCTCACCGCTCTGCACTTCATTTGTCTCGTGCATCCGGAATCACAAAAAAGCCTTGGTCTTGACTTGGTCTCGACTTGGTTTCGGTCTCGGTCTCGACTGCTCTAGTCTTGGCCTCGGCCTCGACCCCTCTAGATCTTAGTCTTGTCTTGTCCTTGACCCCACAAACTGCTATCTTGTCTTGATCGACTGTGTGTTGTCTGGTCTCATTTTGGTCTTGACCCCCCTATTGTCTCGATTTAGGTGGTCTTGACTACAACACTGTTGGTTGTGTGTGTGTGTGTGTGTGTGTGTGTGTGGTGTGTGTGTGTGTGTGTGTGTGGGTGTGTGTGTGTGCGCGCGCGCGTGGGTGCGTGCGTGCGTGCGTGCGTGCGTGCGTGCGTGCGTGCGTGCGCATTTTCTCAAGTGTATTTTTCCTCTCCACACATTAAGGCGGGGCAATTAAGTGGAATTGTATCCAGAATCAATATTTAGGACCAACAACATGTTGGTTATTGGCTCATGTTGGTGAGACTAATATTGAGAACCAGATGCCCGTTTAAATGATCGTTTAAAATGTCATATACAAAGGAATCGTCACAAATAAATATTATTCATTATAATCGACTACATCGTTATCCTCTTCCCGTTATCACTTGATTATTGGAGGACTCCTGGGAGCTTGCAAAATGGAATCATTAGCGTTATTTGTTAAGATCATAATTGCATTGATTTGTGCATCAGACGGCTGTTTTCTGCTGAGACCTTCAGAGCACCTGTTGTTCAATGCCTTCAATACTGCTGTCCAAGCAACAGTCACGCTTTGGCTGCTGTTATATAGTTGTCACGATAAGATATTACATAGGCGATATTATTGGTTCATTACGGTTGAAATACATACAGTTACAATGGTAGCAAATTAAAGGGGAACTCCGCCCATTTTCAACATTCTAATATGTCATTAATATACCTTAGAGATGTTGTGTGGACATGATAAAAAAGTTCCCCCAACCCAATTCTGTAATACCTAGAAATAGTGGTCTGAAAAAATCATTAACATGGTGAAAGACATCTGGATTGGATTCATTTTACACCCTTAGAGATCTGTAAGAGATATGGAATATCTATAAGCTTCTATTTGGTTATACCAACTGTCCATCATTTAGCTGCATGGGGACCACCTGGAACCCACTCAAGGACCAACTGGTGGTCCCCGGACCACTGTGTTTAAAAACCCACTGCCTGTGTACAGCATGTACTGTAAGTGCCATTAGCTGGGCAACGTGAAGGGGAATGTCCAGCCATCATTTGGGAGACGGCTCCTTCCATCTCTCTCTCTCTCTCTCTCTCTCTCTCTCTCTCTCTCTCTCTCTCTCTCTCTCTCTCTCTCTCTCCTCTCTCTCTCTCTCTCTCTTTCTCGTGAAGCTCATATAAATGTAAATTAGAATGTCTCCCCTCAGGTCTCCTGACCAATTCCAAATGACTCCCCAGGCTGTCTAGAGCCCAGGTGATGGTTGTGCCGGAGCCAATTGGCAACCGGGGGCTTTCTCCTTTCTCCCTATAACCTGTTATGGTGGAATAAGCTTCTGCGACATGACCTCACCTCCCCCGCCACCCTATATACCTCCTCATAAGGATGAGGAGAGAAGTACTCCGATTTTTAAGAGGCAACTTTTTTGCCAAAAATTCAAATACCGTATTTTCCGGAGTATAAGGCACACTTAAAAGCCTTTAATTTTCTCAAAAAACAACAATGTGCCTTATAATCCAGTGTGCCTTATAAATGAAAACAGTTTCTAAAAAGGCATTCATTGAAGGTGCGCCTTATAATCCGGTGTGCCTTATAGTGCGGAAAATACAGTAAATATATAGCTATATATTTTTGTTTGCCCCCCCCCCCCCCCCCCCCCAAACGTTGCTTCCACTTTGAGCTGCAGCTGTTTCCGTGCAGACAGACACTTGCTTCGTCCTGCAGACGGTCCAGAACATTGTTGCACATTCAAAATGCTCTCTTACTTACCAGCAGAATTCTCTTCACAATTTTACTCGTCTAAAAGTAGTGCCATCGGAATATACAGTACATGCACAGCACGTACATTAAAGTGCATTTTAAGTGGGTATGTTCGGTAATAACATAAACCAGCAAAGTAACTGACTATAGTGACTAAAGATGTGAAATACAGTAAATGTAGTGGAGTAAAAATGAAAATGCACAGACACACACATACACTCTGAGCGCTGGGTTTGTTTTCGTCCTTATGAGACCCCCCGCCGTGTTTTCCCTGACACGCCAAACATTTATGTGGCGTGTTAAGAGCAGGTGAGGAGAAGCTGCATAAAGAAAGGCTGTATTAGCATAGGGTAAAGAGGCAGAGCCGCAGGCTCTGTCTGCATGGGGCTCCCTGCTTATCACAGGGAGGAGGAGACCTCTCTGCATTCATTCTCTCTCTCTCTCTCAGAGATGGTTCTGGGGGTTTTCTTTTGAAGCGGCGCTCACCCCCACCACCCTCCACCACCACCACCCTCCACCACCACCACCTCCACCCAGCTAACCCAACCAACGTGGGTGGTGGCTAAAGCCTCAGTAAAAAAAAAAAAAAACTCAGAGAAATATCTGTCCTTCTCAGGGACGGACCTAGAGGGGGCGGAGGTGGGCAGAGCCCACCCAAATGTGCATCCTGCCCACCCAATGAAGGGTAATATCAGTGGTTTTGAGAGGTCTCTAATGGACCAAATGGTTTCATTTGGTTTCATTTTACACTCTCAAGAGTTAAGATATTCATCATTTGATTTAACCCAAGTCCACAACGTGTAGAAGATTAATGGTAATTTTTTTAGTTTGGGGCTCTGAGGGGCTAAAATGTCATCAAATGGTGGTCTGTGGCTCAAATGCTGAATAAATAGTGGGCCCTGGTGTCAAAAAGATTGCAAACTCCTGCTTCATATGAAAAACTTTGGAGTTGCTCACCATGCCATTCTTCCAGCCCACACTAGTAGGGCTGGCTAAATCCGCCCCTGGTCCTTCTGTGGAGAAAATGTACTTTCCAAAACCAGCCCTGTGGAAACAGATCTGCGTTTGCCTTTCCATGAATTATAAGTGCTTTGGGACCCCGTCTCTGTAATCTCTCATGGGCCGTCCACGCTAAGAGCAAGAACTATAAACGACTTTAAGAATCAAGTGGATGATGGTGCTGTGTGGTGGAGTCCACCCACCGCTACGTCCACTTGATGAACGTCGATGGCGATGAGCCAATCAAAATGCATCCAAATTTACGGGATGTCTTGATGATTCAGCCAATCCCGGACAGATCCTCGATGCAGCAGACGCTCTGATGCAACGAGACGTTGTGTTATCAGGCCTGTACGCTGCCAACCACAACAACAACCCTCCGATAGCGCCGCGCTCCTCGCACCACCACGACTGAGTCACTGAGCGTGAACCATGGCACTCATACCACTAAGCCAGGGGTCAGCAACCTGCGGCTCAGGAGCCGCATGCGGCTCCAGAACACAGCCCTAGTGGCTCAGTGGCTGTAGCATTATTACACGCACACACTGGGGTGATCCACACCAAAATAATATAAACATTTCAGTCACCCAAAACGCGTTGCGCTGTCTGACAGTTGCCAGTTAAAGTAGCACTTGGCCATGTCAAAAAAGCCCAGCAGTTATCAGAGGTGGAGCTTTCAATCTGAACCACCCATTTTCAAAGGTTTACTCAGTTTACTATGTCATTAATATACCTTAGAGATGTTGTGTGGACTAGAAATGGAGTTCTGTAAAACTTTTTTTTTTTTTTAGAAACTCCATTTCTGAAGAAAGGTTGTGTTTCACCATGTTAATGATTTTTCTTTGAGGACCTTTTTTTTCTGAGAGTGTGTCAAAGAACCAAAAGGACCCGCCAGAGGTCCTTTGGTTCGCATTTGCACACTCTCAGGAAAAAAATAATAAATCCGGCTCCAAGACAGATTTTGAATTTAATTTTGGGTCGAAAGTGGCTCTTTCAACATCTTGGGTTGCCGACCAGTGCACTAAGCTCTTGTGTTGTGATGGTGACTGTATAGTGCAGTGGTTTTCAACTTTTTTTTTTTCATACCAAGGGATCGACTATTTATTCAGCATTTGAGCAGGGCTGGACTGGGACAAAAATTCGGCCCGGTCATTTTATGCATGAATTTTTCCCAGATCGGCCCATTTTTGCGCAAATTTGGCCCAGATTGGGCCAAAACAAAATCATCAAAATAATGATACAAACCAACAGACCTACACAACCCTTGCTGCTCTCACAAGAATGATGGCGGCAAAAGGATCCAAGATAGAACAGGGGTTATTTGTCACTCACTGATACAGGTACAATACACACCTGTATTATTATTATTTAGCAGCCCCTAGAGGCCCCCTATGGTCGCGGCCCACCGGGAGAGCTCCCGGTACTCCCTATGGCCAGTCCGACCCTGCATTTGAGACAAAAGAAATCTTTAGTTTTGGGTCTGTGTGGTGGTGAAAATGTCGTCAGATGGTGGTCCACTGTGGCTCAAATGCTGAATAAATAGTGGGCCCTGGGATCGAAAAGCTTGAAAATCACTGCTGTACACAGACACAGCAGGGCTGCTCAGGAATCTATCGGCTGCATATACTGTACACAATGTACACCAGGGGTCCCCAAGAGGTAGAACGCGATCTACCAGTAGATCACAAAGCCTGTGGCAGGTAGACCACATGGCCTACCCCTAAGATTATACACTTTGTATATTTCTCTGCCACGTGAATTAAGGTGACTCATTTGATTGGCATAAAAAATGACTTGTCGGTGGAGTGGAATTCTGAACACTCGGAAAGCAAAACCTCTAAGTATTGTAATTATGCATCCATTTTTTAATCCATTGCAGCAGAGTGAGTCATGTAAATGGGCACATTTAACAATAAAGGCTCAGAACACTTCAAGCACCTGCTGCTTTCTTCTTCTGTGCCATTTCTAACATTGCAGCCTGGTCAATGTTCACTTCTCTATACTGTCCCTCTAACATTCTAATCCAGGAGTTTGAACAGTGGTCTGGGGACCACCAGTGGTCCTTGAGAAGGTTCCAGGGGGCCCAGGCTAAATGATGGAAAGTTGGTTAACCAGATGTAACTCTTGAGAACGTAAAAATGGAACCAAATGGACCCTTGCGTCCCATTTGTTCCATTTTTACACTCTCAAGAGTTAAAATATTTTTCATGTAATTAGCACCCGCTTAATTAAGAAGTTTGCCCTGTTTTGTTGGCCAAATACAGCCTGGAATTGTGGACGAAACCAAATAATTCTTTAATTTTTGGTCTTGGTGTGAAAACGTAATCAAATGGTGGTAGTCCGTGGCTCAAATGCTGAAGTAAATGGGGTCCCTGGAGTCAAAAAGTTGAAAACCCCTGCTCTAAATCGACCGACTGTGGGGTTGAGGGTGAGGTGGAAGGAGAGAGAGAATAACATATATATATTTTAAAATAAAATTGCAGTTCTCAATGAGTCCTTGAGAGAGTTAAAAGCATTTCCTACTGGGTATAATTCAAATGGGAGACTTAAAGAACAGAGTTCATGCGTCACACACCACATTGTTATGGGCAATGACGTTTCCTGTCTGTATTAGGTCGTTATTGTCGCAGTACAGTAGTAGAACTTGTTGACTTGGTCATTTTGAAAGACGTTCACAAGTCAAAAAACCAAATGGAGCCCTGCGGGTCCATTTGCTTTCATGCTTACACTCTCCAGAGTTAAAATATTCATCTTTTGAATTAGCCCAAGTCTACACAACTGGCGAATGTACTGTAGAAGATTAATGGTCATTTTGATCTGTATGTTTTCCGAAACCATATTGTGGACAAAAGCAAAAGTAATCTTTAGTTTTGGGGTCTGTGGGGCTAAGATGTCCACAAATGGTGGTCCGTGACTCAAATGCTAGTGGGCCCTGGTATCAAAAAGGTTGAAAAACACTGCTTTAAACAGATTTTATATCAGAGTTTCTCTTCCTGAGAAAACAATGAGGCCTCACTGTTAGAAGACAGCTACTCTCTGTACTAAATAAATTATAACAAACAAATGATTCCGTATAAAGGTCCACCTGGTTGCGTTGGTGCACTCAGAGTAACAACCACCAAAGGAAACATGAAGGAAATAAGGAACGAGGTCTGAGCTGCACACCCAACTATATCTCATTCCAACTCTTGAGACGGTACAAATGGAACACAGTTTTCTAAAATTTAATTTCAATTTGTCCCCTCTCAGAGTGTAGACATCTAACACTGGTACTCGTGTTCGGTGTGAACTGCTGTTCTGTGTGTGGAGCCCCAGAGCGTGGCCGCCACCACCCAAATACCACACTAATTAAAACAGCACCGTTCCACCTCAGCAGCCAGGAGATGAGACGGAGAGAGGTGACACCCGGAATACCTAAAGACCTCTCCACCATACAGCCTCATTGTAAGCACCTGTGGCCCTGTGTGTGTGTGTGTGTGTTTGTGTGTGTGTGTGTGTGTGTGTGTGTTGTGTGTGTGTTTGTGTGTGTGTGTGTTGGGGGTGGTGTGTTGTGTGTGTGTGGTGTGTGTGTGGTCACGCAGAGATGTGTACTTTGCAGGTACCGTATGTGTGGTGTCTGGTCTGTGTGGGAATATCATTTGCATTTGTATGAGAAAGAGAGAGAGAGAGAGAGAGAGAGAGAGAGAGAGAGAGAGAAGAGAGAGAGAGAGAGAGAGAGAGAGAGAGATAGAGAGAGAGAGAAGAGAGAGAGAGAGAGAGAGAGAGAGAGAGAGAGAGAGAGAGAGAGAGAGAGAGAGAGAGAGAGAAGAGGGGCATATTAACTGAATGCGTGTGCCTGAGGCCGACAGCCAACCATTTCAAAGCCTCTCTGACTTCATCTAAAAATCGTGAGAAAGACAGAGATAGACAGAAAGACAGAGATAGACAGAGAGAGAGATAGACAGTGTGACAGAGAGAGAGATTGCTGCCTTTGACTGTGCAAGCCTTCTCAGTTCCCAAAGCAGGGTGTGTATGTATGTATACAAACTTAACTTTGTGATGGAATCGTGGCTAATTCCTATTAATAGACGTCCAATCCCAACATTGCCATACCAACAACTTCAAAGCACTGGGCTATACTCAACCTGTGGACCTGATACCTGTAAGCGGAGTTTTCAGGGTCCATACTGTTATAGAACTCGATCAAAGCCGGACACATCCATTGATCGTGTTCGATCGGTTGGTTGTCGGGTGGTCAGATGGGGGGAGAGATTCTCCAGCAGCCACCTCTGCGTCCAGAAACAGGCTAGGCTGCCTGGGAACCACTTCCAGTGCACTGGGGTGTTTCTCTTTTTAATAAATGGGGATGAAATGTTGCCTTCCTTCCGAGGTAGTGTGGGGGTAGTATGGGGTACTACTGGGGCAGTGATAAAAATGAAAGAATAAGTGTTTCGGGGGAATTGGTTTTAATCTTTTAATGTGCGAGAGACAAAGGCAACGGGAGACAAAAGCCTTATCAGACACAGCAGCGGTTGTGCTTTAGGGGCCTGGCCTTGGGAAATGGCCTGCTGAACTTTTACTGAGGCCAAGGAAGGGTATATATACTGTATAATATATAGAGTCTATATATTTGAACTTAGAACACACACACACACACACACACATGGAGGCTTGCAGCCATTGAATGAAAGATAAAATTAGATAAGGGGGATAAGCCCTTATTGGAACCCCGGAGGCAAGTCCAGGTATCGTAGAGCAAGCATCGGCTTCGGTGGGAATGAGATGAACAGGTATATAACAGCAAGAAGAATCGTGCAGGATCCAAATCCAAAGGATGCGTAAGCAGCAATCACAATCTACAGATTCCAGACAGAACGAAAATACAGTGAGCGTCAGCGGCTGGCTCCAGATCACAGGGAATCAACCGCTTTTGAGGCTGCAGCGCATTAGGCACCGCTCCACGAAAACGTCGAGTATCGTACTGTCACTGTCGGTCGGAAAACCTTGTAGATCCACTGGAAAAGGGAAGCAATAAAGTAGATCTCGTAGGTTGGGAATCGTCTGTTTGTGTTAGTTTTGTGCGCTGCTGTTGTATGGTAAACTGAAGTAGTAAAATCATTTAAAAAATACGGAGATACAAGGTTTTCTGTCGGTTTCCCCAACAGAAACAATATTTATATGGCAACTGTGCAAGAAAAGAGCTTTGAAACAACGAACGGCTTGGCACTGAAACACGGCAATCAATAGCGACAAATTCCACCTCCTCAGCCAAAACATTACTTTATACAATAGATGAAATATTGCTCGATAGCCGGAAAAGATGTCCAATTGATCTCTTTCTCGTTATCTATTGGTCATCCTTTGACTTCATGTCTGTCCAGTTTTTAATCCTTTTAGCCATACACTTTTTATGAAGTGTTCATCTTTATTTCATTATGTGTCTGTTGTGGTTGACTTACTTACTGTAACTCCCATCATATAAAAATAACCCCCAGTTTTAAGGACACAAACTTGAAGCTTGTTATACTGTAAGTTCAAGCTTTGTTTTTTTTTTGCCTCTACACCATTTTCTTTACTCTTCCCTACCGGTTTGACAGCATTTAATACGGGTATTTCAGCAGTGCAGTGTTTTCTTTCATCACACATCTGAAGCGCGGCCGATATATAGGCTTGGACGTCGCCCTCATGTTGGACTAAGAACAGCTCTGAGGAGCCTTCAAAGGAAGGCTATAACCTCTAATCTATGACCATCTAGTGAGCCATGTTGACTGGATGACTTCAGGGGACATTACTGAGATCTTTAACTCTTGAAAGTGTAAAAATGATTTTTGTACAATTTGTACACTCTCATGAGTTACATTATTGTTAAAGAGGGGCTGCCGTGATTTTTGTATTTTTTTCCAATTTTGTACATGTTTAAGAGGTGGCAGTATGTAAATAGGTGTGTTTTTTATGTGCAATGATGTCTTCCCTTTGTATTTAGGGTTTATTCCTGGGGGCTGAACCTTTCCAGTCAAATGTGCCAATGAAATGTAAAGCTAGCATCGAAATCAGTTTAACCACTTTTTTATACTTGGGCAATAGCCTGAGCAACCTCGCAACACCTCGCCAAGTTTTTTTTTTTTTTTTTTTTTACTACTTTGAAAATCCTCTGTTGCGGCAGTGTCTGGCACAACAACTTTTCAAAAATACAGCCTTTGACACAACACAGTTTGAGACCCACCGCCCTATAAACACACAAAATATCACTTGGCCTCCTGCCCGCTGTTCCCGCGGACGGTAGGATTTGCCACCCTTCTCCACAATTTCACAAATCGTGTCCAGTCTGTCCACCGCCACCCGGAATCGGCCTATCACGTTCTGTCCCCGTCGCTACTCCTGTGACGTCAACCCCCCCCGCCTCCCCCGTCCCCGTCCCCTCTGCTCGTCCACCTGCTCCGTAATGGCTGCGATAAAAGGAAGGTAATTGCCTCTCTCTGCGCTGTCGGTCGAAGATTTACTATCACCCCCACCACCACCACCACCGTACCACCGTACCACCGTACCACCCCGTCAGCTTTGCGATGATACACAGAGTAACATCCTCCTCATAAGCCGCCCCAACCCCAAGAGCACAAAGTCACCCCGCCAAGATGGCATCTAAACCCATAATGATCAGCGTAATGGCGGGGATACATCGGACTATAATTTCCATGACAAACCACCGCGGTGAAAGCCTTGAACCGGAGGAGTCAGGGGAGGGTGAAGGCTTACAGCCTGCCATGCGCATTCACTCACACGCACCCATACCCGGGCGAGCACCCACACGCACACACACACGGACGCACACGGACGCACACACGGACGCACCACCCCCCCCCCCCCCACACACACACACACACAACCTTCATATAACTAATACCGTATTTGTGAGAACATGGGGGAAAAACTCATGGGATTAAAAATTAAATTAGGGCCCAGGCGTTTAGCTCAACCGTCTGGACACCTCCCAAGCCCGGCAGCCTTTGCCACATGTCATTCCCCATCTCTCTCCCCCTTTCCTGTCTATATACTATCCTGTCAATAAAGGCATAAAAGCCCCCCCCCAAAAAAAAACTAAATTAGTTTCTATTGTTTTTTGTTTTGGTTTTTTTGCCCTCCTATAACCCTAAAGCCAGAAAGATCCAATCCAAAAGTTCGATATTACGGTATAAACAAATGGGCCATTAATCCAAACACAACCCCTAACCGACCCATACATGATCAACCTGAAACCTGAGCGATGTCTATTTCTCAAATTACTGCTACACTTGGCGAGCTACTCTTGGCGGCCCTCACAACAAGTATAGTAATTCAAGTAAACAAACACACAAACACACACTACATACTAGGACTGTTGTAGATCCCTCTATACCCGGGTCAGGATCAAACAAGGACACAATGTACGCTCCCGGTGTCCTCATTAAATCTGCATGCCTCAAAACTCTATCTCACTCTTCCTCGCGCTCCTCTCGGTGGAGACACGTCGCGTGTCAAATCACTTCAAACCGGCGAGGTAGATAGACACCGCCGCTGCCTCGGTGCACACACGACGCCTGCGCACAGTCGTGCACGCCGTGCGTGCGCGACTGTGATTCGCAACCCTATAAGTGACAGCCTCAAAAGTATAAAAAAGCGGCGAGGTGTTTCTCGTCGAGACGTGCTCGTTTTTTTTTTTTTCTTTGTGCGTGCATGCCGTGGAGAATGGATTGGGAGTGGTAGGTGGAAGGGGTTTCTGTGATGAAAGAATACTCATTACCCCCTTCTGTGCCAACGCCGCCGCTGCTGCCTACCCGCCCACCCGCCGTCCTGACCCGCTTCAGGCGTTTCCCCGGCCAAAAAAAAAAAAAAACTTTGATTTACAGCCGTCAGAAGAGAATGTCAAAGAGAGAGTGATGTCTGTTTTTTTGTGTGTGTGTGTGTGCTTCGCCATGCGCCGGAACATTTCACATGCAGCACTGCAAAGACAGCCGATCTACAAGCTCGCGAGGCATCGCCTCGGTGAGCTTCTAGATGGGTTGTCTTCTTCTTCGGCAAAGCGATAAGCCAAGCGTGAGGTATAGACATCTGTCCCCGGTGCTCGTGTTTCATATCTACCTCAGCCAGGAAACTTCGGGTTTTTTGTGAATTATTTAGCACACTGAGAGACATTTCTTTGTATATATTTTTTTTCACTTATGGCGTCTACTTTATTTTATTTATTTCTTTTCGCACGCTCTGTGTCTCATCTCTCTTATCCCCCGCCGGACTCCCATCTCTCCCTCGCTCTCCTTCTGTCTGTCATCGGCGTTGACGTGGTTTAGGCTAACGCTAGAGAGAAAGAGAGAGGCTCAGGTTCGCTCGGTTCCAAACGGCTATCATTGAAGCAGATGTACGTATGCGGGAACGCCAATTATTCTGTCCACAACCAAAACACGCCATTGGTTCCTGAACTCTGTTGCCGTTCACTGCTAGCCCGGATGTAACATTTCTCAATTGGGGGTCGCAGGTGAAAATGGTATGGTGGCGCACCCATATTATTTTCGGTTACAGGACTTTTATTAGACAAGTAAACATCAATAATAACATTAACATCGGTTGTTGTTGGAGTTGCAACAGGCAATCAGCATGCATAAGCTAAAGGTCTGACTCTGAGTTGTTTTCTGTTTTGAATTATGAAATGCTGTTGGTTTAGTGGTGCCACAATTGTAGTTAGCAGCAGTAATAGTGTTTCAAATTTTAATTGTAAGAACAATTAAAATGTTTCACCGTCATTCGACTGCACTGTTTTCAAAGAGTCTGGGTTGTGTCGGGAACCGGCACAAATGACAGGACAAATCACATATGAAGGACTTACACAGTTAATGGTCATCCCTTCCTACACCTCCTCCCTGTCTAACACAAACCCTACACAGTCAAATCTGGGGCATTTACAGGTGGAGTAAGGGATATATTTTACCTTGGAAGTCTTTTTGTTGAAAAGTTGTCATTGCAATAGAGAGCAGTAGTGGTTCTCGGACTTTCCAAATGTCATGAAGAAATCCCTATAGCTCTGTGGGTTGTACAAATGTAAGCAAATGACCTTACCGGTCCATTTGGTTCCATTTTACAAACCATCAGAGTGACATACAGCTGTGTGATCCCTCTGTTAGAGAACCACTTCTATAGAGTCGTTCAGTTTTACACAGTAATGTTCCACTTCTAATTCACTCTCTCCTATTTGGACAACATTGGCATTCCAGACCTGACTTGCTCTATACGGCAATGATAGCGGAATGTTTAGCTATTTAGCATTTATTTCCTGCATATTCCTTACACACCCCTTTAACTGACAAAGTGTGAAAACAAACATGAAAACACTTTTGGGAGTTAAGTGAACACACCCAGATTTTACTGTGCTCAGTAACTGCCTGTATGCTTTGACTTGTACTCCCTGACCCTCCCTTAGTTCCTTTCCTAGCTCCCTGAATCGTATCCCCTCTCCCCCGCTGGTTCTCAACTTCAGGTTTGGGGCCAAACCAGTGGTCCAAAATGGACCCTGACATAAAAGTTACAAAGATGCATCCGGCGTTTTTGGTTGCTGCAAAATGTGGCTCAAATTTCGAATGCAAAATGGACCCTGACATGTAGAGCAGGGGTTTTCAACCAGTGGTCCGGGGACCACCAGTGGTCCTTGAGAGGGTTCCAGGTGGTCCCCAGTTAAGTTGGTTAACCAGATGTAACTCCTGAGAGTGTAAAAATGAAACCAAATGGACCCTTGCGGGTCCATTTGGTTTCATTTTTTACACTCTCAAGAGTTAAAATATTCATCATCTGAATTCCATTTTGGAATGTATGTTTTGCTGGTTTTGTTTTCCCCAAATCCAGCCTGGAATTAGTGGACAAAAGCAAAATAAATCTTTAGATTTGGGGTCTGTCGGGCTAAAATGTCCTCCAATGGTGGTCTGTGGCTCAAATCCTGAATAAATGGTGCTCCCTGGGATGAAAAAGGTTGAAAACCCCTGATGGAGAGGGTTGAAAACCGCTGGTCTAGTGACGGTTCAGACCTCCCAAAAAGGGTCCGTTTATACCCCAGACCCCCAACATTGAGAACCAGCACCCCACCCTGCGTGTTAACATCATCTGTGTTATTATTAACTGTGTTCTCTTTCTTCCTCTCTCCCTGGGTTACTGTTCGTGTTTGTTTTTCACGGTGGGGGTCCTCCATGCAGATCTTCACGCCCCCAGCCCGTGCGTGGACATGACGTGCGAGCACGGCGCCGTGTGCGTGGTGAAGAACGACGAGCCGGTGTGCGAGTGTCCCGAGGCGTGTCCGCAGACGCCGGACCCCGTGTGCGGCAGCAACGGACACAGCTACAGGAGTCCCTGTGAGATGAGGGCCATGGGCTGTGCTCTGCAGATCACCATCAGCATCCAGCACAAAGGACCATGTGGTAAGATACTATACCTTCACACTACAGTATGTAACCTGCTAGTACATCTATAGAACACCATACACATCCAGCACAAAGGACCATGTGGTAAGATACTATATACCTTCACACTACATTATGTAACCTTAGTACATCTATAGAACACCATCCACATACAGCACAAAGGACCATGTGGTAAGATACTATATACCTTCACACTACATTATGTAACCTTAGTACATCTATAGAACACCATCAGCATCCAGCACAAAGGACCATGTGGTAAGATACTATACCTTCACACTACAGTATGTAACCTGCTAGTACATCTATAGAACACCATACACATCCAGCACAAAGGACCATGTGGTAAGATAGTATACCTTCACAGTACACTGCAGGGGTGTCAAACCCAAATACAGAGTGGGCCAAAATAGAAAAATTGGTACAAGTCGAGGGCCGGAGATAGCGGTCTGTGTTTCAACACCGGTTTACGATGACGTCCCTGTCAAACAGCAAAAAAGTAATTTCCCTTTAAAAATCAATGTCTCTTAATGGCAAGATAATTGTAAAGATGAAACTGCCTGAATTAAAAACTGTTTACAGTTATAATGAAAAGGCGCGCTATGAGACGTGAACACCTGCTATTTTTCGGTGATCCTCACCAAGTTGCTAAGTTAATTGAGAAAGTAAATGAGACTGAGGAAGTAAAACAATTAGTTGCATTCATTTCTTATCATGGTGTGTGCAATATACCAGAGGGCCAGTTCTAATACTAATTCAATATCATCCCATGGGCCAAAGATAATTCATCCACGGGCCTGATTTGGCCCCCGGGCCTTGAGTTTGACATATGTGCAGTACATAATGTAACCTGCTAGTACATCTATAGATCACCACGCAGTATGTAACCTGCTAGTACATGTATACCTGTAGATCACCATACAGTATGTAACCTGCTAGTACATCTATAGATCACTATACAGTATGTAACCTGCTAGTACATCTATAGATCACTATACAGTATGTAACCTGCTAGTACATCTATAGATCACTATACAGTATGTAACCTGCTAGTACATCTATAGATCACCATCTACATCCAGCACAAAGGACCATGTGGTAAGATATTATACCTTCACAGTATAGTATGTAACATGCTTGTACATCCATAGATCACCACCTACTGTACATCCAGTACAAAGTGTACCATGTGTTAAGATATTGTACCTTCACAAATACATTTTTCTGCCTGGCTTACAGTTATCTGGCTCACTGCTCACTGTTCCAGAGATATTAGATGATATTCTACTATTGTGATATGGCATAAGTGTTCTATGAAATATATATATATCGGATTGGGGGAAATCGTTATCGGCATAATCGTTGATAGGATAGGTCATCACACAGCACTTTGTAATGTTGCATCTCATGAAGAAACTGTACAGAGAACTTCTAAGTATGGAAGTATTGAGAGGGAGCCAGCAGGCCTAGGAAGCTTCATAGGCTGTGCTCATTAGCGGTATGGTTGACTTGGACGGCATACAGCGAAGAGACGCCTGGTGTTTTTTGAAGCTGTGTTTTTACCCCCGGTAGCCCCTGCTGGGGCCGGCTGCTGCTGCTGCTGCCACCCTCACAACCCTCACAGGAGGAAGACCCGCTTCCACATGCCAACTTGGTGCTGGGTGGGGAGGCTAGAAGTGACTGAGTCAGCAAAACATGGACTCACTCCCCTTCCCTCTCGAGAGGAGGCCAGCAGTGTTGCCAACTCGCTTCCACACGCTTTTTTCCAGACCCCAGAATAAATAGTGGGCCCTGATATGGTTGAAAACTGCACTGCTCTAGGACATTCTAATGCATTTTGGAAGTGCCACTAGTGCATTTTGGATTTTGGCATTTGGCAACACTGGTGGAGAGGCTGTAAGTGACTGAGCAGCAAAACATGGACCCCCTCCCTCCTCCCTCTGGAGAGGAGGCCAGGAGCTAGGCACACCTCTCTCTCCCTCTCTCTCTCTCTCTCTCTCACTCTCTCTCTCTCTCCTCTCCTCTCTCTCTCTCTGTCTCTCTTTCTCTCTCTCTCTCTCTCTCAGTCTCTCTTTCTCTCACGGCAATTACATACACCTGGAGGACGGCATTAGCATTAGCGCGGCCAGGCCCCGCTATCACATTCAATTAGCGCGCAGGCGAACGGCGGGCCGCTGATTTAGCTCTAATTGAGGGGACGAGGCGAGGCCAGCCTGCGGAACCTTCCGCGTTATTAACCTGTTTAATGCTCCTTTCCAAGAGAGAGTATATATAGGACTCCCACGGTTCCTCCTCCAGCTCATTTCAACCTCACCTGTCCATCCGGTCCGGTCATGTCCAGTCCGTCCCCCGTCCAGTCCGTGTTGTGTTGCGAGGCGGCGTGCTCACCCCCAGAGGCTTGTGTATTTCATTTTCTTCTCTTTAAAAGGGAATGGACCAGCTGTTCCCCGGGGCTATAAATCATGGAGGCGGTGCGATGGCGAGTGTCGTTCCTTTATCGGGGCCTCAATGTCCTGATAGCGGGGCCTCCGCTTTCTTTATCAGCGCCGTGCCCCTCACACCTGGCGCTACGGCTCAGCGCCAACACAGTTATTCCACAAGCACAAGGTTCAGGCCTCCAGATAATTGAAAGGAATATATACAGAAAGATTGCAGTGATCTAAAATACCCCTGTAGATCTGGTTTATTGATCCCCGAGATCATGCTACGAGTTCAGACTGAACACGCGGATGGTCAAACGGGCAGATGAGTGCACATGGGGCCGCGAACGCTTTTGAGTTTTGAGTAGTGATGGGAAATTATTCGGCGAACACATCGGCGTCGGACGGTTTCAGTTGGTTTTCGTCTCATCGACACATCCCTACAGTGGTATAAGCACTTGAGATTGTCACTGCTAACACTTGGCTGCTGATGTGGCACCATGGTGGTACCACTGCCCTGGAATGGTAACGCTTTTCACAATTCATTTAAAAGGTGTCAATGGTTGATTAACAATGGTTATAAAAGTACGCCTCTGGCTATTAGGAACCGCTAACCAAGTAGTAGGACATGTAAATGTGTTTTTAGCCAAGTATTAGGACATGTAAACGTGTTTTTAACCTGTTAATCTCCTGGTGACAGCATGGAACTTTCTGGTACCACATTACTGTGGTTACCATTTCATTGCCATGGTGGTACCACCACTGACAATCTCAAGTGCTTACCACTGTATGTTCTGAAGAAGTGTGGTTAGGGGTGCATCAGGCCAAGGGTGGGAGACTTCAGTTCAGTCTGCCTTGAGAAGGATGCTGCAGCGCTATACGCTTTGTGTTTTGAAGGGTTGCATGTGAACCAAACTATACTCCCCAGCCGACGTGTGTGTGTGTGTGTGTGTGTGTGTGTGTGTGTGTGTGTGTGTGTGTGTGTGTGTGTGTGTTGTGTGTGTGTGTGTGTGTGTGTGTGTGTGTGTGTGTGTCCAGTGCTGCATCATGGCCATTATCCCATGATGACCTGAGGTCCATTCTACAAAATGCCTTCTAAAAAATCGATAGTTCTCACTCCTCCTCCTTCAGGATTTTTTTTTAGCAGATGTACCAGCTCACAGAGTGGCACAGGGTGACATGAGCATGAGCTTGTTTATCTGCTGTTTTCGAATAGTCAATGACAATGGCGTTTCTAAGCAATTTAGAGCCCCAGCAGTCAAGATTTTCCCTGGAGCCCCCCCTTACCAAATGGAGCCTTACGGGTCCATTTGGTAAGGGGGGGCTCCAGGGAAAATCTCCTGTCACGTCATACCTATGACAGGCACAGTAAAATGGCTCCCCCCAAGGGATATAACTATTTTTAAACTAAAGAACATATTATATGTGTTTTAAATGTTCAATTCTAGTTATAGAGGACAAGTATAATGTATTTATCCTAATGATGCTCATTAGTTAAAGCATGTCTGGGAGTCGCCCCGGTGCCGCCCCCCTGCACCCTAGGCAACCTAGTCTGTCTAATGGCAAAAAACGCCCCTGGCCAATGATGACTCTCTCTCTCTCTCTCTCTCTCTCTCTCTCTCTCTCTCTCCTCTCTCTCTCTCTCTCTCTCTCTCTCTCTCTCTCTCTCTCCCCCCTCTGTCTCTCTCTCTCCCCTCTCTGCTCATCTTATTTACCTCCACATCACGCCTCCTCCCTGTTTATTACTTGTACCTCTCTCTCTCTATGTCTCCTCCTCCTCTCCCTCTCTCTCTCTCTCTCTCTCTCTCTCTCTCTCTCTCTCTCTCTCTCTCTCTCTCTCTCTCTATCTCTCTCTCTATCTCTCCTGCTCCTCTCCCTCTCCACTCCGCTCTCTCTCTCTCTCTCTCTCTCTCTCTCTCTCTCTCTCTCTCATCTCCCTCTCTCTCTCTCTCTCTCTCTCTCTCTCTCTCTCTCTCTCTCTCTCTC
This sequence comes from Benthosema pterotum, assembly GCA_039105355.1. Classification (NCBI taxonomy): domain Eukaryota; kingdom Metazoa; phylum Chordata; class Actinopteri; order Myctophiformes; family Myctophidae; genus Benthosema; species Benthosema pterotum. The sequence goes on from CM076968.1 coordinate 46,395,585, forward strand.
TCTCTCTCTCTCTCTCTCCTCCTCCTCTCCCTCTCCACTCCGCTCTCTCTCTCTCTCTATCTCTCCTCCTCCTCTCCCTCTCCACTCCGCTCTCTCTCTCTCTCTCTCTCTCTCTCTCTCTCTCTCTCTCTCTCTCTCTCTCTCTCTCTCTCCTCCTCCTCCTCTCCCTCTCCACTCCGCTCGGCTGACCCATATTTCTTGCTCTGCCGTGGATATTGTTTTACCACCTGTGGGACAGAGGAAACGAGGGAATTTCTTTAGTTTATTTCATCAAATTGACTCTGTGTGACCTCCATATATGAATGGCCTTTTTCCTCTAGCAAAATAACTTGTCTCTTTTGGGTGCAGGGAAACCTTTTATGTCCCACACAACCGTTCACATTTCAAATAGAAAACTAGCTAAAGAAAAGAAGCCACTATATTTCCAATCCAATCCACACTTACTCCAGAGCGCCACAATGCATATTACCGTTTACAGCTTCTTTTTTTTTTCTTATTTGAATTGAAACCCTCTGTCTTTCTAATACTGGAAAGTAACATTTTTTAATTCAATTTCAGCTAATGAACAAACTATAAATGCATTGAGCATGAATAAAGACAATAACAATCTAATACTAGTAATTAGCTGAAATCAATAATATAGCACATTAAGCACCATTAACCATTAGTGCCCAGTGAAGGTATAGTAATTGATTTCACTTAATTCAAATACCGGTATTGTTATTTTTTTCTGTTTTGGCTAATTCTCCCTACTATAGAGGGTGGTGACAATATAAGGAGTTCCAAGTGGTCCTCAGCTAAACGATCAGTTGTATAACTGGGTATAACTCTTGGAAGCGTAAACCCGCAAGGGTCCATTTGGTTTCATGTGTACACTCTTGTTCACAACTAGAGAAAGTAAAAAATTAATTGTCATTTTGATCAGTATGTTTGACTGTTGTGCATCCAAAATCCAGCCTGGAATTGTGGATAAAACCAAAAAGAAATCTTTAGTTTTTTGGACCCTGGGGGTAAAATGTCCTCAAATGGTGGTCCGTGGCTCAAATGCTGAATAAATGGTGGGCCCTGGTATCAAAAAGGTTGAAAACCACTGCTGTAATATAATAAGATGAGAGGTTTCGGTCCGATAGCAACCATACAAATGGAAGTTTGTAGCAAGAATTGATATCCTACTTATGGAGGTGTGTGTGTGTGCGTGGGTGGGGGGTCCACTTAACCAGGCTCTCCTCTCCCGGACGGACCGCCTGTATACAAGGTCAGCCGCCACTCAAGCACGGGGTGGGAAGGAGAAATATCAGAATAATAACAAATGTCAATCCTACCGGCTATCGGTTCACACCTGAGCCATAAAGATAAGCGCTATTTCCACCAGCCCCGGGGGGAAACGGAATGAAATTATTACCGGGCCCACAGGGCTATAGCCCACACGGTACACAGCCCCTGCAAACCGCACGTGCACGCGCCGCACGCACACAGTGTGGCTAGCTGCCGGGCAGGAACCTTGTATCTCTCCATGTGTATATCTCCACATTTCATTTTCTGATACCTCACCTCCCCCAGGGGCGTTTTTGCCATTGGCAGACTAGGAAGTTGCCTAGGGTGCCATGAGGGGAGGGGGGCGACCACCAGACATGCTTTAAGACGATACCTGGTTAATAAGCTTACTATATGGATAGATTATACTTATCCTCTATAACTATCCTTTATCCTTTGGCAGGCGCCAAAGGATAAAATTATGAACCTTACGGGTCAAATGGACCTGTAAGGGTCCATTTGGTAAGGGGGGCTCCAGGGAAAATCTTGCCTAGGGCTCCAAATTGATCAGAAACGCCACTGACCTCCCCCCCCCACGACTATGTCATACCATGATGACTGACTGTGTCATGGAAAAGTAGCCGGAATAGTGATGCTGTATGAGCTCAGCTCGCTATAGTGACACAATGCAATGTGCTGTGAGCTTTTAGATCTGATATTTTGGGGGAATTGACATAGAAAGTGACATCCCTATAATGACATGCCAAGAAAACGGTCACCTAAATACAGTATTTTACCAACAGTGCTGCGCATGAAATAAGTAGTCTAACGATATTACTACCCAAAATGGGTAATATGTAATAGGATTGGCATTGGCTCATGGGTAGAGTTGCCTGGTGGCAACCGCAAGAACTTGGGAAAGTAATAAAGCAATATGTATCATATTACTCATTACTTTTTACGAGGGGTCATAGGTCAATGCTGTTGACCAATGAAAAGTGTTGTTGTTGAAACTATTAGAGCTCAGATTATTTTCCTTAGAAAAGTAACCGCTTTGGACATACAAGGTTTACAGTACTTCCAACAGTGGCGCCCCCCGCCCACCCCCTACCCATTCATCCATCCCTCCCGAACCCCCGTCTCCCCCTCCACCATCCTCCCCTCATCCCGTCCTCTCTCTCCATCCCCGCTATACTCCATCCAGCACAGGCCCATAAAAGGTGCTCCGTATATCAGCCTGTGATAATTGGCTGTGATAATAGCTCCCTCTCAGTGAGTTGTTATGGTGGCTGAATAAAAAAAAGAAGCAGCAGCCTGGGCAGCAGCACTAGGCAGCTCTGCTGCCTGCCTGCGCAAACAGCCCAGAAATAAGCCACATTATCATCACCATCATTCTCTCTCTCTCTCTCGGGCTCCGTGCCCGCCTAGCCCGCCGCCCGCCCGCCTGCCTGCCTGCGCGCCCACCCTGGCTGCCTGTCCGTCTGTCCGTCCGTCCGCACGTCTGCTTGTGCCTCAGCGTTTTTTATGGCAGACGGTTTGCGCTGACGTAGAGCTCCCACCCCCCTCACTCCCTCACTCCCTCCCTCTTCGCTGCTCCTGCACGAGGGAGCCAGGAGTCATCCATACCCAGGGGTGGATGTAACCTTTAACAATTGGGGGGGGGCAGGCAGGAGAAAATGGTATGGGAGCGACTTCATCGCCCGTGGCGCGAAGCGACACGGGCGAGCGACTTGTGGCACCCATACCATTTTCGGCCTTATATTATAGGACTTATATTAGTCAAGTAAAGCATCAATAATAACCTCAGTTGCTGTTGAAGTTGCGACAGACACGCAGCATGCATAAAGCTAAAGGTCTGACTCAGAGAGTTTTCGGTTTTCATTGATGAAATGCTGTTGGTTTAGTGGTGACACCAGTTAGTTAGTAGCAGTAGTCGTGTTTCAAATAATTTTAGTTATAAGGACTTTAATTTGAAATACCTTGGGTTGTTTTGCTTGCCATCGTGTTTAGGTGGGGCAGTCAGGGCATTTAGCCCCCCCCCCCCCCCCCCCCCCCCCATGCCCATGTCTAGATCCGCCCTGTCCCTACCCCGTGGATTATACAGACGCTCCTCCTCCTCTTCCGCCGCCACCACCACCACCTCACGCCCCGGCCGCCTCTCTGCCTCCGCTTTCTAAAATAAAGACTATTCATTATCGCAGAGAGAGAGAGAGAGAGAGAGAGAGAGAGAGAGAGAGAGAGAAAGGGAGAGAGAGAGAGAGATAGAGAGAGAGAGAGGCCGGGGCTCCAGGAACGTGCCTCATGCTAGCTGCTTACAGAACCCGCACAGCGGCGGCACGCCAGGCCAACAATTGAGTTGGCCTCTCTCTCTCGTTCTCTCTCTCTCGTTCTCTCTCTGTCAACGTTCAGGGAAAAACGTTTTTCTCGCTCCATTTCCCCACCGCCGGAATAAGTCCTCGTCGCGCACCCGGATTTCCATTTTGGGGCGAGGGGAGGGGAGGGAAGGGGAGGGCGGCGGTAGGCATTATGTGGCAGGTACTGTAGCTACACTACAGTATAGGCAGATAATATACAGAAGACACAATCTTCCATCATACAGTACACTGTTGGGCCTCTGTGTCACGTTCCGGGACCCAGCGTTGAAACCCACTTTAATCTGTTCTGTATGGCAGTGGTTTTCAACCTTTTTGATACCAGAGCCCACTATTTATTCAGAATTTGAGCCACGGAGGACCACCGTTTGAGGACATTTTAGCCCCACAGACCCCCCCAAAAGTGAAATATTTATTTTGTTTTTTGTCCACAATTCCAGGCGGAATTTGGGAAACAAAACTCAAACTATACAGTTGGTTTCATTTTTACGCTCTCAAGAGTTACAGTTAGCCAGCTGTCCAATTCCAGGCTGGATTTGGGACAAAACAGGCAAAACATGCAGATCAAAATGACCATTAATACATTCTCTAGTTGTTTAGACTAATTCAGATGATGAATATTTTAACTCTTGAGAGTGTGAACATGAAACCAAATGGACCCTCTCCTAAGTAATAATGCGCACAACAGGAAGGAAGAGTCTATGAATAAATCCTCCTCCACCACCAGTAAACGTGCTACTTAGACTTAACATACTCTTCCAATGCTAATTGGTTAACATATGTACTGCTTAAAATAGGTTCTTAGCTCCATGAGCGAGGGAATAATTACACTGGAGACCCAAAGCGCTGCGTGCACAGAGTTATTAGCAGTTAGGAAAGTTCCAAAATAATCATCTCAAACCGAGGGAGGGTGCATGTGAAAAACGCTTGGCCTCCCGTGAGAACGCGTCGACTGAGTCATGCGTTTTGCCGAGTGGAGTTTGCAGAAGTGTGAAATCTGGCGCTCGGTCGTGGCGGTGTGCCGACGAAACAGTTTTGAAGGTATTTTTACCCACGTTTTACCCACTCCGTGCCTCCGTTGCTAATTGCTGGCAGACAAAAGACCTGGCTGTGACTCATGTGGTCCCATTACAGTTTATCTCTGAGTTAAGACGTGACACAGAGAGAAACAAAGAGGGAATCGATACAGTAACGCATACAACACACTGTACGCATGTTCACCTCATCTGCATAGCCCAGCAGTTTTCAAACTTTTCAGAATTTGAGCCACACGGACCACCATTTGAGGACATTTTAGCCCCACAGACCCCCAAAAAGCGAAATATTTATTTTGTTTTTGTCCACAATTCCAGGCTGGATTTGGGAAACAAAACTCAAACTATACAGATGAAAAATGACCATTAATCTTCTACATTCTCTATAGTTGTGTATAGATTTGGGCTAATTCAGATGATGAATATTTTAACTCTTGAGAGTGTAAAATGAAACCAAATGGACCCTGGCGGGGTCCATTTGGTTTCATTTTTAGCTCTCAAGAGTTACATCTGGTTATCCAACTCTCCATCTGGTTAAACAACTTAGCCTGGGACCACCTGGAACCCTCTCAAGGACCACTGGTTGAAATCCTTTACGTTAAACGACAACTTACTTCGCTACCTACCTGAACAAAAGCAGTAAAATATATCGAATGATGATGTCTATAAAACATGACACTTGGAGGAGCCGACACTGTTGACTGACAGGGCTGTTGGCCAATCAGCTGCTGTAGTTGGATTTTCAACTAATACTAACGACACCAGAGGGAAGAACACCAGTCTTTGAATCACAGGGGAAAAAATTAAGGTGGTACTTTTTTAGGTTTCAGGGATTAGGGCTCAGTCAGGCTAATGACTGTACATCTTCGTATCAAAACAGGACATTGCAGCAGCACTTGACAGAGCGTGTGACTCCCTCTACCGGGGGGAGGCGGGGCTTAAAAGGGGGCGCACGCGGCGGGTTAAGTTATGAGGTTGAACCCCCCGGAGGGGAGACTGGAGCATAACTCTGTGTGTGTTCCACCCTTAACGGCAGTGGATTATAGCACCGCCAAGGCATTCATTTCAGTCCCGTGCCGTCCAACCCCCGGCAAAGGGGGAGCCATATAATTGTCAGATGGGAGGGGAGGGGAGGGGTGGGGCGGGGCGGCGTTATCACTTTCCATTAATTTCACGAGCGTATAAGGCCACACGTTATGAATGGTGCGCCCCCGTGGTTACACTTATAATGGTGACCGCATTAACGTAATGTAACGTGACATCCGGTGTCGTAATGTGGACGCAAGCGTTAAAAGAGACCTTGGTGTGTATGGGTGTGTGTGCGCGCATGTGCGAGTGTGTGCGTGAGTGTGTGTCAGTTCAATGGTGGAAAAAAAAATACTCAAAAAGTACTTGGTTGTTTTACTTAAGTTCATACTGCAATGCAGAACTACACCAGAAAAACAAGGATGGGGATTCTAAATGTACTTGCAGAATGTCCCATTTCATTTAAAATGACCGATCTACAAGCTCACAGTGTGCCACGACCAGTGTTGGAATAGTTTGGGATATTTCAATTTTATTTCATTTCTACATTTAATTTTTAAATTCGGCTAGTTTGAATTAATTTTTAGAGCAGTCTTGCTAGTTTTTACTTACGTTGTAGTTTTTGGGTTAGATTTAGTTTTAGTTTCCATTATTTTTCCTACTTTGATTTATTACAGAGTCATTAGAAGTCATTCATTAGCAAAGATCTGGACCATTACCAAAACTAAGGGTATATTGTATATGATTTCAGTTAGTTTTAGTTAGTTTAGTTAGCACACAATACAGTTTCAGTTCAGTTATCTTTCTTTTATTGATTTTTTTTATTTTTCATTAACTTCTAAGTTTGTTTGTTTTTAAATTCTACTTTGTGTTTTTTTTTAGTTAGTTTCAGCTAACTATTCCAACCCTGCTCGCGATGTGTCACACTGTGATCTTGTAGATCTGTTATCTTGTCAGACAGACACACAACGTCCTGACTAGAGTTCTCAAACTCTGCCCGAACCCGACCAGAACTGAACCCGGACAGGTCCGACCCTACATTTAGGGCCGGGTAGGGCCTAAAATATATGCTAATCAATAAGGCCGGGTAGGGCCTCGGGCCCCATGAAAAAATAATATATTGAATTATTTTCTTATAGTAAGAATAATAGTTATCTTCTGTATTTACCTATTATGAAGATGGTGCTGATTGGCATTTCATGTTTAATCTGTGGCGAATTCTCAATTTTTTCCCAAACCCGACAGTTTAGGGCCGGGTGGGGCCTAAAATCTATTCCATTTAGTCGGGCCGGCCGGGCCTAGGGCCTGAACTGTTAGGGCCCAGTTAGGGCCGGGCCTTAATTTTCAGGCCCGTTGAGATCTTAAGTCCTGACCCTCTCCTCCACCCCTGCAGACGAGGCGTGTGCCAACTGCTCCTTCGGGGCCATCTGCGACGCGCAGACGGGGCAGTGCGTGTGTCCGTCGGAGTGCGTGGACTCACACCAGCCGGTGTGCGGCAGCGACGGCACCACCTACGACAGCGAGTGTGAACTGCACGTACGCGCCTGCAAGGAGCAGGTGGACCTGAGAGTGGTCAGCCAGGGGGAATGCAGTGAGTATGACTGACAACAACGCCCTCCTCTAGCTTTACTCTACTTCACCTAACCAGTGTCCGATCACAGCCAACGGCCGTGACTTTTAGCGCCATCTTCGCATTTTTTTTTAATTGTACAGTATTTGTTGTTATTTGCCATTTTTATGTAGGAAACCCGAACAGTTCATTAAAGGTATCCTAGATAACTTTTTCATTAACACAAGTGAAATTTGATATCCATCATAGACTGGCATATTTGTCGCAAATATAATAATGTTTGTCAAGCCATTCAGTCCCCCGTATTTCGCCCTGACAAAAAAAGTTGCATAACCTTCCATCTTTATCTTACACTGAACATCTGAAGTCTCTCTAGAAGGCAATGTGCAACGACCACAGCACAGTCAAACGACATTCAGCGAGACATAACACTAGGGAAATGTCTGACATTGTCTACGTTTTGACCTCCCCCCTAAAACTGCTATGTTCTCAAATTCTACTTATAGACACGAAGAATTTATGAATGTAATCCTTCTCTAAAGCAGCCTCTGTCTCCCTGTCTTCGGCGTGCCAACAGGAACGTGCGGCAGTGTGGTGTGTGCGTGGGGCGCCCGCTGCGTGGGTAACAAGTGCGAATGCCCGCCGTGTCAGGGCCAGGCCTTCTCTCCGGTCTGCGGCAGCGACGGCGTCACCTACGACAACGCCTGTGAGCTCCGCGCCGCCTCCTGCGCCATGAAGAAGAGCATCGAGGCGGTCAAGCCTGGCAGCTGCGACGAAGGTAAGAGCAGGAATGGAGGAAAATTAGCTTAATTACTGTACCCAATCAGCCGTTCAAGGCGGTGTTCATTATCTCCACCCGTCTGTGACGTTTCGTATTGGGTGAGGGTCCCCAGGTTGGAACAAGAAGCGTCAAACACGATGTCATCATCATCCTCATTGTTTTCTTTTACAATGCCTGTAGTTATAGCAGTTGTTTTTATTCCACGATTTTGCAATCCATTTTTTCACCCAGTGCAACCATTTAGATACCAGGGGCCACTATTTTGAGACACGGACCACCATTTGATTACGTTTAGCTTCTCAGGCCCCAAAACCAAGCAGAATTGACAAAAAAAAGCATCTCACAGTTCCACGCTGTATTTAGGAGAGGTAACGGCAACTCTTCATTCTCTAATTGTAGACGTCTTGTAAAATAAATAAACCAAATGTGAACTCAAATTAAGTAGCTCTTGAGGGCGTAAAATGAAAGCAAATGGATCCATATGGGTCCATTTGGTTTCTTTTTAGGGCCTCAAGAGTTAAAATATATTTTTATATGGCTCAATTTTGTTAATAAACTCTCTCCAGTCACTTGGCCCGGGGGACCACATGGGTCCTTCTCAAGGACCGCTGGTGGTCCCTGGACCACTGGTTGAAAACCCCTGAGGACAGTGGAGTGACACACAAACCTGTATGCCTAAAAACTGTATGCCTAAAAACTCAGGAAATGGAAACGACGTTGTGATTAGTGAAAGGATGTAGTGAAAATAGCAGATCCACAAGCTTTTAGTCGACTACTACACTTGAATGAAGTAGGGCATTATGTATTACCTTCAAAAAAAAAAACATAAAACGATATAATATGGCAATATAAGGTTTCAGGCCCCGGCAGCACCGACACTCAAGTGCAGAGAGGGAAAAAAAGAGCTCAGTTTAATTTCCACGCCTGAAGCACCTGCATTATTGTTCTTTATCCCGCATTTGGAATAAACAAGGAGCCAAATTGGCCCCCGTTGGTTTGGGCGATGATCAGCGGCGACAGGCTGAAGTGGAGCGTTCCACAACGCCGTCCCTCCGGGAGCTACCTGTCACCCTGCTGTTGTCACGCCAACCTGCCCCGCACACACACACACACACACACACACACACACGCACACGCACACGCACACGCACACACACACACACCAGGGGCGGATGAAACATTTCCCAATTGGGGGGGGGGGGGGGGGGGGGGGGGGGGGGGGCAGGAGAAAATGGTAAGGGGCGCACCCATACCATTTTCAGTTACAGGACTTTTATTAGTCAAGTAAAGCATAACATCAGTTGTTGTTGAAGTTGCAACAGACACGCAGCATGCATAAAGCTAAAGGTCTGACTCAGAGAGTTTTCTGTTTTCAATGATGAAATGCTGTTGGTTTAGTGGTGACACAGCTTAGTTAGTAGCAGTAGTAGTGTTTCATATCATTTTAAATATAAGCACTTTAATTTGAAATATCTTGGGTTGTTTTGCACGCCATTGTTGTGTTTGGTGGGGCAGGCTGTGCATTTAGGGGGGCATTGCCCCCCTCATGCCCATGCCTAGATCCGCCCCTGACACACACACACACGCGCATATGCTCACACACACGTCAGTGACTGCCGTCATACCTTTACAAGGCGTGAAGGCAAACAGATTACACCTGCCAGGGCCCTTCCAGTCCACTTTTTTGAAAGCCAGAGCTATTCTCCCTGTTGCACGCTGAAAAAAAAAAAAACAGCCACGCCAATCTACCAACGCGTGGCGCGAGCAGTGTTGCTATATTGTCGCTATATTTAGCTTTTTTCTAGATCCCCCCCGCCCCCTCGGAGCCAAAATTTGTGAAAAACTCCTGGCGGAAAATCTAGTGCTTTTTGGCTGGTGAGTTGGGGTGAAATTGGTTGACAGTTCTCCAGAGATAAAACCCTCGTTTTTCACCATTTTTTCCTCCTATGATAGAGTCCTCTTTCACTCCAAGAAAGGACCATTGGTGACCAAATGGACCCTTATAGATCTGTAACTCTTGAGATTGAAAAAATGAAACCAAATAGTCCCTTTCATTCATTTTACGGTCTCAAGAGTTACATTATAATACCTAATTTTCAAGAATTGCTATTTTGACTCGAAAAGTCTGAGAGACTGAACTCAATGTCAAAAGGTGATCCGTGGCTGAAATGCAGAATAAATAGTAGGCCCTGGTATGAAAATGTTTGAAAGCCACTGCTCTAGAGCCTTCTAGGGCGCATTGGAAGTGCCACTAGTGCATTTTGGATTTGGGCCGTTGGCAACACTGGGCGCGATCTCAAGCTCGTGGCTTCGGCTATGGTTTTGAAAGGTGCTGGAGTGAGACGAGAAAGAATAGATGGAATTAGATGAAGGAGAAACAGTGAAGGACAAGAGAGAAGGTGGGAGTATACTGTATGTGTGGAGCCAGTGCTGAGTCATGTGGAGTGTTTGTTTTGTATCGTTGTATTGCAGTCTGCCGTGTGGCTGCGCGGCACGGTGCGGTGCGGTGCGGTGCGGCGCGTTGTTCCACATCCACTCAGCGCTCCATTTAACAGCGTTTCATTGACTGAGACCACTGACCTTTTTTGTATCTGGAGCATGAAGAAATGTGCCACTGTGTGTGCTCCCAGCGCAGACTGTTGCAGACGCTCGCATGCACGAACGCATACACACACGTGCACACGCATTTGTAACGCTATACTTGTGAGGCCATCAACGTTTTAGAATGGTGGTCTTTATCAATGATATTTTGTCTCTTTTTGCATTTTTAACCCTAATCAAACTATCTTTTTAATAATAATAGTTAGCTGCCACCAGTGTTGTCAAATGTGGAACTCAAAGAGCCAAGTTTCCGATCCGGGGGGGACATTTTAGATCAGCGCCCAGGATGTGTCCGATTCATCTGCTGTTCACCTTTAAGTAAGATGGCAGCCTCCATAGATAGAGTCACTATACCTGTAGGTGTCTGCTCTGAGCTGTAGAATATACGCTGTGTTGACCAAAAATGCCATCTGGGAAAAGGAATAGGAGATACAGGCAATTGATAGAAACAGATGGATAGAATGGACGTCCATGGGCACGATGCGCTATCCTGGGTAACTGACAACAGCAGCTAGCAAGACGGCTGTTACGTAGCATTAGGGCCGTATCAAACGATTGGAGGTAAGATTGCCAAAGATCTAAGGTAGGGGTGGGCAATTATTTTCCCCAAGGGGCCACATGAGATATATAAAATATTGTGGAGGGCCAAGACTAAAGGCTGAACTAAAGTCCACGTAATACTAATTTCATTTCAAGATAAAAGTAAGAGTAAGACCAACCATTGTGACACCAGAGCCGTCAATTTATTCAGTATTTGAGCCCCGGAGGATCACTATTTGACGACATTTTAGCCTCACAGACCCCAAAACTAAAGATGTCTTTTGCTTTTGTCCACAATTCCAGGCTGGATTTGGGAAACAAAACAGTCAAACATACAGATCAAAATGACCATTAATCTTCTCTACATTCTCTAGTTGTGTAGACTTGGGCGAATTCACATGATGAAGATTTTAACTCTAGAGAGCGTAAAAATGAAACCAAATGGACCCTTGCGGGTCCATTTGGTTTCATTGTTACGCTCTCAAGAGTTACATCTGGTTAAGTGGAAGTCTTAAGTGGAAGTCTTTCAAGGACCACTGGTGGTCCCCGGACCACTGGTTTAAAACCACAGTACCCTTTCGCGGGCCGGTCAGAGTCAGCCAAAGGGCCGCGTTTGGCACCTGGGCCGCATGATGCCCAGGTATGATCCATGCAATGGCGGTGGGCATAACTATTTTGGATCGGTGTATGTAGTATCTTCAGCAGTAGCTGTAATTGTGTTAACTTGAAGGTCATGCACTTCACCAATTTTAAACTTACAGTATCTGCTATTCTCGATGCGTGACACTGGCGTGAGACTATATGTATAAATCAGAATTCCAGTCACAACCCCAACCACTAACCTATCCTTGCCTAAACCTATTATTTCTTAAATGTAAGTCTTGTGAAGACTAATAGTACATTTGTCAACATTGCCACAATGTCTAACATTTTAAATGTTTAAACTCTAGTACACATGTGAGGACATTTCGTCCTCAGAAGTATATAAATACAACCATGCAGGCACGTGTGCTCACACTTCATATCATCTCGTGGCGGCAAGCAGAAGATGCTCTCTTCTTCTGTTCCCAAGGGCATTTTATATGCTTCTGAAGCCTGCTGATTTCTTTTTTTTCTCTCTCTCTTTCTGCATTTTCCTTCCCCCCTATCTCTCTCTCCATCTCTCTCTGAACATGCCCTTTCTCCTCCTATACTCCGTCCGTCCCCCTAGCAGCTCATTTCGAATCACAGAAAGCCATCAGGCTTTACACAATGGAATCTTTTTCTTTCTTTCTCCCCGTCCTCCTCCTCCGTGTCTTGTCTCTCGTATTCTGGCTCATCAAAAATCCTGCACCGATGATGACAAAGGCGCAACCATCACTTTGGCCGAGCAGGAGGGAGATGGGATCGCCTTGCGATCAATGACTCTCACCCCGGGGGTCTGTCCTCTCGTCTGTCCTGCGCTATACGTGTCCCCCAACGTGACCCAGACCCTCCACAGGGGTCCTGGGGCCCATGTGTGTGTTTTTTGTCTTCAAACGAGAAACTGGACCTGCTGTGGGGCTGCCTGCCTGCCGCCAGGGGCGGATCTAGGCATGGGTATGGGGGAGGGGGGGGGGCATACCCCCCTAAATGCCCTGACTGCCCCACCAAACATGGTGGCATACAAACAACCCAAATTTCAAAGATATTTCAAATGAAGGTGCTTTTTAAAATGATGTGAAACACTACTACTGCTGCTAACTAACTACAGCTGTGGCACCGCTAAACCAACAGCATTTCATCATTGAAAACAGAAAACTCTCTGAGTCAGACCTTTAGCTTTATGCATGCTGCGTGTCTGTTGTAACTTCAACGATAACTGAATCTGTTATTATTGATGCTTTACTTGACTAATTCAGTTACAGGACTAATAAAGTCCTGTAACTGAAAATGGTATGGGTGCGGCGATGAAGCCGCCCCCATGCTAGTTTCTCCTGCCCCCCCAATTGGGTAATGTTACATCCGCCCCATGCCTGCCTGGTGCACATAAAAATCTACGTCGTTGACTGCAGCTGACATTTCTGTAGCTTTTTTCCCCTTTTTTTGCCTTTCGGAAGATAAGACGGACTTTCCTATCTCTCTCCGCCTCCGCCTTAATGGATGCACACGACAGGGATAGTGTTTCGATGGCGATTTGGCAAAAGCAGCAGTTTATATTGGATAATACAGCAATTCGTCATGAAAAATAAGCCCCGGCGATTCTGCTTGCCGGCTCTATCATAGACAGCAGCGAAAAGTCTATATCAGCGCGGCCCCTACAGTCCCCCCGTGCCATACCTCATATCTAAGATAAGGCCAAACGGCGGGGACCAGTGATTTATTCGTTTATGTAGACCTGACTTAAAAAACACACTCATTAGTCATGCGGCGGTCGGTGGCGGCGGCGGGGAAGGAGGGAGGGCGGGCGAAAGGGGGCAGGGCGAAAAAATGGAAGTTGGTTTCGCACCGCCTTTTATTTAGCGGTAATGAAAAATGACACTGTTCCCACCGCCGGCCGTACGGGGAAATTTATCACCTGTTTAATTTCACACTCGGGTAGGCCTGGCCTCAACACCCCTCTTTTTTTGCGACACTGACAAAGTGGCAGCGTCTGAGAGCAGTGCATCACCTGGGGGGGCCCCGGCCCCTTTTTTATTTTAATTGAATACACATTTAATAAACAGGATTATGCGAGTGCTGCAGCTGCAGCACATGCAGCGCAGCGCGGTGACGCGGGGGCGATGGCGCCTCCCCCACCCACCGTGCTGCACCCGCAGCACATATCACTGGGGAGGATCACACTTACAGGAGGTGCATGGGGAGTCTGGGGTGAGTGGCTTCCTGCTGGGACTCGTCATTGCAATGTAATGAGTTCTTTTTTCCCTCTCTTCTAACCACTGCCTGTCATAATTGCCTCTATCTCTCCTCCTTTCCTCCTGCGTCGGAAATCGGCGATCTACAAGCTTGCGGCGTGGCGTCACATGTTTGACGCACCGTGAGCTTGTAGATCCGCCTTTATTTGGGTGCACACATGCACCGGTGCGCGACTAAGTGAAAAATCCATAGTCCCCACACTCCCTCCCCCCCTTCCGTCTGGGCCCGGCCGCGACGCTCAATCCTTCTTTATCTCGCGGGAGAGTTTATTTGGGGCTAAAGCGCTGTCACATCCTTCAGAGGCATGAGGGCCTCGGTCTGAGAGCCACTGACAAATGGGACGAAAACAAACACAAAGTAGCTCCGCTCCGGAGAAACCCCCATGCAGCCTCCGTCCCAGTGGCGGCTACGGGCCAATGTCGCCTTTCAGGTGGAGGTGGTGCAAGGGCGGATCTAGGCATGGACATGGGGAGGCAATGCCACCCTAAATGCCCAGATGCTCTCACCAAACATGATGGCATGCGAAACAACCCAGGATATTTCAAATTAAAGTGCTTATATTTAGAATGATTTGAAACACTACTACTGCTACTAACTAACTACAGCTGTGTCACCACTAAACCAACAGCATTTCATCATTGAAAACAGAAAACTCTGAGTCAGACCTTTAGCTTTATGCATGCTGCGTGTCTGTTGCAACTTCAACAACAACTGATGTTATTATTCATACTTGCCTAATAAAAGTGTTTTAACCAAAAATTGTATGGGTATGGCTTCATCGATGAAGGGGGCGGCGATGAAGCCGCCCCCATACCATTTTCTCTTGCCCCCCCAATTGGGAAATGTTACATCCGCCCCTGAGGTGGTGGACCTGGCGGTGGAGTTGTTGTTGAAGTTGCAACAGATACGCAGCATGCATAAAGCTAAAGGGCTGACTCAGAGAGTTTTCTGTTTTCAATGATGAAATGCTGCTGGTTTAGGTTGTAGTTGGTTAGTAGCAGTAGTACTGTTTCAAATGCTTTCAAATGTAAGCACTGAAATATCTTGGGTAGTTTTGCATGCCATCATGTTTGGTGCATGGGGCAGTCACTGCATTTAGGGGGCCATTGTCCCCCCCTGCCTAGATCCGGCCCTGGTGGAGGTGGTGTTGGGGGGAAGCAGCAATATGTCCTGGATGACATTCGTTCAGGTCACAGTGTTTCTGTCTCTCCCTGCTGAATGCCATTCCAGGAAGGAAGCGATATTGATGATGTAAACGTCTGTCTTGATCTGCTGTCTGTCTCCCCTGCTCCGCGGCAGGCAGCCGGCTCCACCTCAGAATGTCACCACCATCATGTACTCTATTATATTCTCTCGTTCCTTCCCTCCTTTCTTCTAATCGTTCCACCTCCCCCCTCGCCATTTTACATGTCTCGTTATCGGGTGGAAATCTCGTATGTCCAACGGGGTTACGTTTCAGGAACGTAACCCATTCTGTGTTCCCAAGAAATGGAGGTCTGAAGAAAACCACTAACATGGTGAAACATCTTGATGGCATCATAAAGATGATTTCACTATGTTAATGGGTTTCTTTAGATGCTTCTTTTTTCTGAGAGCGTACACATGGAACCAAATGAACCCTAACGGGTTCATTTGGTTCCATTTGTTTAAAAAAAAAAAAGAAAATGGGTGGAATTCCCCTTTAACCGCCTTCGCGGGAGACACAGGATTATGTATATGCCGCAGCTTTCACGGTCGAAACTCTTATTTTGAAATGCCAGATCTAGGGAACCAGATGTATGGTAATGTCATGGTGTTTCTGGTGTCATTGAGGGGCCAAATCTGAGATAATGCTAAGATAATGCTATTCCAATGCATCTCTACTTTCTTCCTGACAGTGTCATACATACAACGTAGATGTAGGACATTAATGTACACTATGCCTACCCCAAAAATAACAAAACATTGCGAAAACATCGAGATACAAGATTTCTAACCCGACAGCGATGCTATTCTATTCCTCCCAAGGCCAATCATTTACACACGCGCAAAAAAACCCAACATCCTTTATTCCGCCTCTTGCTTCTTCCGCTGCCGGTTCGGTTGCTTGTAATACTTCTCTTCCCTTATCTCCACAATTTCTTTTGCCGTCATTTTTTTTTCTTTTTTCGGGTGCTGCTGTACTCCGTTCTCCTCTCACCCCCCTCTCCTCTCCGTCGCTGAATTCCCTCTTGTTAATGGAGTTCCCTGGGCTAAATAGAGCCAGGGTTTCTGACATGATTGAGTAAAAGGGAAGCGGACTGGCAGGGCAGGGGTAGAAGAGCTGATGCAGCCATCTTCTAGCTGTGGGATGTGCTAATTGAAAGGTTCATGCTAGGCAGCAGTGGGGCCACGGAAACATCAAAGCACAGCGGCTAATTGGGACCCCCCTGCCTTCACCCTTCACTTGTATTTATTCCATTTCTAATGTCTTATACCTCCTTTCATTCCATTCATCTCGTCCTCCGTAAGCCGGCCCTGAGGAAGCCTGACTCTTTTTTCTTTCTTTCTTTCTTTCTTTCTTTCTTTCTTTCTTTCTTTCTTTCTTTCTTTCTTTCTTTCTTTCTTTCTTTCTTTCTTTCTGTCTTTTTTTCTTTCTTTCTTTCTTTCTTTTCTTTTTTCACTTCCATTGTGTGCTGGCATAAATGGATTTCGGTGACCGGCCAGTCGTGGAAGATGTAATACTGTAAAGTAGCAGTGGCACCGTGTAGAAAATACTCAAGGAAAAAGGAGCACGGCCTGTTTTCAACCTTACTGTATTCAACGGCACAGAAGTGTTAAGGCATTCACTTACAGAAAGCAAATAAAAGTCGATTAACGCAAGATTTAACACAAGCTTGTAGGCTTTAAGTTGTTAATGTACTGTATGTCTGTAATAATAATCTAAACCGGTGGTTTTCAACCATTTTTTTATACCAGGGCCCACTATATATTCTGCATTTTGGGCACCACGGACCACCATTTGATGTTGATGAGTTTAGTCTCTCGGACCCCAGAACTAAGGAGATAACTGGCACAACGTTGTTCAAAATAACAATTCTTCTACATTTTCTAAATGTGTACATTCTTGAAAATGTACACATTTCTTACACATTAATGTAACTCTTGAAATAGTCCATTTGGTTTCATTTTACACCCTCACTAGTTACAGATCTATAAGGATCAATTTGATTACCAGCTGCCCCAAATCGTTTAGCTGCAGGGGACCACCTGGAATCCTCTCAAGTGACCACTGGTGGTCCCCGGATCACTGGTTGAAAACCACAAAAAAAGTATTGCACAATTACTTGTGCGATTCTTGCACTGGAGTCACTGTTCCGAGACTCCCTGTGACCTGCGTTATCGATTAAATCAGCTAGCTGTAATAGCAGCACATGCTAGACGCCGTTATGCCCTAGATTAGTCCAAAAACAAAGCGCCGTGTTTCTCCCACACAATGTTGTTCACAATGCGTTTCACAAATCGATGAGCGACGGCGTCTATGATGGCAAATTTGACCCGAACGCATTCAGGTCAGCATCGAGCGGCGGGCTAAGCGGGAAACAGAGCGATCCGCTAACCAGACTTGATGTTTGTGGGCGGCCGCGTGCGTTCTCCTTAATGTAGTCGCGGCTTATGAATCTCTAGCCGTGCCGTGAGGAGGTCGCTGCATGCCAGCGGCAGAACATAAAGTTAATTTGTTCTAGTGTACTGTTTAGGTACTTTTACTTTACGTGCCTTTTTTCACTTTTTTATGCTTTAATGAAATCGCGTGCATGCATCTGCGTGCATCCAGGACACATACACAAATTGCACAATACTACCGTCCGTTTGGAATTGTTGTTTTTGGAAAATTGTCTAACTAATGTCCGTTTGGAATGTTGGCTAAAAAAGCGATATTTCTGACAATATTCCAAAACCTTCTGACTATTGTCTGTCGGAAAAGTGCCTGGACCCCCTTATGAATTGCTATACTTATAGACAGTGCACTACATCTCATAGGCCAGTACTGTATATACATATATTTTTTTTACAATTAAAACAATCAGCCTTAAAACGGCATACTGAAGCTTATGTACAAGCCCACAGCGCTTCATTATTTTACTTGAGCAAAAATATTTATATTATAAAATTTATTATAAATTATAATAATTATTTATATTATAAAATATAAATGATAAAACCTTAGTATTTCTCATATTGTGGCACTGCTACTTTCATTTAACTAAAGTAAAACAGAGTATACTTCTTCTTCCACCACTTGTCACTGCCAGTATGAGTTCCTCCCCCCAGATGTAGTGAATGTCCTTCCACTGTGGTGTAGTGACCACTCAAAGCTGTCAGACTCCATTGTGGATGTACCATATCAGAGCTCACAGACAGAGCCCCGCGGCCCGCCTCCGTCCCTCCCCTACCCCCCTGTCCCGTCCCTCCCACCCCCTGTGCGACCTGTCCCATAATCCACTTAAGAAGATGGGTTATGCTAAGTGGCACTTCCAACCCGCCATACCATCGATTTGCCCATTAGGGCCAGCGGGGGTTTGCACAATGGCAGGCCGTCAATACAGATGAGGCTGAGTTCAAGAAGAAGACGCCTGCCCTGCACACGCACGCACGCACGCCAGGGGCGGATATAGGCATGGACATGGGGGGGGCGATGCCCCCCTAAATTACCTGACTGCCCCACCAAACATGATGGCATGCAAACAACCCAAATTTCAAATTAAAGCGCTTATAATAAAAATTAAGTGAAACACTACTACTGCTACTAACTAACTACAGTTGTGTCACCACTAAACCAACAGCATTTCATCATTGAAAACAGAAAACTCTCTGAGTCAGACCTTTAGCTTTATGCATGCTGCGTGTCTGTTGCAACGTCAACAACAACTGATGTTATTATTGATGCTTTACTTGACTAATAAAAGTTATGCAACTGAAAATGGTATGGGTGCGGCTTCATCGCCCGAGATGAAGCCGCCCGCATGCCATTTTCTCTTGCCCCTTCAACATGTTCTCTTGCCCCCCCCCCCCCCAAATAGAACATGTTACATCCGCCCCTGACGCACACACACACACACACACACACACACACACACACACACACACACACACACACACACACACACACACACACACACACACACACACACACACACTGGATGGCCAGAATGTTAGTTTAGCCTGCCAGAGCCTGATTCATGCTAGCCCACACGCGTGCAGCAGGGGGTTGTGTGGCCGAACATTGTTGAACATTGCATAACAGATCAGCCTAGATCAGTTTCTTTTAACGGACCCCTTTAAACAGGGGTTTTCAACCATTTTCATACCACACTCTATTCTGCATTTTAGCCACGGACCACCATTTGATGTTGAGTTTAGTGTCTCGGACCCACAATTTATGAGCCAAACCCCAGGACAAATGCATCCATTTTTCATTATTCCTCTCTCTATCACTCTGACTCTCACACACATGAACGCAAAAACGCATGCACGCACACACATGCGCGCGCACACATGCACGCACGCATGCACACACGCACGCACACGCACACACACACACACACACACACACACACACACACACACACACACACACACACACACACACACACACACACAGTCACACACTATCCTCCTCAAGAGGTTTGCAGGTGAATCTATGCAGCCTCCAAAAGCAGGATCCTCCTTTATAAAGGAAACTCACAATCCTATATAAGCTAACCAACCATGATGCTACATAGCTCCAAGTGTGGTTCTTTCAGTCATGATCAAAGGCTTTGTTGCACTTTTTTTTTAGTTCAATGACCCCCAGTTTGGTAACTACGGAGCCCCATAGTTCTGAGAATGAATTAATGAAACCTGTAAGGTTCCATTTGTACACTCTCACAGTTATGAACCTGTACAGGTCCGTTTAGTTCCAATTCATGAAGACTTTCGCTGGGGACCCTTGTAAACCCCTAAAGGGACCCCTTTGGCAGTCCCTGGACACCACATGGACAGCCACTGCTATATAACAGGGGACACGCTCCCTCTGGACCTCCTGGAACAGCCCCTCAAGGACCCCTAGGGGGTCCCCTGGTCCCATGTTGATAAGCAGCGCTCTCTCTGCTGGACTCTGGCCCCTGGTGTATGAGGGTTTAAAGAGCGTAAACAGTAGACTAAAGCGTTTTCGGTCTTTTTATGGCGGACATAAACTTGCTCTAGCACTAGCCATAACAGTAATATCCATAATAGACTGGGAACCATGTGATATCACAAAGGGAAGATGATGAGGTTGTGAAATAGACTAGTAAATGCAAGACGGCAGACTTACAAAGCAGATATTTAATTGGGACGTTACCCAGAATCATCCTTGTGCGAGGGAGATAGCGGCCGTGCATTCGGAGGCTGGCCGGTGTTATATATACATTTGGAAATAAACTATAATTGTAATGTTAATCAAATTAAGGGTTGCTCTCTAATCTGAAAGGAGGAGTGGGCTATAGTGATAGTGATAATGTTGACCCAAGTCAGAGCCTATACTGTTCAGCTACAACCTGGCACTTATTTTAAGTCAGTAAAGCACTCAAAGGACAACTTTGTGATGTTGTTGTTTTTTTCAACCAAGATTCATGTTTTGGTTGTTATTAGATACATTTAAAGATGCGTGTTAATTGGTTTTAATTTAGGCTACTGCTTTGTTTAGTTTTAGGGATTTTTGCTGGTTTCGACAGGGTATCAGGGGCTTTCGAACATGGCCCTAAATACATATTTGTTTACAAAAAATAAAGTGATTTCTTTTTTTTTTTAATCTACTACAGTCTACTACAGTGTGTAAAGTGTGTGGTGTGCTGCCTCCTTCACATTCAGTAGATCTCTCTGTGGCCAGGCATACTTTCCTGGGGTTTATTAGGACTGTAGTAGATAATAAAAAAGAAATTGCTTCAAAACTTTGTAAACAAACTCTTACTTACTTACTTGCAGTGTTGGGCAGTAACTAATTTTAGATTACATATTACTTTAATATTATTACTTTTGCTCCAAAAAGTAAAGTAACGAGATTACTCTGCAAAAATGGGTAATAAGTAACGCGTTACTTTGCGAGTAACTCCAAGTTACTTGTTTAAAATCAGCTTGTTGTTGCATGCAAAAATAGAACAGATTTGCAAGCTATGGACCAGTACTGCAACAACAGAGACATGCACTAGATTGTAGATCCAGTCCACATGCTGCATCCTGCGCACAGTTATGTACACTACAAATCGCTTGCTACTTTATTTTGTATTTATTTTTATATACAAGACCTCAACTGTCTTTGAAAACAATTGTGAAAAAGTTGGGAACTTGGGAAAGTAATAACGTAATATGTCATATATTACTCTTTGATTCCAGTAATAAGTAAAGTAATGATATTACTTTGTCTAAGGGGTAACAAGTAAAGTAAAGAAGTTACTTTCCTAAGTAATATTGAACAACACTGCTACAAATATGTATGACATACAGTATTTAGGACCATGTTTGAATGCCCCCACCCCCCTGTCAGAAACCGCTAAAAATCCCTAAAACTAAAGACAGCAAGGACTTTAAAACAATTAACACCCATTTTTTACGTTCTCTAATAAGAACCTATAAAAACCCAACCTTGGTTCATGGTTTACCTCTGCTGGGATTGGAGGTGTCCAACCTTCCCCTCCACTACAAAAGTTGCCGATGCCTAGTCGTGGGTCCTTTTTGGGTCAATTTGTCCCCTGTCAGAGTTAATTTATCACTGGTGACGTTGACGCTGTGTACGGGTGGGAAACGGGCATGACACTCCAATAAAAAGCCATCAATCAATCAATCAGTCAATCTGTCAGGATGGAGTTGTTTTTCATGAGCAGTACAAGGTCAAGCTGAGACATACTTCCAGCTCTCTGGCTCACTTCAATCTGGTGAAGTGCACCGTTTTAAACCAAATCAAAGGTCCTCCATCTTTTTTCAATACAAGCACTTTAATTTGAAATATATCTCTGAAATGGGGGTTGTGTGCACGCGGCATCATGTTAGGCGGGGCAGTCATTCAGGCCTTGCCTATATCCGGCCCTGCTTATGACGCTGTTCATGTATTAACAAACAGTGAAAGACGAGCGCAGAGGAGCTTTCAATGTGTCTGTTGTGTGTTGGGTTAATTTGTTGTGTGTTGGGTTAATTTGGCTTTTATTTATGTTTTCTTCCTGTGTATTTTCTCAGACTGTGGTTCTGGAGGCTCCGGCTCCGGGGTGGAGAGCTGTGAACAGGATCGCTGCCGGAGGTTCGGCGGCTCGTGGGACGAGGACGCCGAGGACGACCGCTGTGTGTGCGACTTCACCTGCCACAGCGTACCAAGAAACCCGGTATGAACTCCTTCTCCTTCTTCTTCTTCTTCTTGTCGCGACTTCCCAGCGCTGTAGATGTTGCGCAACTAAATACATGCAAACGTAGTGGAGTGTATATGGGAAGAGAACAATGTCTTATTGGTAGTGTACCTAAGTACACTCTTACAGTATTCACATTTTTTGAAAATTAGATAGGACATTTTGCACAGTTAGTACCTTTTACTTTTGAGACATTTAAGTACATTATGAAGTCAATATGGCTGTACTTTTCTGGACCTCTACAGTACTTAACAGAGTAGTTCTACATCACAGTATTGATACTATATCTCAAGTATACTTGAGATAAACAGCACACCTACACAAGCCTCTGTTTGTCACTCATTGGATGGAGTTGACTAGACCTGAAATCATTAATCTAATAATCCTAATAATAA
Organism: Benthosema pterotum; assembly: GCA_039105355.1. NCBI lineage: Eukaryota > Metazoa > Chordata > Actinopteri > Myctophiformes > Myctophidae > Benthosema > Benthosema pterotum. Next base: position 46,418,404 of record CM076968.1, read on the forward strand.
TACGTTAACAATACGCAAATCCTGTGTTGTGACATGTGAGATGTATGAGTTTCCATCTACTGGCCATCTGACAGGGTGGCCTAAAAATAAATCTAAATCCGATAGCTCCACTCCAGCTGATGGATAATAAACAATAAATGTGATGTGTTTTTATTTTCCATCAAACAAGATTTCCGGTTTTCTGTCTCTCTGCTGTCATTGTTATTGACAGCATTCATTTCTTGTCATGCTTTCTTTTTATTATGACAGTAAAAACGTTCAGAGCCTGAAAACATCCCCCGTTGGGTCATTTTGCAAAGGGGCTATTTGCGCACAACTACACTAAAGTGTCTACACCTCAGGGGCGGATGTAACAATTTCCCTATTGGGGGGCAGGAGAAAATGGTATGGGTGCGGCTTCATCGCCCGTGTCGCTTCGCGCCACGGGCGATGAAGCCGCGCCCATACCATTTAAGGTTACAGGACTTTTATTAGGCAAGTAAAGCATCGATAATATAACATCAGTTGTTGTTGAAGTTGCAACAGACACGCAGCATGCATAAAGCTAAAGGTCTGACTCAGAGAGTTTTCTGTTGTCAATGATGAAATTGGTTTAGTTGGTTTAGTGGTGCCAAAATTGTAGTTAGTTATTAGCAGTAGTAGTGTTTCAAATCATTTTACCGGTAAATATAAGCCTGTTAATTTGAAATATCTTGGGTTGGTTTGTATGCCATCGTGTTTGGTGGGGCAATCTGGGCATTATTGGAGAGCAATTAATTACATTAAACATTCCCTCCCGAGTCCCAACCCACCCCACCCCGGGCCTGTAAAATAAGTATCGTTGGGATTTATTTTTAATCTTTTAACTAAATGGGTGAAAAGAAAGAGTGACATACAGGGAATTTGAAATGGTTAAATATATACGGAACAAATTATATGTTAGAGGTCTTAATTTGGTTTAGAATATGGTACCAGCAGTCTAGAGTTTAGCTGATGAAAGTTCCATTGTTACCACATCAGTGAGTAGCTGTTTCCAGTGAATAAGAGATAGATTGTGTGGAGGTTGCCATCGTAGCGCTGCCATGCCTTTTATAATGTTGACAGCATCAAGTATGCTTCTCTAATTTTAGGAAGAAACGGACGAGTTATCGTCTGGCACACCTGGGAGTCTTACAAAGTCTTTATTTATGAGAAGTTGTGCACAGGACACGCATGATGCCCATTGGCCCAGTGTTGAATACAAAGAGAAACTTATTGCCAGACAGATGTTTTAGACATCTGCCTGGCTTTAATTTAATAATTGAAATGTTATGGCAAATGATGACATGAGTGGGACTATAAAAAGATAATTAACTATACATGGCAATAGTGCTTACGTAGTTCAGCCACACACACACACGCACGCACGCACGCACGCACGCACGCACACACACACACACACACACACACACACACACACACACACACACACACACACACACACACACACAAGAAGGTTTCAGGGGCGGATCTAGGCCCCCTAAATGCCCTGACTGCCCCACCAAACATGATGGCATGCAAAACAACCCAAGAGATTTCAAATTAAAGTGCATATAACTGAAATGATTTGAAACACTACTACTGCTACTAACTAACTGCAAATGTCGCACCACTAAACCAACATCATTTCATCACTGAAATGGTGAAAATCACTGCTCTCTGAGTCAGACCTTTAGCTTTATGCATGCTGTGTGTCTGTTGCAACTTCGACAACAACTGATGTTATTATTGATCCTTCATTCCCTAATAAAAGTCCTGTAAGCAAAAATGGTATGGGTGCGGCTTCATCGATGTAGCCGCCCCCATACGGCTACATCGATGCATACCCCCCCCCCCCCCCCCCCCCCCCCCCAATTGGCAAATGTTACATCCGCCCCTGGCCACACACACATAAGAGGTTTTACATACACATTCTCTGCAAATAAACAGTTGTCTTCTAATTTGCTGGGCAGGGAGAACCTGGTTGGCAACATCAAATATAATATTCACACTTGTGTTTACATCCAATAAATACAATGTTTTCAGCCTGTTCTGAGTTATAGGCCTGTCTACAGTAGTCTTTACAGTATGCCATTCTTTGTTAAATTGCACTGTATCTAACACAATTTCCCGTGCCGGTTGTCGTATCCACACATAAAGTGTTTTGTTTTCGTCTTTGTTTTCATCTCTTCCACCTCGGAGCAAATTGCTGCCGTATTATTTGCCTCCTACTTCTGTTATTACAGTGAGTGTGTGTGAGTCAGATTTGATGCTTTGAAATTGTTCAGCTGACACACAGCCAGAGCTCTCAGATCAGCATGGTTCAGCTCGGTGATATATTTTTACAGTGAGGTTAAGGGTTCCAGCCTTTCAGGTCTGCTGCCTCCATCGCATCATGCTGTCTGGGAGAAGTGGTGACCTTCATGTATGGGAGAGTCACTATGGGCTCCTAGCTCCATAACGGGGGGTGTAACTAAACTTTAGAAAACTCTTACATGCAGCGGCACATCTAGGCATGGGCATGGGGGGGGGGGGGGGGGGCAATGCCCAGTCTGCCCCACCAAACACGATGGTATGCAAAACAACAAAAGATATTTCAATTTTAAGTGCCTATATTTAAAATGATATGAAACACTACTACTACTGCTACTAACTAACTACAGTTGTGGCACCACTAAACCAACAGCAACCAAAGGGGCGACAAGCCCCTTTCTGTTGTATGACTTTCTGTCTTAGCGCTTACTCCGCCAGCTTTAAGAAAAAAAGATAGATAGCAAGTGCTTGCCATTTTCCCATAAAAATCATGGGATATTTCGGTCTATGTTTCTGGTCGGATATTTTAGATCAGCGCACAGTGTGTTACTTCCGGTCCGTCTCTTATTCGGGTCCCTCAGCTGGCAATAGGAGGCTAGCGCTGCTCGCGGCGGCAAGCATTATGATCGTATCAAACAATCAATGACTTGACTCACGCTGTTCATCTTGTTTCAGCTGTGTGCGTCGGACGGACAGACCTACATGAACGAGTGTGTCCTGAAGAAAGCCCGCTGTGAGAAACAGGAGCACCTGCTGATCCAGAGTCAGGGACCTTGTCCTCCAGGTACGATTCCTTCCATCCATGCAGCCATGCAGCTACTGAAAGGATCACTGACTGATCCTTTCCTGAACCGCCAGAGGAGAACCCTCAACACCCTCATCTCACACCCTCATTTCACTCATCCATGCAGGGGTCAGTGGTGGTGGAACAATGTCTCCCATTTTGGACATGTATAATAATAATTGTCTAAGTGTTAATGGTCTTTATCTGCAAAGTAACTAGTACTGTATTTTCCGGACTATAAGGCGCCTTTAATTTTCTCAAAAAACGCCAGTGCCCCTTATAATCCGGAATGCCTTATATATGGATCATTTGACTGCAGTAGCTTCTATCCTATATTGACTGCAGTAGCTTCTATTCCATGTTGACTGCAGTAGCTTCTATTCTATGTTGACTGCAGTAGCTTTTATTCTGTGCGCCTTACAGTCCGGTGCTCATGACCACAGCTCTAAAATAGTCCATTCACTGAAGGTGCACCTTATAATCTGGTGCGCCCGTCTGGCCAGACTGGTTTGTGAAGTGACATTTCAGTTGTGCGGAACGCAGCGAAATTAGGCTGGAAGCCAGGCTAGTAAAATACTTGCCTCTCTACAGTGTGAGTGTGAAGTACCAAAGGAGGACATTTCCACTACTTGAGTCGGTGTATTGGTGACTTTACAGCGGCGGTTCGGGATGAAGATGAGCCGTAGTGACGCGGCTGTCGTCTCTAACTGCTTCTTGAGAAAGTGTAGAAATGTAACAGGAGAAGGTCGGATTCCGGTCGGGAAGTATATGGCATTTTACTTTTTGCTGCGGCGGAGGCGAATGCCCTTGCGGTGCACTCGCGTTTCACGACCGTGAAATCGTCCGTGTTCATTTCACTCGCTGAGAGTCTTAACAAATCTAACCAAATGGACCTGGAAAAAAAGGGTCCTTTTTAGTTCCACTTTTTTAAACTCTCCGATTTAACACATGGATAAATTAACAGGATTTTCACCGGGGGAAGCACTTTAGAAAGCCTGGAAGCGGATCAGTGTGTTCCACTCTGGGGGGCGAGTGAACAACTTGAGAGCGTTTCCTCAAGGGCTCATTGACGGCGCAGAGTGGAGAGGAGCAATTACACTTTACAGTTCTACCATTTAGGCCTTCATCAGACAGACTCTCTGCGTACGGCATGCTGTAGCTACAGCAGCATCTGTCTTCAAAAGAGGCATGAAGAAGCGATAGCTTTGGTACATAGCTTTAGCAGTTCCTCTTCTTAGCGCTTTGTGACGGTACATTTATTTTTGTCCTGGATGCACCCCGCAGTAAATATATAATATATACACTATATATAATGCACCAAAAGGCGGATTGTTGAAAGCCTATACTCTGCAGTGAGAAGACTCTCGGTACATTTTGTGTAAAATCCCACTTTTCGGAATGCAATTAAAATCTACTTACCAGACAATGTTATTATAGTAGTAGTAGTAGTAGTAGTTTGTTATTTAGGAGAGGGGAGGTAGATTAACTGATTCATCTTGTTTTTACTACATACTGTGTGTATTTTATCTTAGTAGCCTAAATGAAAACAGCACCGCCTAAACAGAGTTGCCCACTTTATGAAATGCAGGCAGGGTTGCCAACTTCCGTTGAATGACAAGTCACCAACCTGCAGTCGTTTATCACCCTCGAGAAATGTCTTACTGGTGGTGGTAGTAGTGGTCAGGGTCGGACTGGCCCTACCGGGAGCTCTCCCGGTGGGTTGCAACTGCAAGGGCCCCTAGGGGCAACTTTTCTTTACCAGGCCAGTATTCTACCTGCATCAGTGTCAGTGAGTCACAAATCAACCCTCTTCCCTCTTGGATCCTTTTGCCAGCATCGTTCTTGTCAGAGCAGCAAAAAGGGTTGTGTAGTTGTCTGTTGGTTTGTATTATGTATTTTGTTGTGTAAAATTGCTGGTATTATCGGTAAGGCTTGTGTGTGCAGTGCTGACTGAGCGGCAGAGTTTCTGCTATGTGCACACTGGTTGTGGTGGGCCGGTCTGGGCCAAATTTGCCTCTGTGAAATTCCTGCAAGAACGACCGGCCAGAATATTTCTCCAGGTCCAGCCCTGGTAATAGTAGTAGTAGTAGAAGCAGTAGTAGTAGCAGCATTTTATTTCACCAAAAAATGGTAAATGGGATGCTGGGAACGCCATTTTTATTCAAGGAATGTGTTAATAATTAAAGGAACTCATTACATTGGGCGACTGCACAAAGCAAGTCTTTCGTTAGTGCCACCATGCATGCACACAGTGGTGTTGAAGGAGTGCTGGTCATTCACTTCCCCACCCAGGTCTCTCCTGGAGGTCTGGGGAAATCCAATCTGTAACTTTCTAGAGTGCTTTTTAGCACGCTCCCTCTAACCTTTAGGTCACCGCGCCGCCTGCCTTGTTTTTGGACAGAAAATTACCCCAAAAACGCCCCCAGTGCGTAAGGACCTTGAGTCTGCACTGCACTGCAGTTCTCTGGAGAAATAACAATTAACTTCTCCCCGACAAAGCAATTCACCCGGCGTTACTGGGATTTGAACCGATGACCTTTGTGTCACGGACCTGCTTGTCTAACCCTCTTGACCGCCGCTGCTCCCACTTAATTTGCTTTATAAATGAATGTGAGAGGGGATTTTTTTTTACTTGTTTGTTTTCGTTTTGGCAGTGAGGGTGGTTGCCACATAAGTGTGTGAGCCACTAGGCTGGCCGCGGCGGTGCTGTTCCTCCCGGCTGTGTGAGGCAACGGTCCAGGGAGAGACAAGGAAGGGATTCTGTGTGATCATTCCAGCCTGTTTGATTCCCTGTGGCTGTGAGAGCGCGACAGAGAGAGAGAGAGAGTTCATTTGTTCAATTTTGTGAATTGAACAAATGAACATTTAGATCCTTGTGATTTTTGACTGCATTGCGGGGAATATAGCACCAACTGGAACAAGAGCACCACAGATCAGTGTTGGTGCTGGCCTGGTCTTGTTTACTTCCTCCCATCCTTTCTATGGATATCCCCGGATGGGTCCAAAATGGTGCCCTATGCTGGCGCTGCATCACCATAATCCGACCAACAGGGCGGCGACAAGAGTGTTAAGCCTATCATCGCCTTTGACAGTTGGAAGCTGTGTAGACCTACTGTTACTTCTCTGTATGACAGTTCCCAAATAGGCATTTTGATGGTTTTTTTATGCTGTAGTACAAGGATGTTAAACTCGTCTTCACCTGCTTTCATGGTGAAATGGAAATGGAAATCTACTGAGTTGAGAAAGTAAAACAATGATCCCGCGGGCAAAAGATAATTCATATCCGCGGGCCTGATTTGGCCCCCGGGCCTTAAGTTTGACAAATGTTTGTATTTGGAGATCGACGGCAACGCTATGATACTTGAGTACATGTACATTCTTGCTTTCCGCCACGGCTGAAAGGGTGAGAGATTTGATAGAGAGAGAGAGAGAGAGAGCAGCGTTTTCATGCCCGCGCTCCTCTCCCGCGCTCCCTGCAGATCGTAGCTCCTTCCTAAGCCGGGGTCCTCCTTGGGCACTGACTGTCACGCTTTGTGCTCCACGCCTGGATAATCAATCCCCCTTTTCTGAGGAGTCCTCTACCACGGGCGGGGCGGATCTAGGCATGGGCATGGGGGGGCAATGCCCCCCTAAATGCCCAGGTTGCCCCACCGAACACGATGGCATGCAAAACAACCCAAGATATTTCAAATCAAAGTGCTTATATTTAAAGTGATTTGAAACACTACTGCTGCTACGAACTAACTACAGTTGTGGCACCACTAAACCAACAGCATTTCATCATTGAAAACAGAAACTCTCTGAGTCAGACCTTTAGCTTTATGCATGCTGCGTGTCTGTTGCAACTTCAACAACTGATGTTATTATTGATGCTTTACTTGACTAATAAAAGTCCTGTAACCGAAAATGGTATGGGTGCGGCTTCAATGGTATGGGTGCGGCTTCATTCGATGAAGTCGCCCCATACCATTTTCTCCTGGCCCCCCAATTGGGAAATGTTACATCCGCCCCTGTCTACCACTGCAAGAGCTTTCCGCCTTCCTCGTCTCTCTCATTGGCTGCCGGGAAAAGAAGAAGGAGGGGAGAAAGGAAGGGAAAGAAAAAAGAAACACTCAGATCTTTTTGAATTTTCAATGCCCGTCCCGCATTAGCAATGCAAGGACAAACTTTGCTTCAAAAGACGTTAACCTCAAAGCATTCGAAAAAACTCTATACCGAATGCATGCATGCATGCATGGGCCCTCGCTGGAGTAGTATCAGGCATTCCTTATTTTTATTTATTTATCTTTTTCCCCCTTTTTTCCGAGGATTGTGTTCATAAACATGTCACATTTTGTGCAGCTTTGAAAGGTGCTGTCTAGATACTGAGACATGTGAGCCTGCAGCAGCCCTGGGAGCTGATTGCTCCTTGCCTTGCCAGCCTGTCCTTTCATAGCAAAACAAGAAATCTGGGTCAGGATTCACTGTGGCATCTATCTGAACAGACTCGGCTCAGACACAGGAACACCTTTTAGTTTAAGACCGATTCAGACTCGTCATGTGTGCGTCGGTATTATATACCCTATGGAAGCAGAATTGAGACCCGGATGTAACATTTCCCAATTGGGGAGGCAGGTGGAAATGGTAATGATGGGTGGCTTCAGCGCTGCACCCATACCATTTTTGTTTAAATTCGCCCTGAACCCCCATATTGAAAAGATAACTATGTTGGCATGGTTATATCTATAACACAAAGTCTATCTTCTATTTCATATATTTTTTTCTTTAGTTCTGTGACCCACAATATTTATATCTTGTACAAGACTCACAGTATATTAGACACGTAAGAATCAATAATAACATCAATTGTTGTTGAAGTTACAACAGGCACACATGCATAAAGGTTTTTTGTAAATGATGAAATGGTGTTGATTTAGCAGTGCAAATTGTAGTTAGTAGCATTTCAGCACTTTAATTTGAAATGTCTTTGAAATTTGGGTTGTTTGCCTGTCATCATGTTTGGTGCGATAATCTCATAGGGTATTCCTAGAGATTAGGGTTCAGGCTCATAGAGAGGCACGAACGATCCGGGGATCCTTCTGAACCTCAAACGGTTGCTCTGCTGGTTTAGTATAGACTATGGATTACAGCAGGAATACAAAGAGACATGAACAGATATCTGTCCTTGCAGGCATAATGGAGGACTAGCTTTTCAACAACAACAACTGTACAGCGTCCAGTCCAGCCCCCAGGGGGACATATAGGGGGTAATACGGCCCATCAGAGCCAGCTGTAATGCACCAGACAATGACCAGCGAAGTGAGAGAGGGGGGAAAAATATACCTTGAAGGGGAGTAAGAACATATGAAATTAAAAGTCGTCGTCCCCCCACTCCCACCCCCAACATCCTAATAGGCTCAGTACAGATAGTAGAATGGTAGCGCTGAAAAGTGGCAAGTTAAATGAACTGTGTCCAAAGCCCATCTCTGGAGTGGGAAAGCAAGTGGAAAAGAAGGAGCGCAAGCCGAGTCATCACCATTAGGCTCTCTCTCTCTCTCTGCAGCTCATATCCACACCAGTAACAGTGTGATTTATGGGCTCTGTATCCACTGGCTGCAAACTCCAAATGAGCAACACACGGAGAGCAGGGTTGCCAACTGACAAAATCCAAAATGCACTAGAATGCGCTAGAGCAGTGGTTTTCAACCACTTTCATACCAGCTAGGTTCCACTATTTATTTTGCATTTTAGCCACGGATGTCTGTCCTGAAGAAGGTCTACATGACCAAAACGTTGACACTATGAAATAAAGAGCATATTGGCAAGTACTTGACGGTGTGCATTTGTCCTTCTGCTGCCCTACGCACCTGTCATCAACATTTTCCAACAGTGTGCATTGGCCTTTTTCTTTTTAGCCAACGGAGGACCGCCATTTGATGTTGAGTTTAATCTCTCGGACTAATTTAGGAGAGATAACTGGCAAAATGTTGGTCAAAATAACAATTCTTCTACAATTTCTTAATGTGTTGATTCTTGAAAATTAGGTCATTCAGATGTTTAAATATATTTTTAACTCTTGAGAGCGTAAAATGAAACCAAATGGACCCTTACGGGTCCATTTGGTTTCATTTTACGCTCTCAAGAGTTACAGATCTATAAGGGTCCATTTGGTTACCAATGGTCCTTTCTAGGAAGAAAGGAGGACTTTCTCATAGGAGGAAAAATGGTGAAAAACTAGGGTTTTATCTCTGGTGCCTGTCAACCAATTTCACCCCAACTCACCAGCAAAAAAGCACTAGATTTTCCACCAGGAGTTTTTTCCACTAATTTTGGTGCTAGAGGAGTCTGGAAAGAAAGCTAAATATAGTGACAAATGCGCCAAGTTGGCAACACTGACGGAGAGAGAAAGAGAGAGAGAGAGTCAGAGATTTCTGCACTCTGTCTTCACAACTGGCGAGACCGTTGTGCTTTTTGCTTCAGGGCCTAGGGAGAGTTTGAACAATAATATCTTTAGCTCTTACATGAAACAAATAGCTGTCCGCTCCCCCAACCAACCACCCCTCCCTTCCCTCCACAGTAAACTCCCCCCAGCCCCCCATGTGCTTTTTGCACTTTTCTTTCCCTTCTTTCGGGGAAGTTCTGGGTTTCTGGGAAGGAAGTTGTTGTTGTTGTTCTTTTTTTATTATCTTTTCCCTGCATTCACAGCTGTCATATTAGCATTAGGCAGTTGGCTGGTACACCCACAGGCAAAAGCGCAACAGCGTAGTAGGCTATATCCGCGACGCACTCACAAACACACAAGCCCTGTTTCCTCGCACACAGCAGTGCGAACAGCATTCTTTTTTTTTGCCTTTTCTTTTGCTGGTGCTTGGGGTTTGAATGTGGGATGGTGGGGGAGGTTACAGTTCATGGCTAAGGTAGGAAACTACGAATAAATGAGCTGGACATGCGTCTCAGGAGGTGGCGGAATGTCAAATTCAAGCCATTGCTTGTTTTCCAACAGGAGGTAATATAATGGCATCATTTTCCTGCTGATTTTGAGTCATTGTGAGGGTAAAAAACAAACCAAAACAACAACAACACCATAGCGAATAGAATTGTTATCTCAGAGCCGGAGCTGGCAGCCTTCTTTCTCTCTCTCTCTCTCTCTCTCTCTCTCTCTCTCTCTCTCTCTCTCTCTCTCTCTCTCTCTCTCTCTCTCTCTCTCTCTCTCTGTCTCTCTCTCTCTCTCTCTCTCTCTCTCTCTCTCACCTCAGGGGCACCTCACACACACACACACACACACACACACACACACACACACACACACACACACACACACACACACACACTCAAACACACACACACCCCGATTGCATTGTCTGCCTGCCACCCAGAAAAGTTGCGTGCTGTTGTTCGTTCAGAGATTGCGTTGTCTAATTTCCCCTCTGCCACCGTACATCCATAATCACTGAGATGTTGTTGTTTGCATTCCCCCCTTTCTCTCTCTCTCTCTCTCTCTCTCTCCCTCTGTCTCTCTCTCCCTCTGTCTCTCCTATTGTGTCTTTTGTTCCACACCACCTCCTCACCAGCAGCCTCCTCCACCTCCCCCACGGAGCAGACGGCACCCCAGCACTGCAGCCTGTCTGTGTACGGATGCTGCTCCGACAACCAGACAGCCGCCCTGGGCGTGGGACAGGCTGGCTGCCCCAGTAAGTGGCTGATGATGATGATGACGATGATGATGACCAGTGTAGAAGTATACTCAGTTATGACATTTTTTTTTTGGCCCAGCAAAAGTAGCAGACAGGGGCGGATTGGCCATCTGGAGTACAGGGAGTTTTCCCGGTGGCCTGCGCCACCTAGTGGCCTGGATGGACAAGATCCAAAATGCACTAGTGGCACTTCCAAAATGCACGAGAATGCGCTAGATGCTCGCCTGGAACATACAGATCAAAATGACCATTAATCTTCTACATTCTCTAGTTGTGTAGACTAAGTTGGGCTAATTCACATGATGAATATTTTAACTCTTGAGGGTGTAAAAATGAAACCAAATGGACCCGCAAGGGTCCATTTGGTTTCATTTTTACGCTCTCAAAGAGTTACATCTGGTTAACCAGCTGCCCGCCCCCAGGGTGGCCTGGCAAAGGCAAAATTGTCCCGGTGGGAAAATGTGTGCCAATCCGCCCCTGGTAGCAGATCTACTGTACAAGCACGAGCGTGGCACATGGTGTGCTACTGCTTTTTCTGTGACGCTGTAGTGGTATGATGAAGTACGGTGTGTAAGGCGTCACGGTGGCACAGTGGTTAAAGGTAGGGGAAGTGATTTCACTTTTGTCAGATATCACCCACAATTTTTTTTTTCTGCTCTATTCTAAGGTGTGGAAACCATATATGGAGTTTCCCCTCCCCCACGTTAGCAGAGGAGCTAATAAAAGTTCCCCAGGTGGTGGCGAATTCTCCTCCAATCAGGATCGAGCAGCAGGTTCACATAGTGTAGCTATGTTGGACGCCCCTAGTGCAATAGGCTGGTACTACACCATGAATTTCAAATCACTTACCCTACCTTTAAGTGCTGTCGCCTCACAGCTGGAAGGATCTGGGTCGATTCTCGCTATAGGGGCGCTGTGGGTGCTGGTTGCACGTCTGCTCTTCCACCTCCTCAGTGTCCATACCCAAGGCGGGGTTGCTGAAAGGCCCCCCCCCCTAGGGTAGATACCCTCACAGTAATTCTGGGCACAAAATTCTGGGCTCTGGGCTCTAAACTGCCTCCCCCTGGCCAGCCGGGGCACCTGATGGAGGAACTGGTTGGAATAACGTGTTCCTTCCACACTCTGCGTCCAACCAGGGAAATACCCCCTGTCAGGTGAAAAGAAGGCAGCTTAGACTCCCCATGCATTGAAGGAAGCATGAGGCCAGTCTGCTGCCTCCTGCGGTTGGTGGAGGGTGTGTATAGAGCCCAGGATCACTTTAAGAATTAGGGTGATAAAAATGGCTTACAAAATCGATCCTCCTGTTAAAGTGTCCATGGACAAGACACCGAACCCCAAATTGCTCCCAATGTACTGGCTGGTGCCTTATGGTTTCCACTGCAATCGGTGTGTGGATGGATGGGTGAATGTCATGCACCATGTAAAACTCCATGGACAACGGTGCTACCGGTAAATACAAACAGTTTGATTATTGAGATAAGAGGTTTCTTGCCCAACAACAATATAATATGCTAATTGTCCATCATCTGCTGATTAATGTAATCTGTGATTAACGATGTCCAGCTGAGAGGAGGAGTGTGCATGAAGCTCATATAGCGTAAAATAAATATTGGATGTAGGAACTGGGAGGAAGTGAAGACTTACATTAGCAGGTGTATTTACTCAGCAATCAGCCACAACCAATAAAAGAAAATCTAAGTAACTAAAGTCATCAATAATTAATAGGTCTACTATTTCTCCCTCTATCTTTCTAGTGTATTGGGAAATGGTGCCGTAACACACAGTAAAACGGGTGAAAAAAAATTATACCCAAATTGACGACGTCAAAGCTTCATTTGATGACAGATTGACTGTTTGATCTTTTTTTTTTGTTCAATATCAGGCCAGTCAAAGCATAATTCCTATTATTATTCATTACTCTCTATCCCTCAGCTGTCATGTATGTGGAAATGTTAGATGACGGCAATACAAGGGGGAGATGAACAGGCGTAGTTTGCTTTGTTTTGTTTTGTTCTTTCTGTGAAAAGGGGGAAAAAAAGTCATATTGTGGCAAGATCTCTCCATAGGCTTCGCAACATGGCTCCATGTAACTAAGTATATACTTTAATTTAATTTCAATGCCTGGTTTAATTATGAATCTCTTTTCTAAACCATAAGATACCGTATGATATTATTCTGGCGACTTTAGGGAACCACAAACACTGCTTTCACAATGTCTCACAACATGTGACCCGTGGAATTATTGTGATACTAGTACCACAATTCAGTACTGCAAGTACACACGCACACACCCCCCCCCCACACACACACACACGCTGTAGACACGCTTGTGACACACACAGGACAGGAAGACACACACCAGTATTATTGAACATAAAAGTGTAAGCATAAAAGCGCTGTTGTTCCTGTTTAATTAAAACCCTATCTTACAATAACTAACAAATGGATTGTCTGCTACCAATAAATAACCCACACAAAGCTCTGAGAGGCCGCCTTCCACAATTCACACACATTGCAGGGAGGCTGGCGTAATTTTACCATACGATGACGCAATATAGAATGAATGAGTTATTATTATTATTAGTGTGTTCCGTATCCTACTTGAGTGAAAAGTGAAATAGTATTGACATCAACATATCGTCTTCATGTCGTCATGCAGAAAACTCTCTTATTGATTCAAAATTATTGTAAATGAAGAGCCTACTTGAATCATATTGCAGCACCACACAAATAAATCAAAACTACAGTAGTGCTAATGCTATTTTTGAATTTGAATCCTGAAACATTTTGCACCAATATAGAATAGAATAGAATAGAATAGAATAGAATAGAATAGAATAGAATAGAATAGAATAGAATAGAATAGAATAGAATAGAATAGAATAGAATAGGTCTTTATTTGGTCTCCCAGGAGAGAAATTGGTTCTGGGCACTATACCATACAGGTGACAAGGGGAGTTGTTTGCTAACTGTATGTACAAATGATCTACTCTCAAGCAGTGCTGGTCCCGTTACTTTAAAAAAGTAATTAGTTATAGTTACTCACTACTTCTTCCAAAAAGTAACTGAGTTAGTTACCCAGTTACTCTAAAATAAAAGTAATTAATTACCAAGAAAGTAACTATTTCCGTTACTTTAGTTTGTTTTTGTTTTTGTTTGTTGTTGACTTTAAGACTCAGACTCAGTTATATCTCAGATTCAAATTATGGATAATAACAATACAACTACCCTTTTAATCATGTATTAGCAATAACAAATGAATAGGCCTATGCCTTGTTATTTTTTACAGGGAAAAACAGTTACCCTATGGGCCTATGCTATATCGCATGGAGCAAGGAAGAGGGGGGAGGGGCCAGGATTTGGCTGTGTTAACTTGCGACAGGGAAACAGAAAAAAAAAGTTTAGTTCACAGTGATGCATTTGATCTTTGCATGAGGATTTAATTGGAGTTCCTAGCTACAGCCATGGAGAATTCGCTTAGGACTTGTCACTTTTCTGAGGAAATTACTTTTAAAAGCCATGCACGATTGGAGAGGAGAGTAGGACATTACGACATCAGGTAGGAGGCAGAGCTACTGTGTGTGTGTGTGTGTCGCTCTCTCTCTCTCTCTCTCTCTCTCTCTCTCTCTCTCTCTCTCTCTCTCTCTCTCTCTCTCTCTCTCTCTCTCTGTCTCTCTCTGTCGCTCTCTCTCTAGTCTCCCTCTCCCCTCTCTCTCTCTCTCTCTCTCCCTCCCTCTCCGTGTGTCTTTCTCTCTGCGCGCGGCGCACACAGAGTAAAAGGAGATGGATTGTGTGTGTGTGAGGGACGTTGCGCTGTGCTGCGCGGCAGCACTGACCAGCAAAACAATTCCATGCGTAGCTAGTGATTATGAAACGATCCGTATTCGACTGTCAGCAACGGCAACGCCGTTATAGATATGGGGAAAATAATTAGTTAGATTAGTCCGTTGCTGAAAAAACAACGGCACTACGCAACGCCGTTTATTTGAACGGCGTTATGTCCAGCACTGCTCTCAAGTCTGCAGCAAATATATACAACATATCTTTTTTGATAACTAACTAGGTTTTTTTTAATATACTGTATATATTACCATGTAGTCAAAGAACTAAAATGTTTAACCACGTCTAGACAAATTAGGAACCAGAAGCAGATCTACTGTGTGCTTGAGGTCTGGCTCCAACCGCTCTGCTAGACAGAGCCCTGTTTAACGTTAAGCTGTACATTTCAGCGTGGCATGGGGTTAATTACATTATTAAAGCAACAAAACCAGAGAGCACATTTCTTTCTGCAGAGTCAGACGACTGGATGATGATGGCGGTGGGGAAAAAAGAGAAGAGAGAGGTTCCACATTGTAATTCAAGGAGGGCGTTTTGAATCATGCACTATAAATGGTGCCTTTTATATAGGGCTTTTATCCAATGTGCTTAACATTGTGAATGACATTCACCCATTCACACACCAGTGCCGCTGCCAACCTGCTCACCAGGAGCAGTTAGGGGTTCAGCGTCTTGCTCAAGGACACGTTGGTACTGACCGTGGGGTAGCTGGGGAGCAAAACAGGAACCTACGTATTCTAGAATTTATAAATTAGGCATTTAGCAGACCCTCTGAATACAGAGTGACTCACACAATGCTGAAGTGTGTGTGTATAAGTAACACCTGGGTGACACAGGAATCAAACTGGCATGGAAAGCCAACATCTTAACCACTATGGGTTGGTATAAGCTAGGTATATGTGGAATCGAGTCTGAAGAGGTGTGTTTTAAGACTGCGCCGGATATACAGTAGGTAGTAAGTCTGTGGATCTGATTGCAATGGGAAGTTCATTCCATAGTTTTGGAGCCAGGAGGGAGAAGAGCTTTGGGCAGGTGTAGCTATTCTGGTACATAATATGTACCATACATACAGTATATACCAGGGGTCAGCAACCTGCGGCTCAGGAGCCGCATGCGGCTCTAGAACACAGCCCTAGTGGCTCAGTGGCTGTAGCATTATTACATACACACACTGGGGTGATCCGCACCAAAATAATATAAACATTTCAGTCACCCAAAACGGTTTGTGCTGTCTGACAGTTGCCAGTTAAAGTAGCACTTGGCCATGTCAAAAAAGCCCAGCAGTTATCAGAGGTGGAGCTTTCAATCTGAACCACCCATTTTCAAAGATTTACTCAGTTTACTGTCATTAATATACCTTAGAGATGTTGTGTGGACTAGAAATGGAGTTCTGTAAAACTTTAGAAACTCCATTTCTGAAGAAAGGTTGTGTTTCACCATGTTAATGATTTTTCTTTGAGGACCTTTTTTTCTGAGAGTGTGCAAATGGAACCAAATGGACCCGCCAGGGTCAATTTGGTTCACATTTGCACAGGAAAAAAAAAAATGCGGCTCCAGACAGATTTTGAATTTAATTTTGGGTCGAAAATGGCTCTTTCAACATCTTGGGTTGCCGACCCCTGGTATATACTGTATACATAGTACATGTTTACAAAACATACGTGTGTACAAACTGTAATAGCATTATAAAAGTAAAAGTGTAGTAGTATTTGACATGTATGTGTGTGTCTCTCCCCACCTCCAGGCACATGCCAGTGTAACAGCTACGGAGCCTACAAGGGTACATGTGACCCCACCAGTGGCCAGTGCTCCTGTAAGCCCGGCGTCGGCGGACAGAAATGTGACCGGTGCGAGCCTGGCTTCTGGAACTTCCGCGGCATCGTGACGGAGAACATGAGCGGCTGCACACGTAAGGCCAGCAGTTGTTTTCTCTGTTTCATTATTTCATGATGATGAAATAATGAAGAATTCACTTCTTAATAGTTTTTTTAATTTATTTATTCATTCATTTGTAAATGAACCTCCTACTGGCGTCACACCAAAAGCATCAAATGTAGCAGATCTGCCCACGCGAAGCGAGTACATCTGCTACTTTTGCTATTTTTGAATTAGAATCCTTAACAGGACACGTGACGTGTCCACTTGCCTCCGAATGTTATACATACTGTCATCTTATATGGGTACAAACATGAAACAAAGCGTTGTGCGTCAGCTTGGCCAATCGGCAAAGCCACCGCTCTCCTAAACACACAGAGACAGAGAAGTTATTTCCAGAGCCGAGACGGATGGACATGTTCAGATATTCTGTTCAGTTCTCGGAGGTCACTGGGCTGCTGCCGTTTCACCTCCTGAACCTACAGTTACGGTTACGCTCCGGCCGGAGCGTTTTCTGGACCGTAGCGGGGGAGCGCGGCTGGACCCAGAAGTTTAACCTCCGTGTCTCCCTTGAGCA
>CM076968.1:46440459-46455459 GCA_039105355.1 Benthosema pterotum
ATTCAAGCAAAGAACGGATGGAAGCGTGGACAAAAAGGCAGTTTATGCAACAAAGAATTTGCATACCATCGCAGCAGCTCGAGCCTCAAATCACATCCAACATGTTGGAGCTAGTTTATTTACTGTCCCCGTTTCGTAGAAATCTATGTAGAAGAGCCGCCATTGGACTGACCCCGTGAAGAGAAGGGAGCTTGGGTAAGTCTTTCTGCATTCTGGCTAGTACCAGAGCGACATTGTGGTGTCCGACATTCAATGGCTTGAATAGGGACAAACTGGAGTTGGCGACCGGCGCTCATCAGTGCAGCTGTAGTCGAGTTCATATTGGCTGTAGCCGTGTGTGTGTGTGTGTGTGTGTGTGTGTGTGTGTGTGTGTGTGTGTGTGTG
This sequence comes from Benthosema pterotum, assembly GCA_039105355.1. Taxonomy (NCBI): domain Eukaryota; kingdom Metazoa; phylum Chordata; class Actinopteri; order Myctophiformes; family Myctophidae; genus Benthosema; species Benthosema pterotum. The sequence goes on from CM076968.1 coordinate 46,440,844, forward strand.
TGTGTGTGTGTGTGTGTGTGTGTGTGGTGTGTGTGTGTGTGTGTGTGTGTGTGTGTGTGTGTGTGTGTGTGTGTGTGCTCAGATGATCAACTGACGTGAGCGGTTTGATCATAGTAGCCTAGTTCAGAGTAGTTCACTTCACTGTGTTTATCTGACGCTAAATTGCATGATAATAATGACTGCTAAATGTACGCAAATGTATGCTCCAGAACAATCAGCGCTGTGTGTGTGGCACTGCCTTTCTTACCAGCTAGTCTTCCAAGTGCCAGTATTTAATTATTTTGCCCCAGAGTCAATTATTGTACTGGACTGACTGAGAAATGCTAACGTTTGTACTTGAATTTGGTAAATAAGAAGAAGAAAAAAGAAAAGAGGAAAGCTTTGGAATTGGGGAATCTTTTTGAATCGAGAATTAAAAAAAAAAAAATCTAGAAATCTAGTTTTTGGATCAAATCGTGACCCAGAAAATTGATACTGAATTGTATCGAAGCAATGAACTGAATACTAGGCCTGTGAATCTGTGGGTGTCCCAACCCACAGATTCACAGGCCTAGTATTCAGTTCATTGCTTCACTCATTCAGTTCATTGCTTCACTCGTAATATCAAATTCAGTTCAAAAATGTGCTTTCTCACTTTTCTCAGGTAAATAATAATATGCGATTAAAATGAGATTAATTGAGATTAATTATTATTGAGCCTCTAATTAAGTAGATCAAAATTTTTAATCGAGTCCCACCCCTAGTGTATATATATATATATATATGCTGTTGGCCTGTTGCACTTCCCCATCACTGTAGAGGGTGGGCATGTGCACATCTTGCTACTAAGGGGGGGGGGGGGGGGGGGGGGGGGTACCGGAGGGTTTTCTAAGTCACTCAAATCACATACTATACAGTACCTTTAAAGAAATGAGAAAAAAATCAGTGCTGCCATATTTCCATTTTTATACAGCCAATGATTCAATTAAGGACAACGTTAACACGTTCCCTTCTCTTCCATGCTTTGAATTGAGTGATATTATATATACACTTTACTTTTACTGTACTTTTGTACAGTGCTATTGCAACTTTTTCTCCAAAAGTTTCTCCAAACCGGTAGAAAGTCATTCTTCCATCACTGCTCCCTCATACCATGGATTCCATGCAAAGCGTCATGAAGGATAATCACATAAGTTAGGTGAACCATTACAGATCAGTGGTCCCTGAGAGGATCCCAGGTGGTCCCCAGCTAAATGATGAACAGTTGGTAACCAAATGGACACTTATAGATCTGTAACTCTTGAGAGCATAAAATGAAACCAAATGGACCATCACAGGTCCATTTTATTCTCTCAAGAGTCAAATTATATTTAAACATCTGAATTGCTTCATTTTCAAGAATTTACACAATTAGAAAATGCAGAAGAATTTTTATTTTGACCAGCATCTCTTGGAGTCTCTTAAATTGTAGACAAAAACTTGATTTTGGGTCAGAGAAAACAAAATCCTTGATTTTGGGTCAGAGAGATTAAAATCAACATCAAAGGTGGTATGTGGCTAAGATGTACTGAATAAATAGTGGGCCCTGGTATGAAAAATGTTGAAAACCATTACACTCTTATGGTCGCCATTAGGAAATGGAGCCGCTGCTGTGAGCAAGGTGGGAAGTGTCAAATGCTCTGGGGGTGGTGTGTGGTGTGTCTCGCGGCGATATTTTGTCCCGCCGACGGGGAGGATTACATGTTTTTCACTCTCCTCTCTCCATTCTCCATCATCATCTGTTGCGGTGGAGCAGGTGTGTGGCTCGGATGGGGTGACCTACGCTGACCAGTGCCAGCTGAGGACCATAGCCTGCAGGCAGGACAAGGACATCACGGTGGATAGCCTGGGCCAGTGTCCAGGTGAGGCCCGGCCTGTATACTGTCATACATCATACACACACGCACTGCTTGAAACATAATGAGTATAGTGCTGCCTGTGGGCCTAATTCCCATCACCACCGGCTCCCGAGCTGCTTCTGAAAAAGTTTGTTTTGGCATGTCTTTTGGGGAAAGAAACTGTTTCTAAGCTCTTTTAAACTACCGTAATTTCCAGACTATAAGCCGCACCTGAATATAAGCCACACTAGCTAAATTTGGTGCAAAATCCTGATTTTTCCAAGCCGCACCAGACAACAAGCTTCATGTTAGAGCAGTGGTTTTCAACCGTTTGACTCAGGGCCCACTATTTATTCAGCATTTGAGCTACAGACCACTATTTGACAACATTTTCACCCCACAGAACCCAAAACTAAAGATTTCTTTCGTTTTGTCCACAATTCCAGGATGGATTTTCGCAAACAATTTAGATGGTGAATATCATAACTCTCTCAAAGAGTTACATCTGGTTAACCAACTTTCCATCATTTAGTCTGGAGGGCCCACCTGGAACCCTCTCAGGGACCACCTGTTGAAAACCCCTGTTAAAAAAAAACACCTGTAAAAATCCATAGATTGGCCGCACCGTTGTATAAGCCGCAGGGTCCAAAGCATGTGGAAAAAGTAGCGGCTTATAGTCCGGAAATTACGGTAATGTCTAATGACCTTTGTACTAGATTTCTTAAGACCTTACACAAACATGTAAAGAAAAACCATTAAGAAATACATTAGAGTGGAATGAGATGAGTCAATGTCCAGTCTACAGTATTACAAGAGTTTTGTGCCCGGAACACAATCACTCAGGGAGACTGCCTAATGCAAGGCTCCCGCTTCTACTGTTATCAAACGATAATTCCCAGTAGGCTGTTTATCAGCACCATTTTATCGAGGAGGCATGTTGTCTGGGAGCCTACTCACTGATAAGATGACAACTGCTGGTTGAGCGTCGGGGATTTAGGCTTAGGGTTACGGTTGGAGGAGGCTAGGGTTTTTACGTCTCGGAACAATGGGAGTCTGCAGAGCATGGCCATACTGAGACGACAACGTGATAACTGCGATCTTATCTACTGATAACGGTAGAATCCGCTGCCCGACTACAGTTATACCTCTCCTCTCTTATACACTTCAAGATGTCTCAAAATCCTTGTATGTATGGCTGCTTGATGGATGAGTCATGATCGAGTCAGGTGTCGGCTGACATGACAGCTGCGGTCAGAATGGTCTAGAATGACACTGGAAATACAGACAACCTGTACAGTATTTTGGCATTTTAAAAATCCACTACACCTTCTATATTAGAAACGTGAAGGTCCCGTTCACGGTCTACGTTTCTATTGTAACCATGAACTGCACTTGAAGAGGGAGAAAATACGTCTCAAGCTCAACCGCCCGCTCTGGGGGCAAAAAATCAGCGAAAATAGCCAATAGTCTACATCTCAAATCGAGATTTGGCTTGTTGTGCTTTTGTTTCTCATACATTAATGCCCCTACTAGGTTATACCATACCATTATGTCAACTGGGGAACAAATCAGGCCCATGAATGAATCATCTTTGGCCAGAGGGATGGTACTTAATTACTATTAGAACTGGGCCTCTGGTGCGGTATATTGTACACACCGGGATAAGAAATTAATGCAACTAATTGTTTTACATCCTCAACTGAACAGGAAACAGGAGCTTAGGATGCATTCTCAGCTTTTAATGTATGCAGTTTCATCTTTGCATTCGTCTTTTTGCTATTATTGCTTTTTGGAGGAGAATTACTGTTTTGCTGTTTCCCTGGGACGTTCTCGTAAACAGTCTGGCGGCCCCGGCCCTCGAGGGCCGACTTGTACCCAGAATAACGGGTACAGTACCCGTTATTCTGTTTTGTCCCGCTGTGTATTTGAGTTTGACATCCCTATACTAGAGCATCACACAAATGCAATAAAAACAGCCGATCCACAAGCTCGAAATGTAGCAGATAACATCTACTACTACTCTTTCCATTGTTGGATTTGAATCGTGCCTGACAGAGGCTGGCACAGTACAGTACATTACAGGTTAATGGACGAGTCACGTAGCGTCGCATGAATGGAGTTTTGATGTGTACCGCAAAAAGCGTCTTCTTCCAGCGATTCCCCGTTTGCTTGCCGCTTTATTGTTGTCAGAGTCTGGAACGCGGCTGCTGGAGGGTATTTGAAAGGACGAACTCCGACTCATATAACCCGAGCATCAGGGCCGGATTTAGCCAGCCCAACTAGGGTGGGCTGGAAAATATAGCAGGGTTTTTCATATGAAGCAGTGGTTTTCAATCTTTTTCACACTAGGGCGCACTATTTATTCAGCATTTGAGCCACGGACCACCATTTGAGAATTATTTTGCCCACAATTACAGGCTGGATTTGGGAAACAAAACAGTCAAACGCACAGATCAAAATCAACCATTAATCTTCTGCATTCTCTAATTGTGTAGACTTGGGCTAATCCAGATGATGACAATTTTAACTCTTGAGAGTGTAAAAATGAAACCAAATGGACCCGCAAGGGTCCATTTGGTTTCATTTTTACGCTCTCAAAGAGTTACACCTGGTTAACCAACTTTCCACCATTTAGCCTGGTTACCACCTGGAACTCTCTCAAGGACCAGTGGTCTGGTTGAAAACCACTGACATTACCTTTCATTAGGTGGTGGGCAGGATGCACGTTGTTATGGGCTCTGCCCACCCCTGCCCTACCCCTTTAGATCCGGCCCTGCCGAGCACATAGAAGCGCTTTATGTGGGGGTTTGCCCCGCGGAGCAGCAGGTGTCAGAATGAGGTAGAACGACGCCCCGTGCCATGCGAGGGGAAAGGGAGCAGTGTCAGACAGCGAGGGAGTAATTTAGGGAGAGGAGCGGCGGGCTGACAGACGCCTCCCTGTAGATACAGACCTGCCGTTCTTTTTGACTGGATGGAGCCTGAGCCTCTCCGTTCCTCCCCCTCCCCCCCCAAACATTGTGGTGACACTTCTCCTGTTTGATTCCTGGACCCACTGTGGGGATTAACTTCGCTCTGCTCCAGTCCAAACACATCAATCCCCTAGATATGTAGGTAGAAACCATGGGGTGGGTAGAAAGCGTGTCCCTCCCTGACAACCTGGGCCTGGTAATACCGACACAGACTGACACATTAAAACATCAGGGGGGGACCAAGTAAGAGCGGAGCGAGTGTTAATAGCGTTGTCATTGCAAAAAACATATACAAAAAATATACTACTCAGTCATTATGCTTGGCCTAGCAGTTGTATAACAACTAGCTTAGTAGGTTAATTAGTGTGGTGGTTGCTCTGAAAGTGCTAATGTTCCTGGTAGGCTCGTGGTACAACTTTTTTTTTTCTATTTTCTATTTTGCTACTTCTCCCACAGTTTTTGGCGCACACGCTTGAGCTATATGTTAAATCGACTGGCTATAACTCTTGAACTGTAGTTAAAATCAAAATTTTCTTCAAAACAGACCTTTTGATCCTGTACCTACATATACTGTCGGTATATGTGATCCCTGGACCCATCCGATTAAAACAGCACAGTTGTACAGAAAATTTCATAGTCCATATCGTTCGGCTGTAATTGTCTTTTGAGGTTAGTGGGAGGGCCTTTTTTTTTTTTTTTTTTTTACAGAAAACGCCTCAATTCACTCATGGAATGTCCAATCCATCCCAAATTGGAATCATATGTAGCGGGTAGCTTGATCAATACAGAGCTAAAAGCAATTCTAAACATCCACCCTGGAGTATTGATGTTGCTTAGGAACACACATTTGGACTATGGTAATGATGTCAGTAACTTCACACAGCTGTCAACGCTGCTCTCTTTGCGACTATAGTTTGTACCGGTAGTACAAGAGGCTAAATGTCAACACTTTTATTTTGTACTACGTAGTGAGCCTGGCTGAAAGTGTAAATTCCAGGGCCACTGTCTGCTAGCACTCGACCCTCTGAATCATTCAGTGTTTTGGTCCCCTCGCATCATGGCCACCATGCACCGGCCCTGATGGATGGGAGTTGCAGGTACGATAGGTACTTCATTTAGAGAGGAAAAAATAAAAAAATAGAAATTTCTCTGGCCTCTTCAGTCCAAATCCCTCAGGGGGAGTGGAGTGCAGTAACAGGTGCTCAGAAGAGTGCCAAAGCCAATGGCTTTCATGTACACCGCGGAGGCGTGCAGTTGGCTGCTAAACTGGCGTTATTGCAGGCCTGAAGAGACGCCATCGCGGTGGGCACATGTGTGTGTGTGTGTCTGTGTGTGTGTGTGCGTGTGTGTGTGTGTGTGTGTGTGTGTGTGTGTGTGTGTGTGTGTGTGTGTGTGTGTGTGTGTGTGTGTGTGTGTGTGTGTGTGTGTGCGTGTGTGTGTGTGCATGTGCGTGTGTATGTGTGCGTGTGCGTGTGCGTGTGTGTGTGTGTGCATGCGCGTGTCAGGGGCAGATGTAACATTTCCCAATTGGGGGGGCAGAAGAAAATGGTATGGGTGCAGCTTCACCCATACGGGCGATGAAGCTGCACCCATACCATTTTCGGGTTACAGGACTTTTATTAGGCAATTAAGCATCAATAATAACATCAGTTGTTGTTGAAGTTGCAACAGACACGCAGCATGCATACTGTAAAGCTAAAGGTCTGACTCAGAGAGTTTTCTGTTTTCAAGGATGAAATGCTGTTGGTTTAGTGGTGACACAACTGTAGTTAGTCTGTAGCAGTAGGCTAGTAGTCGTTCAAAGCATTTTAAATATAGGCACTTTAATTTGAAATATCTTGGATTGTTTTGCATGCCATCATGTTTGGTGGGGAATTTAGACATGCGGGCATTGCCCCCCCCATGCCCATGCCTAGATCGGCCCCTGGTGTGCGTGCGTCTGTTGGAAGGAAAGGGGGGGATTGACAGCTGGGAGTATTGGACACAAACCAGCACCAGGTGCCACATATTTTCGGGGGTTTGTTGGAAATAATGTTCGCTCTCTATTGTCAGTTCCCCACAGCCATATCCTAATCGACCAAAAATGCAGGCAGCCGCACCCATCTGATCACTTAACACAGCAACCATTCGACCGCCGTGTTAAGCGGGTTGGATTGGGTGGGTGGGTGGGTGGGAGAGGGTGGTGGGGGGGGTCGTTCCGGTGGGCTTTGAGAGGTTGATAAATCTCTGGCTTTGAGCAGGGCTGGATTGGGACAAAAATTCGGTCCGGTCATTTAAAAAAAAAATATATATATATATGGACAGCTGGTAACCAGATGTAGCTCTCGAGAGCGTAAAAATGGAACCAAATGGACCCTGGCGGGTCCATTTGGTTCCATTTTTACACTCTCAAGAGTTAAAATATTCATCTGAATCATCCCAAATCCACACAAGTAGAGATCAAGGTTTGCCTGTTATCTTTCTGAAATCCATCCTGTAATTGTAGATGAAACAGAAGAAATCTTTGGGTTTTGGGGTCCGTGGGGCTAAAATGTCACAAAATGGTGGTCCGTGGCTCATATGCTGAATGAATAGTGGACCCTGGTATGAAAAAGGTTGAAAACCACTGATATAAGCCTAATAGACACTTACACAGCCCTTTGTTGCTCACAAGAATTATCCAAGGATCCGAGAAGAGGGTTGATTTGTTACTCACTGGTTAAACAAAATGTGGGCACTTTTTTAAGCACCACATAGCGCCCCCCTATGGCCGCGGCCCACCGGGAGAGCTCCTGGTACACCCTATAGCCAGTCCAGCCCTGTCTTTCAGCAGCAGGCAGGCAGGGATCCATCCGAAGGGATGAATTCCTCTAACCGTCAGCGGACCTTTCTCTCTCTGTAACACTTGACCTCCTTTGGAGTGTGTTTTTGTGCTGGACTCTGTGAAAATTCCCTGTTCATTTCAGCAGCTTTGGGTGCCAAAACACCAAAACAAAATCGTCTGAAAGAGGGATAGACACGGCTTTGATGCGGCCCAGAACATCTGCTGATTACAAATTCACTGCCATGGGTTTTGCGAGGGGAAAACGAGATGTTGCTGTGTTGCCTGGCAGTACAGATGTGTGGGATAGTATATGTAATCCTGTGCCTGGCACAGCTGCACACTGTCTCTGCTATACAAGACCCTTGGGCAATGGTGGAACGTATGGTAACACTTGGAATGCCAACACGTTTTCATATTTTTTTAGGTAGTTAGTGCCAGCGATTTTCATCTAAAAGACATATTTCATATTTCGGTCCATGTTTCCCGTCGGACAAGTTAGTTGCCGCACACAGTTCCGGTCCGTCTCTTATTTGGTTCCCTCAGCTGGCATGAGGCGATCGCGGCTCGCTGTCGCTAGTATTGGGATCGTATGAAACCAGCGATGTAAAGCGATGTAGCGTGACATTGATCAATTTCAATGGCACCTGTCGTAACTATTATTTCATAATGGTAAGCGAGACATACTGTAGATCTACTTCAAAGGCATGTGGTGTAATTTTTCTGTACTGTTCTGTCATTTAAAAGCAGCTGTGAGCTCATAAATTAGCTATTTTCAATAGCTCATTTATGAGCTCACAGCTGCTTTTAAAGGGACATTACACTTTCAACAACAACGTTTGGTCATTTTATCACCTACTCACTCTTTATACTGTCCCCAGACAGTTTTTAAATGACTTGATTCAGTAATTAGATATTTGATATTCATTTTAGGTATCCTGCCCCCTTCCTATACAAACCCACTATAACTTAAAACTAAATTTTAACCATGACAGATTCATCAAAAACACCCCAACTCTTTCATTTACTGTTTTCATTTATTTATTTTTTAAATATTGTTTTATTCTTTCTTGCTCGCGGCTGAGGACCCACGCCTGCCACGCTTTCCAAAAAATATATTTTAAATATAAATGAAAACAGTTAATGAAATTCTACGGTCCACTTTGGGTATTTTGGATGAATCTGTCATGGTTAAAATGGAGTATGAAGTTATAATGGGTTTCTATGGGAAAGGGGGCAGGGTAGTTAAAATGTAGACAATATGAAAAAGGTTTGAACTTTTATTTTGATGCTTTACAGTTAAATGTTGTACTTTCACACAAGTTCAGGGGGCTCGAGTGTCTGCCCTGAAATTGGGAGTTTCTGCGACATACTAGCCTCATGTCCTGGGCGTGTACTTGTACATCAAGCTGTTGGGCTGCCTGGCATATTAGTACATTTTTTTAATTTTTCATCCATTGTAGATTCTACAAAACATTTTCTCTGGCGTTTACAGCTATGAGCTGAGCTGTGAACGCCTGCTATTCCTCAATAAAAGTTAAAACACCACAAGTACAGTACAGTATAGTTTAACCCAAGTAAAACTTTGAAGACAGGACTTGTAACAGACAGTATTTCTACTAATCCTGCTTTTTAGTCACGTCTACATAACCAGTAGTACTTCCTCCTCCACCATGCAGTGCTGCCAACACCCAGCAGCCCTCCCAGCAGCCAACAGGGATGTTTTAATTTCTTTCCCCCAGGATGCGGCCTCCTGGCTGGGGGGATCGGCTCGGCTCGCCTGGTCTGCACTGGGGGGGTTACTGTAGATCACCAGCTTTCAACCTTTTTGACACCAGGGACCACCATTTATTCAGCATTTGAGCCACGGACCACCATTTGATGACATTTTAGCCCCACAGACCCCAAAACTAAAGATTTATTTTGCTTTTGTCCATGACTATTAATCTTCTAGTTGTGTAGACTTGGGCTAATTCAGATGACGAATATTTTAACTCTTGAGAGTGTAAAAATGAAACCAAATGGACCCGCAAGGGTCCATTTGGTTTCATTTTTACGTTCTCAAGAGTTACATCTGGTTAACCAGCTTAGCTGGGGACCACCTGGAACCCTCTCAGGGACCACAGGTGGTCCCCGGACCACCTGTTGAAAACCCCTGCTGTAGATCACCAGCTCATTTCACGTGTGACTGGGTGCGAATTAGCATTTTTGCCGCTGCCTCCCCACGCTCCACTCAGCGCCACGCCTCAGCCGTCCCCCGCTGTTTACATGCGGCGCGTGCAGCCGGCACCGCAGGTTCAATGCCGCGGCATGCTAATGCTGCAGACACAAACAACATTTTGTGCTTATAAATGAAAAAATTAAAGGGAAAAAGGATAAAAAAAAGTACCTCAGCTGAAGCTGCACCCGACCTTCGCTGCAAGTTTTCACACTTTGGTTAGATTAGGAATATACATTTTTAATGCGACTGTCATGTCTCCCATCATCTTTTTAGCCTCAAAATGTTTCTTAAAACATTGATGTTATTAACAAATCTGTTTGATCTTCAGAGTTTAAAAACATATACAGTGTTTTGTACAGAATGTCATGAAATATTCATGATCATTATACCCGCGATAAGGTGCAATGTAGCCTGCATAAGAGACTACAGTAAACATCGGCTCACACCGACAAATTATCGATCTTAGCTCAGCTCCAGCTCAACCGTAAAATGGAATAATATAGCAACAACAAAAAACGTCCTGCGTCCTGAAAATGGTGCTGACAATTGGCAGTGATCGCCTTGTCCCATATGGCTTCATCATCACCTGTAGGTTTGTGGCAAATTGGCAGCAAGTGGTGCCATATGGCCAGATAGCTCTCTCTCTCTCTCTCTCTCTCTCTCTCTCTCTCCGGATTTAGCCAGCTCTTCTAAGGGTGGGTTGGAAGAATGGCAGGGTGGGCAACTCCAAAGTTTTTTTTATACAAAGCAGTGGTATTCAACCTTTTTGACACCAGGGCCCACTATTTATTCGGCATTTGAGCCACAAACCACCAATTGATGACATTTTAGCCCCACAGACCCCAAAACTCAAGATTTATTTTGCTTTTGCCTGCAATTCCAGCCTGGATTTGGGGATTTGGGGAAAAACAGTCAAACATACAGATCAGAAAATGACCATTAAACTTGTACATTCTCTAGTTGTGTTGACTTAGGCTAATTCACATGACAATATTTTAACTCTTGAGAGTGTAAAAATGAAATGAAGCCGCAAGGGTCCATTTGGTTTCATGTTTACGCTCTCAAAGAGTTACATCTGGTTACATCTGATATTACCTTTTCATTAGGTGGGCAGGATGCACGTTTGGGTGGGCTCTGCCCACCCCTGCCCCCCTCTAGATCCGGCCCTGTCTCTCTCTCTCTCTCTCTCTCTCTCTCTCTCTCTCTCTCTCTCTCTCTCTCTCTCTCTCTCTCTCTCTCCCTCTCTCTCTCTCCCTCCCTCCCTCTCTCTCCACCCTCCCTCCCTCTCTCTCTCTCTCTCTCTCTCTCTCTCTCTCCCTCTCTCTCTCTCCCACCCTCCCTCCCTCCCTCTCTCTCCCACCCTCCCTCCCTCTCTCTCTCTCTCTCCTCCTCATGGCCACCATCCTCCGTCATCCTCCTCCTCCTCTATTCAGCCTCATTCTTCACTGCCATGTTCCTAACACCCTCCCTCTCCATTCTTCACCCTTTTCGTCTCTGTGTTATTGTTCTGTCTTCACTTGGTTTTGTTTGGTCTTGTTCCCAAACCCTTTTCCATTTTCACCGCCTTGCTCTTCTTCCTCGCCTCCCTCTCCTCTCCTCTTCCTCCTCATCCAGGCTCGGATCTAACCTGCCACACTTGGGGGGGAGTTCTGGGCAGAAGGGCGGCTTCAGCATTGTGGGCATGAACATGTGAGGTTAAATCCCCCCAAAACCGAAATGCCTAAAAAACGATGCAGTGCAGTTCTTTGTGTATGGATGAAGATGGTAATTATTAAAACGATATATTTTTTGAAACCTTACAGCCCAACGAATCAGAAAACGTTTGAGGCAATTTTTTTTTTCGACGTTGTTTAGAAATGGCGACTTTCGAAATTAAAGGTAGGGGAAGTGATTTCACTTTTGTCAGATATCACCCAAAAAATATTTTTTTTTCTGTTAAAATGCTCTATTATAAGGTGTGGAAACCACATATGGAGTTTCCCCCTCCCCCACGTTAGCAGAGGAGCTAATAAAAGTTCCCCAGGTCACCACAATTCTCCTCCAATCAGGAGAGAGCAGCAGGTTCACATAGTGTAGCTACTTTTGGGGGCCCCTAGTGCACCAGGCTGGTACTACACCATGAATTTCAAATCACTTCCCCTACCTTTAATGACTCAATACTGTATCTTGCCTCCTCCTAGATAACCTATACAGTAAAGATTTTAGTGGGTAAATCTCGAAACTGTGGGCCAAGGAATGCAATGGAGCTGCATTCAATTTGAATTGTGGCGTGGATGGGCGCAATTTCACTGTTCCCCCCGGCGTATACTATAGATCCGGCCCTGTCCCCCCGAGGGGCTTTCTCCATTTTACTAAAGTTTGTACAGTTTCTTTGGTAGGGTGCGTTTAGTTTAGCGTCAATACTTTAATACAGGGGTTTTCAACCTTTTTTGACACCAGGGACCACTATTTATTCAGCATTTGAGCCACGGGCCACCATTTGACGACATTTTAGCCCCTAAAAAGACCTAAAACTAAAAAATCCTTTTGGTTTTGTTCACAATTCCAGGCTGGATTTTTGCAGACAAAACAGTGTAGACTTCTTAATTAAATAGTGCTAATTTAGATGGTGATTATTTTAACTCTTGAGTTTTTACATTCTCAAGAGTTACATCTGGTTAACCAACTTTCATTTCATCATTTAGCCTGCATGGGGACCACCTGGAACTCTCTCAAGGACCACTGGTGGTCACCGGACCACCTGTTGAAAACCCCTGCTTTAATACTTCTACTCCACACTGCGTCTGAGAGAGGAAATAGCGACGAACCAAGCTCATTCATGCAATCCCCAAGCAGCACTGCAGTACTGTACAGTTATAGCACTGCAGTACTGTATACAGTACACATACGACTGGACGCCAAGCGTCCAATTCTTTGTACTTTTACTCGAGTAAAACTTTTAAACACAGGCCTTTTTTACTTCCGCCAGTACTCCTCCTCCTCCTCCTACACGTTGAGCGCACACAGCCTGCCGCGGCAGAACAATCTTAATTGCCACCTTTCAGAGATAACTGCACCCTCGCTCTGCCCTGACAAGCCCAGATGAACAAAGCCAGCTCCGCTCTGTTCTGTTCTGCTCTGCCTGCTGCCCTCTCTCTCTGTCTCCCTCTCTCTCTCTGCTGTTAAAACACAGCACAGATCTACAAGCCCACAGCGTGTTTTGCGGCGAGACACCAGGGGCGGATGTAACATTTCCCAATTGGGGGGGGGGGGGGGGGGCAGGAGAAAATGGTAAGGGGGGGCGGCTTCATCGCCCATGGTGCGAAGCGACACGGGCGATTAAGTCGCACCCAAACCATTTTCAGTTACAGGACTTTTATTAGTCAAATAAAGCATCAATAATAGCATCAGTTGTTGTTGAAGTTGCAACAGACACGCAGCATGCATAAAGCTAAAGGTCTGACTCAGAGAGTTTTCTGTTTTCAATGATGAAATGCTGTTGGTTTAGTGGTGCTACAGCTGTAGTTAGTTAGTAGCAGTAGTAGTGTTTCAAATCATTTTAAATATAAGCACTTTAATTTGAAATATCTTGGGTTGTTTTGCATGCCATCATGTTTGGTGGGGCAGACTGGGCATTTTAGGGGGGGCATTACCCCCCTAGATCCGCCCCTGCACAACACGACGTGAGCTTGCAGATCTGCTATTACTGTTACTTTTATTTCTCGACACACCGGCGGCGCACGCCAGGCAAAGTATACGAATCGGTCTGAGGCATGAGGCTCTCGAGAAAGCAAATGGACTGTTAAACTTAGTAAGGCTGGGGAGGGGAGTTATAGCCTGCCCTCCCTCGATCGTCTCATCCACACACACACACACACACATACACACACACGTGTGCGCCTGTGCGTGTGTGCGTGCAGTGAGCAGGGCTGTCCAAACGCTACGCTGCGTACCTGACTGACAGGTGTAGCCAAGAGGAAAGGCAGAGCGTGGCATCGCTCTGGGCGATATCATCAGCGTTGGCTCTGCCCTGCTCTCTCTCTGTCTCTCTCTCTGTACACCCCCCCCTACACTCCCTCCTCCCCTTCCGGGGGCGGATATAGGCATGGGCATGGGGGGGCAATGCCCCCCTAAATGCCCAGTCTGCCCCACCAAACACGATGGCATGATGCAAAACAAACAACCCAAGAATAGATATTTCAAATTGAAGTGCTTATGATTAAAACGATTCGAAACACTACCCCTGCTACTAACTAACTACAGCTGTGACATCACTAAACCAACAGCATTTCATCATTGAAAACAGAAAACTCTCTGAGTCAGACCTTTAGCTTTATGCATGCTGCGTGTCTGTTGCAACTTAAACAACAACTGTTGTTATTATTGATGCTTAATTGCCTAATAAAAGTCCTGTAACCAAAAATGGTATGGGGGCGACTTCATTGGCGATGAAGCCGCACCTATACCATTTTCTCCTGCCCCTCCCCAATTGGGAAATGTTACATCCGCCCCTGTCCCCTTTGCGGTGTCAGACGCAGAGATGGTGATATGTATGGTGTGCAGGCCAGGGGGAGCATGGGGGGGGGGGGGGCTGGCGGGGGGTTGGGGGGTGTCAGGGGGGGCTGGTGGCTTTGGCGGTGCGTGATTATACCGAAAACCCCGCGTCGACGCCGCCGCTGTCGCCGTCAAGGTATTGAGTTTCACACCTCGGCGCGTAATTGCCGATCAAGTTTGCGATTATTAGCATGCAATTAAATCCCACGCATAATGTTAGCAGAATTTTAATGAGGT
>CM076968.1:46457959-46460459 GCA_039105355.1 Benthosema pterotum
GAATTGTGGACAAAAGTAAAAGAAAAAAAAAACACTATTTAACTTTAGGCTACACAACCACTACGGTATGTGACACACACACACACACACACACACACACACACACACACACACACACACACACACACACACACACACACACAACACACACACACACACACACACATCCATGCATTTTGTACTGCATTTTCATCCGATCTGGTAGCGTAGCTCCTGTTTGGAGGCAGCATCACATTCTTCCAGAGCACAACAACATGACTGGATATTCTACGGTACATCATTCTTTTGCATATATTCCATATTCCATTTTATTCGCTCAGCACAGGCAGAGGGAACATGGAGGCTCCTCTATTATTTATGGTTTGTCATGCAAAGATTTCCCTCTCTCATCTCATCCCACTGTAGTTATTGTGTCAGGCGCGCATGCGCGCACCGCTTTCAGTACGGAGGGATGTTGTTTTTTAAAGTCGGTTTTCCAAGCGGTTCCTTGTTCTGTGTGTGTGTGCTTGTGCGAGTGTGTGTGTGTGTGCGTGCATGTGTCTGTGTGAAAATGAAATGTCAGCTCAATGCTCTGGACTTGTTTACTGTGTATGAAGAATCACAGAAAAAAGTCTTGGCAGTATATGCAGCCAAGAATCCGTCAATGAATTCTTCGGGAAAAAAATAAGACACTTTAATACCAAGAAACTTCTATGTTGTGTAAAAAGTAATCTAAAACGATGAACATAAAGTCAATATGTGTTTCAATAATGTATTGGCCTCAGGATGTGATGATGACGTGTGGTTTTATGCTCTGTATATAACAGAGCTTTACTACTACCATAGTAGCTTACTGTAGGCCAAACCAGAACATTTCCATCTTTGCTTAAAGCCATTATTCATACATTGCATTCCTTGCTTCCTTCCTCCCTCCCCTTCCCCTTCCTCCCCTCCCAGAAACCATCGCAGAGCCGGACCACCGCCCCACCCCCGACCCCTCCTCCTCCTCCTCAGTCACCCCCCTCTCCCCCGCCTCCACCCCCACCCCGTCCGCCAGCCCTGCGTCGTCGTCACCCCCGCCTCCCCCTCCTCCGGGCCACGTGGAGGCCCTGCCGCCACCCAGGACGGCCGACGCCGACCCCCCGACGACGGCCGCCACCACCCTGACCACCCCAGCCCGCCTCCGATAACCTCCCCCCGCCAAACCACCCCCCATGCCGCTCCTCCCTCCGTGGGCACCAACCCCTTCACCCCCACGCCCACCCCTCCCGGCGGACTGCCCCCGCCCTCGCCCTCCTCCCCCTCTGCCTTCGAGGACTCCGGCAGCGGACAGCCCAGCGGGGAGGAGCCTGGAGCCGAGGAGGAGGAGGAGGAGAAGGAGGAAGAGCCGGAGGAGGAAGAGGAGGACCCTGGAACCAGTGGAGCGCCCCCGTCTGAGGCCAGCGGAGTAGACGAGTCTGTCGGTAATGTCACCCCACTCATTCACTTCATTACCCATGATGCTTCGGGAGGGATGGGAGGGAGGGTGAGGGTGGGGGGGTACAGTTGAGTGTTGGGGTGGTGGGGGGTAACACTTGGCTCTGATTGGTTCTGATCTTTCACTCCGCACCATAACACATTCATGCCACCATCCGTGACTTCATACGAAAACAGGGTTGTATACAGTAAGGCCTATTCAGAGATGGATTTTCGGTGCCCACCGCGACCACCGTTTCCTACAATATGACGTCATACCACCGCAACCACCGCACCTCCCAGCCCTCCTCTCGGATTTTACTTACCACCGCACCGCACCGCAGCCGTTGCTTGTTTTTAACGGCTGGTTAAAAAAAAGAAAACACACAACACACCACAGCGCGGTGCGGTGCTGACAGTGGACTTTGAAATAGCGGTGGTCGTGGTGGTCTGAGCGGTGGTCACCGAAATTCTAGACTCTGAAAGAGCCTTAAGTGTACAGTCTAGTCTTATTGCACAGGATCAGTCTAGTCTTATTGTTACATCACAGGTTCACAGTTGTAAACAAGTGGGAGAGCTCCTTCATCTGAAGCAAATGTAGAAGGAAATAAACAGAAATGAAACATCAAAACATGGTACCAGGATCTACTATCTAGGCATGGGTCATGGGTCTAGGCATGGGTCATGGCACTTTAATGTGAAAAGATATTTCACATAAAAAATGACTATTTAATCATTATTTAAAATGATAGGCTACTGACTACAATTGTCACTAAACCAACACCATTTCAAAAAAGAAATCAGCTCGCTTTATGCTTTGTGCCTACATAAAGCGACTTGCCTAATGTACAAGTTCTGTACAAGATATAAGTCTTGTGTGTCACAGAACTAAAGAATATACTGTATCTAAACTAGAAGATTGTTTTTTTTTCCTTATAGATATCATCATGCCAAACTACATAGTTTTATTCAATCTGGGAGTTTGAGGTGAATTTAAACAAAAATGCTATGGGGCGGCTTCATCACCCGTGTTGTGAGCAAAGCACAGACTCCTGTCCTGTTCTGA
>CM076968.1:46465459-46692415 GCA_039105355.1 Benthosema pterotum
AATGTAATTGATTAAAGAAAATCACTGGTAAAACTTCTCTTATCAGGGTTCCTGGCATATGTTTTCAAATAGTGGTATGGTCTACATACAAAAATAGTGAAAATTCCCAATCCACAAGATCATCCACAACATGTTGTCATGGCTACTTGTGCAAATATAATGTTCCTTTTTTTTCCCTTTTTTTTACAGATTTTCATCAATCATACAAAAGTTCTATCACAGTGATATTTATTTAACGTCATATCGTCCAGCCAGAAGCCAGTATAAGCCAGTGGCAGGATCAAACCTTAAAGATAACAGTCAAACTAATCAGCGGGAGAGATTAGGGCTGGCTGGGCTGTTAATGCAGGCTGCAGCGTTTTGTCTGCGGAACAAGCTCAGATAGGTGCTCATTACGCCGCTATCGTTTGGAGGAAAACGAGCACCACATGTGGAGACGTGGAAAAGGGCCATGAAAGAGGGCTGCATAATCCCTCCTGACAGATGTGTGCATTAGATTGTACACGGTCACATCTGTCGCCATGTGTGGGAAAAGAAAGGTGAATAAGAGGCGGCGGAATTTGAAGAAGAAGAAGTAGAAATCATCAGCGTTGACCTTTTCCCCCAGGCCTGGGAGTGTTATAGTAAATTAATTCCATTAAAGCTTCATGAATTATTCGGAAACCCACTCTCTCTCTCTCTCTCTCTCTCTCTCTCTCTCTCTCTCTCTCTCTCTCTCTCTCTCTCTCTCTCTCTCTCTCTCTCTCTCTCTCTCTCTCTCTCTGTCTCTCTCTCTCTCTCTGTCTCTCTGTCTCTCTCTCTCTCTCTCTCTCTCTCTCTCTCTCTCTCTCTCTCTCTCTCTCTCTCTCTGTCTCTCTCTCTCTCTCTCTCTCTGTCTCTCTCTCTCTCTCTCTCTCTCTCTCTCTCTCTCTCTCTCTCTCTCTCTCGCCAACGTTGTCTCCAGGTAAGACAGTGTCCCCCTCTTACCGACGGCGTAGTCCCCAGGTCCACCTCACCGTCTCCCCTCTTGTCGTGTCTCCTCCTCCTCCAGGTCCCACGGTGGCGGCCACCACCTTCCCCACAGCCGAGGACCGCTCCTCCTGCGACAACACGCCCTTCGGCTGCTGCCCCGACGGCAAGACGGCCTCCAGCACTCCAGAGGGCGCTAACTGCCCCTGTAAGTACCGTAACACCGCCTGGTGCCCGACTTACAGTATACTTAATAGGCCTGTGCAACAGCATCACCGTCTCTGTCTTCTTTCAGGGCAAAATCCTGGTGTTTCCTCAACCCATCACATGCCTCTCTGTTTCTATCCAGCCTGATCTCACATGATATAATATAGTATAAATGATAACGCCAAAAGTCTTTTCATATATTACTACTGTTTGACGTAGGCAGGGGCGTGGCTTTCACAGCCCCTGGAAGTTCAATTTCACTGCAGCGAGTTTGGGTTTTACATTATGAACTATTCTGTACCTGTTGTCAGTGTCGCAACTCGGACCAGGCTTCGTAGGCTGTTACCGAACTTGGCAACGCTCAGCACAGAATCTCGGCCAGAAAAAAAAAATGCTTCTCAGTTTAACCTCAAAAGTGTCTCTTGAGCAACCACGTTTATTTCTCATTTTAAGATCACCTAAAGATCCTCCTAAGATGAATACTAGGATCCATAAATGAGGCAAAGCTGAAGTCTCTCCATTGGCTGTTACAGATGAATTTGAGAGATAAATGAGACAACGCTGAAATCATGCTATGTGCGTATATATATTTGCCTCCTCATTTATCTCTAATACTGTACATCTGTAGCAGCCAATGGAGAGACTTCAGCTTTGCCTCATTTATGGATCCTAGTATTCATCTTACAAGCCATAAAGAGGCATAGGTGATCTTTAGGTGATCTTAAAATGAGAAATAAACGTGGGTGTCCCAAGAGATGCTTCTGAGCTTAAACTGAGAAGGATTTTTCTTCCTCTGGGAGTGGAGTACATCAGAGGTGCTTCACGTGGTTCAATGTCAGCGGATTCTACCGTTATCAGTAGATAAGATCGCAGTTATCACGTTATCATTAGCCAGACTTTTTCGTCTCAGAATGGCCATGCTCTGCAGACTCCCATTGTTCCAAGACGCAAAATCCCTAGCCTCCTCCAACCGTAACCCTAATCCTAAATGCCCGACCCTCAACCTAACCTCACAGACCTGACGGTCTGTGAGGTGGTTGAGCGTCGGGGATTTAGGGTTGCGTTAGGGTTACGGTTACGGTTGGAAGGGGGCTAGGGATTTTGCTACAAACATTGCTACACCCTTCTCTAAACCTACCCCTAAACCTAACCGCGAGCAGATTTGACTGTTATCAGTGGATAAGATGGTGCTGATAAGCAGCCTACTGGGAATTATCGCTTGATAACGGTAGAAGCGGGTGTCAATGTCCGGTAGATACCGCCCCATTGTCAATGGAGAGGTATTTCAGTGTCTTATAGAGGGACCTTTGGCTCTGTTAGTCATTTATACTATATTACCATTGTTCTGTCTCTTCAATCTATTTTAATGTGTCTCTACGTTTTGTCTCTACGTTTTGCTCTCCTGGCTCAGTAGTTACCTGTCACCTCAGGACAGGGATTTATCCATAAAACTTTACGCCGTACACAAAAACACAACAGAGTGGTGGAGTGGACACAGGTGGTTGTGCTTATGTCCTGTTGCATATTTAACGAGAGTGTTTGTGTGTGTGTGCGTGTGCGTGCGTGTGTGCGTGCGAGAGAGTTCAGTGGACCAAGTTCTTCAACTACACTCAAGTATCGGAAACCTAGACGTCCTCATTTGATTTCAAAGGTCACATTCTGTATTCATTATAGGTTCCTCACGACATACAGTATTCGATTTTGTTTTCTGAAAATACCACTCCGCTCGGATTATGTATGCATTCCTGTCGGCTATAAGCCTTTTATACCCTTCTGTTCCAGTCCTCTCCTGGACAGCCTGTTTCTCTGTCTGTACATTTAAATGCAAATAAGCCTCCGCTCAGCACGTCATATTATAATTCCATATGCATAAAATCTGATTTAAATGTTTACTTTTGCACGCGTATGATGAAATCAGAATCAGAGGAGTGGGATCTGATCTGATCCGCTCAATCCTGATTGGAGAAAGCCACCCCTCTATCCTCATTGGATGAAGAATTTGCCACCTAAACTCCAAACTGAAACTAGGGTTAGGGCAGGTGTGCCCCAAAGGTAGATGGTGATCTACCAGTAGATCACACTGGTCGTGCAGTTAGATCACATGACAGTCCCCCCAGCACTTGCAGGACCCTTATAGATCTGTAACTCTTGAGAGCGTTTTACACTCTTAAGAGTTAAATTATATTTAAACGTCTGAATTCCTTAATTTTCAAGAGTCCACACAATTAGAGAATGGAGAATAATTGTTATTTTGACCAACGTTTTGCCAGTTCTCTTTCCCAATTGTGGACAAAAAATGTGAAGGTTCTTAATTTTGGGTGCTAAATTCAACATCGCAAACTGTCAACTCAAACCTCTAATACCGTTTTCAAACGTCAGTAATAGCATATACAGGAAAACCTTCCAATTCTCCCTCTATATACTGTATTTTTCATTATAAGTGCATTATTCTTAAACACCATAACAGTAAGTTCAAACTTTTCAGTGGCCTTGAAATGGATTTTCAGTAGTGGAACAATCAACATGAGTGATATTTGAATTAAGTGAAATCACTGAATATACCTTTAATATAGTCGTAAATGGTGCATTTATATAGCGCCTTTATCCAAGGCGTAAGATTCTAGATCCCATTTACACCAATGGTGGCAGAAACCATGAAAGGTATTCTGACCAGCACAGCAGGAGCAATTATGAGTGTCTTGCTCAGTGACACATCAACACTAACTCTGGGGGAGCCTGGGTTCGAACCAGCAACTTTGCGGTTGCCATACAGTGACTCTACCCCTGAGCCACTGCTGCCCCAGTATTTAACAATAACATCAGTGTTCTTTTACCATTGATAGAGAACTGCACAGACCTGTAATGGAATGTGCACAAGGGCTGAAAATAGTCAACTGCGAAATCAGCTGCACATCCGCATTAATGAATGAGCGAACGCTTGACTGTGACGGCCTGACCTTTTTGTCTAGTCCTGTCGATTCTCTCCTGCACCAATATATAACTCAGAAGAGTTCGCTTTTGTTCCATATATATGCCCTTATGTACACTTCTCTGAGTTAAATTAACGCTCAGGGACATTGACAGTGTACCCACTGTTTTTATTTTGAGTTTTATCCCCCTCTCTCTCTCCGTACCACTGGCCTGTATCTATCTGTCGTCCCATACCTCAGTCACTCTATTTTTCTGCTTCACTCCAGTCGGTCTCAATCCAATCTGCCACAGTTCATTTCCCACAGGGGTCCCCGGCAGCTAGGCAGGCAGGCAGGCAGGCAGGCAGGCAGCAGCCAGCCAGGGGAGCAGCAGCACAAAGAGACACGCACGACCAGCTCTAGCCAGGCCTCCCTGGTATACAGCGTGCAGAGCCACTGCTGCATGCCTGGCTTCTGCTGGAGTTGCTCCATAATGATAAAAGTCTCTTCTCTCCCCTTTGCTTCTGCAGCACCTCTCTGTCTCTCTCTCTCTCTCTTTGTTTGTTTGCTTGCTCGCCAGGGGCTGATGTAGGCATGGGCATGGGGAGAAGGGGGGCAATGCCCCCCTAAATGCCCAGTCTGCCCCACCACCAAACACGATGGCGTGCAACAATCCAAGATATTATTTCAAATTAAAGTGCTTGTATTTAAAATGATTCGAAACACTACAACGGCTACTAACTAACTACAGCTGTGTCACCACTAAACCAACAGCATTTCGTCATTGAAAACAGAAAACTCTCTGAGTCAGACCTTTATGCAGCTTTATGCATGCTGCGTGTCTGTTGCAGCTTCAACAACAACTGATGTTGTTATTGATGCTTTACTTGACTAACATATAACGAAAATGGTATGGGTATAACATTTTCTCCTGCCCCCAGAATTGGGAAATGTTACATCCGCCCCTGTTGCTCGCTCCCTTAGTCCATTCCCCCTCTCCATTTGTCCTTGTTTAGAGCAGAGAGTATAAAGCCCATGCTTAGAGTGAGGGACTTTCACTCTCTCTCCCGGTTGGGGGGGTCCCTGGGGAGTGTGCCGGGGCATGACCAGAGAATCTCGGTCGCCACAAATTAGCGCACCGGCCCGGTCGGCCGGGCGGCGCCGGTCCCCCATGTGGTCACTCCCAATTCACCCACTGGTGCAGACGAGTTGCCACCGAGCCTCCTCCTCCTAGTGAACCAACCGGTGGGACTCGCCGGTTCACTGGGACTCATTTGTCTTTTAGCCCCCAGCCCACTGCACACACACACACACACACACACACACACACACACACACACACACACACACACACACACACACACACACACACACACACACACATACACACACACACACACACAAGTGTAACATGGCTAGCTAATGCTTCTTGAGCCCTGATTTAGTTCCACAAATGTCACTCGGCAAACGAACCGGCGCGCTTAGGCGAGGCAGGGGAAAGGGAAACGAGTGCCGGAGGCTGGGATCATCCTTTAGGGATTTCTAGCGTCACTGAGAACGTTTTTTGGTGGTGGAGGAGGGATGCCATCACATGCTGAGAAAGTCATGTGTCACCCACGCTCCTGACATAGTTTTTGACTTCAGATACTAGTTTCTGATGCTAGATTGTATTTTCTGGGACTAGGCTCTAGTTTCTGACACGAGATTCTAGTTTTTGACTCCAGATTCTAGTTTCCGATGCTAGATTCTAGTTTCTGACGTGAGAGTCTAGTCTTTGACTCCAGAGACTCCTAGTTTCTGATTATAGAGATTCTACTCTTTGACACTAGATTTTTTTTTTTTGGCGGGGGATGGCATCAGCCGGGGAAAGTCATGTGTCACGCAAGTCGTTTATTTATTTACGACTGCGTACAACACACAGCCGATTCTACAACAGATACAAATCAACTAGTCCAAACACTCGTGTCAGCCACGTGCCCTCTCTAACAATGATGTCACTCCGACACCCCCCTCCCTCCCTCCCTCCGGTCAATGCTTTTGCTCACCCGAGGCGTCGGACGATAAAAAGATAGGCTGATCGATGCGCGACGCTCTTATTTCTCCAGAGGACGGCTTAGCCGTCATTACAGCAGAAGTGACGCTCCCCTTACGCTAAGGAGCCTCTATCGGCTCCATCATGTTGTATTTCTCGGGTTTATTGACGAAATGTCATTCCGCCTTGGCGTTTTTTTGGGGGGGTGGGGGGGGATAACACTAACAGATAGCTGTCTATCTACATCCTCAGACTGCATCTGTTTATCCACAGAGTCTGGTGGTCAATCACCTCCAGGTCACAGTCTCCAAAACGAGGCTAACAAGGCTAGATGTGTGGGAAACGGTCACTGAGGGAGGGTTGTCCAGTCACAGCCAATCGCAACTTGGCACATTTTTATGCTATATTGAGCTTTTTTCCAGACCCCCCTAGGGCCAAAATTAGTGGAAAAAACCCTGGTGGAAAATCTAGTTCTTTTTTGCTGGTGAGTTGGGGCAAAATTGCGCCAGAGATAAAAACCTCGTTTTTCACTATTTTTCCTCCTATGAAAGAGTCCTCCTTCCTTCCTAGAAGGACCTTTATAGATCTGTAAATTATATTTAAACATCTGCATGACCTAATTTTCAAGAATCTACACATTTAGAAAATGTAGAAGATTGCTATTTTGACCAACGTTTTACCAGTTATTTCTCCTGAATTAGTCCGAGAGACTAAACTCATCATCAAATGGTGTTCCTCCATGGCTAAAATGCAGAATAAATAGTGGGCCCTGGTATGAAAATGGTTGAAAACTCACTGCTCTTGCGCATTCTAGTGCATTTTGGAAGTGCCACTAGTGCTTTTAGAATTTTGGCAGTTGGCAACACTGGCTGTTCTGAGACACCGTGGTTGAACATTTCTAACCGACTGGACAGTGACTTATGCCTGAGGTGCCAGGGTACTGCCTCTGCCCCCCTGGACAGGACAGAAGATGTATTTAACCGCAAGCATAATAGTATTCGTATGGTAGGGGAAGATAATAGCCGGTGAAAGCGAAAGTTAATGGCACGCTAAGCTCTCCCACATGCCAGTGGAAGTCTGACAAATCCATTTCACTTTACAGTTCAATAAGATCTGATAGGCAAACAGCCTTTCATCCTCTCTCCCTCTCTCCTTCTTTCCGTCCGTTGCAGCCGTACTGGGCTGGAAAATCACCCTCTCCTGATGTTTGTCTTTCCGTTTCCAGATTATAAATCGGATATAAAGCCCCCCCCCCCCCCTCCCCTCGCCGCCCCGCGAACCGCAACCCCCCTCGTCCCCTCACGTTTCTTATCGCTCCCTCAAACCCTCACCCGTTTGGCTTCCACTTTATGGCCCCTCTTCAGATTTTAATCGGCGTGTGTGTGTGTGTGTGTGTGTGTGTGTGTGTGTGTGTGTGTGTGTGTGTGTGTGCGTGTGCGTGTGCGTGTGTGTGTGTGTGTGTGTGTGTGTGTTTGGTGTGAGGTATTGTAGAGGCAGAGGGGAGATTGGGATGGGGGGTAGGGGGAGATGGTGATCGTCATTAGCGTGCAATTTTTAACCGTCCTGACGTCTGTCACCGGTTTGTCTTCCGGCGTTAGGAGACAATCACGCGGCTATCTTTTACGATAATCATCCGCGTGGCTCTTCCTTCTCTTCCCCCCCGCAGCGTTGCCCGCCCCGGGCGAAGGGTACGCGTGCGTGCACTGTGATTGATTTGGGCAATTTGTTCAGGCTGATTATGAGCATCGTGAAAAACCTCCGACATCAGTGCCATGCGCCGACTCCTAGCTGACTGCTTCACTCTGCCCCCTGATACCCTGATACCCTCCCCAATACGCCCTGATTACCCCCCATTCAGTGCTGGGAAGATTCAGATTCAGATTACTTTATTGATCCCAAAATGGGCAATTCATTGCAGCTATGTGCTTAGTCATACAAACAAATAAATACAAACAAATAAAATAAAAACAGTGAAAATACACAGACAAGTAACTACACTTCATTCGACAAACAGGCAATGTTGATGGGACCAGTAATAAATAAAGCAAGGTTGATGGGACCAGTAATAAATAAATGTAAAAACCTGTATGAATAAATAAATAATGTGAACCTGCCACCGCCGTGGCAGGTAAGAACAATGTATACGCTACGCTTCAGAGTCTATTATATATATATATTCTATATATGTTTGACTGTTCCGTTTCCCCAAACCCAGCCTGGAATTGTGGACAAAAGCAAAATAAATCTTTAGTTTTGGGGTCTGTGGGGCTAAAAGGTCCCCAAATGGTGGTCTGTGGCTCAAATTCTGAATAGATAGTGGACCCCGGTATGAAAATTGTTGAAAACCACTGAAGTGATTTATGATCAGTGATCACTTCATCTCAGTCTACACTTAGCAATATTTTATGTGAAATGGGACAATCCGCATAAGGAGTTCTTTCAATTGTGCTACTTATGAAAATACCGGACTTTGAATACTCAAGTATTTCTCGATTTGTGGTACTGCTACTTTTGTAAATCAAAAATCTGACTACTTCATCCACACCACTGCTCCCATTGCACACGCATGGAACCACATCGCCCTGCAGTATTTCATCTTTCTCATTTATCTATCTCTCCCTCTCTCCCTCGCTCTCTCTCAGGGGCAGATCTAGGCATGGACATGGGGGGGGGGGGGGGGGGGGGGGGTAATGCCCAGTCTGCCCCTCCAAACATGATGGCATGCAAAACAACCCAACATATTTCAAATTAAAGTGCCTCTATTTAGAATGGTTTGAAACACTATACTGCTACTGACTAAATACAATTTTGGCGCCACTAAACCAACAGCATTTCATCATTTAAAACAGAAAACTCTCTGAGTCAGACCTTTAGCTTTATGCATGCTGCGTGTCTGTTGCAACTTCAACAACAACTGAGGTTATTATTGATGCTTGCCTAATAACTGAAAATGGTATGGGTGCGGCTTCATCGCCCATGTCGCTTCGCGCCACGGGCGATAGAAGCACCGGCCGCCCCATACCATTTTCTCCTGCCCCCCCCAATTGGGAAATGTTACATCCGCCCCTGCCTCTCTCTCTCTCTCTCTCTCTCCCTCTCTCTCTCTCTCTGGGTCAGCAGGCCCATAACGTTGTGTTGATAGATGTTGGTGCTACGTATAACCTACAAGGTCGTTCAGGGAGGCTCTGTGCTGAAGAGGGCACTTTTCAGAATGTCTTGCCGCGTCCTGTTTGTTCCTATAAATGTTTCCTTCGTGCACACACACACCCCCTGTGCGTGTGTGTGTGTGTGTGTGTATGTGTGTGCGTGTGTACGTGTGTGTGTGTTGTGCTGAACATTTCCAAGTGTTCTAACCTGCTCTCTTCTCCCACTCAGCCCTCCGCCCCTCGACCGACTTTTGGGACGAGACTCGGTCTGGTAAACGCTGGCCCGTTATTACCCCCCCAAAGTCCTTCCTTCCTTCCTTGCTTCCTTCCTTCCTATCCTTATTTCCTATCCTTATTTCCCGCCCCACCATATGTCCCAAAAATCCACCCCATCCACCAGCCACTGCCACGTCACATCCACAGCCAAACTGCCCTCCCTGAGTTGCCCCCACCTCAATCCCTCCAACCCACCACTATACCCCACCTATGACCAACTCACCAAACCGGTCAACAACAAACCCACCACCGGTCAACAATCAGTGATGACCAACACTAACTAACACCCTCACCCTCCAACCTCCCCTTTGTCAACAACAACACAACACACATCACTACTAACCCCCAGAGACACTGGGCACTGACTGCCCCTGTCTGTGTTGAGGTTGTGGGTGGCGGGAGGCTGCGGAACGACCCTCTGTTTATGTGTATATATGTGTGTGTGTAGCGCCATGTCTGGTGATCCTCTCAGCATCCTGACATCCATGCATGTTCCTGCTTCTCCTCCTGCAGCCACCATGAGGTTCAGTGGGTTCCTGCACCTGGACCAGGTGGAGGGCCAGGAGGTCTTCTACACCCCGGAGATGGAGGACCCCAAGTCTGAGCTGTTTGGAGAGACGGCCCGCAGCATCGAGAGCGCTGTGAGTATACTGAATAATACCCGAAGGTTTATACCCTTTGTGGAGAAGAAGTGGGTGAAATTCTTTACACTTCTGTGCAAAATGTAGTATAGACTAATGGTCATTTTGTAGTTTGCCTGTTTTGTTTCCCAAATCCAGCCTGGAATTGTGGACAAAAACAAAATAAATCTTTAGTTTTGGGGTCTGTGGCCGCTAAAATATCATCTAATGGTGGTCCGTGGCTCAAATGCTGAATAAATAGTGGGCCCTGGTATCCAAAAGGTTGAAAACCACTGCTGTATAGTATTGGTTTCCGACCATTTTTATACTGAAATACCACTTCAGTATACAGAAGAGTTGCTCCAAGTACCACCATAATAACTGATGTTAAAATACAGGAGCGTAAAGACCTGACCTTTTGGTTCCATTCCCAAGACAATAATGATGATGCTGAAAGTGTCTAATCACTAATCAGCACAAATGATTTCTAATCACTTCTCCTATCTCCTATTAAAGGCTAGGTGTGCTGTCATGCTCATTTTAGCACAGCTGGATAGCCTATTATTTCAACCAATTACTTGTTCAGAAGAACTGCCTGTAGTGATGTAAATATTTCATTCCACTTTTGTCATTTTTTTTTGATTGCTCCTCTGAGTTCCTCCATTGGCGTGGCAGGTGTTAAAAATAGTTTCAAAACCTGCATGAAAGATTAAAAATAGAATATGTGCATGAGTTCAGATGGCATGTGCTTGAAAAATGTCTTAGGATCAAGTAATTGGTCGCTTTCTTGGGTGAAAAGATGAAGTAGACTTTGATGAAATTGTTGGCAAAAAACACTCCAAGGGTATTCAAAGTCGATTCGGTTTGGAGACAAACATCAACATCATGCCAAGCTGAGAGATATCTGAGGAATCTTTCATCTCATCAGCAACTTCGCTGGTTCACTGATCTGCTGATTTAGATGTCAGCTGTGCCAAAAATACTTCAAGTACTACGTGCCCTGAGGCATCTAAACAAAAATAAAATAAAACAGAATAAGGTGTATTCTGGGCAGAACATGAACATGTCTATGCCGCAAGTATCAGAGAAACCCGATAAACTGATGCTTGCCCTCAGTGAAATAGCCAATCAGTGCCAGCGTTGTACAGCTGACACGATCTCCCACACCCAGTTAATGGGGCTTCGAGTTGAATTTTTTATATTTTAAAATATTTTTGATGTTTTTACCTTTTAACAACCACAGTACATGTTTACTTTTTAAAAAGTTGGGTTGGATGGATCAGATCTACAGTATATTGAGATATCTGTGATTTTCTGTGTCTGAATGGGGCCATGAACTCTCAGATTCTCCTGTTTAGTGATGTCTCAACATAAAAAAATAATAGTTCTTACCCCTTTCATTTTGCCTCCAACCTTTAAGTCATTGGCATGCATGGCATCCACACCCCCTTTCAAAGAAGCCCAATGAGAGCGCCTGATGCAGATCAGGCAGACGATGCTATTTGTTTTTAAATTCCTGGTGGAGCCCATTTATTTAAAGTTCCATTAGGATCTGTGAGTGTATCATGCTGAGGAAGGCTTTGGCTGAACTTACTGCCTTATACTGCTGCTGTGATAAATAAGAGATCCTGAAAAGGGACTTGCCAGGGAGCCCTCCTGATCTTTTCAAATGACGTGATTATTTTCCGAGCCGTGTGGCCATGAGGGCAGGGGCGGATCTAGGCATGGGCATGGGGGGGGCAATTTCCCAGTATGCCCCATCATCAAACACGATGGCATGCAAAACAATCCAAGATATTTCAAATTAAAGTGCTTCTATTTAAGATGATTTGAACACTGCGACTGCTACTAACTACAGCTGTGTCACCACTAAACCAACAGCATTTCATCATTGAAAACAGAAAACTCTCTGAGTCAGACCTTTAGTTTTATGCATGCTGCGTGTCTGTTGCAACTAACACAACTGATGTTATTGTTGATACTTTACTTGACTAATAAAAGTCATGTCACTGAAATTGATATGGGGGCAGCTTCATCACGGGCGTTGAAGCAGACCCCATACCATTTTCTCCTGCCCCCCCCAATTGGGAAATGTTGCTTCCGCCCCTGGTTCTCAGACAGACTCTTAGTCTTTTTCTAGTGAACTGTGCTGCATTTTTGCGCTGCTGCCGATGTGCTTTTTTTTTTTTGACGGCCCATACACCCATACACACAGTGCCAGCGATGCGTCAGAGGCAAAGACAGAAAATTAGCTAAGCCAAGCAACTATTGTTCTGATATTAGCAACGTCGGCAACCGTTGTGAAGATATCCGTCACACCAATTTGGCTTCTGACGCCGCCAGAGCCACGTTTTTGTCGGTCACGGCCGAGTGCTGCATGCCGAGCTAATCAGGTTCCCAACGACGTGTTTGGGGTTTCTAGTTGTTTTCTCCAAACTTTAGTTTGGTCTGTGTTGAGCAGCAGTGATGTGACATCTTTTGGGCCTAAAGGCCCTGATACACTAGCAATATTTTGATCAATATCAACTAACAATGTCAACATCAATGGGCAACATGATGAGACACATGGCAACAGGCAACAGTTTTCTGAGAGCGCTCTCAGAAAACACAACTTGATAATGTCATCAAGTTGTTTCACTATGTTAATGGTAAAAAATAAGTTATAACTAAGTATTATTAAAAAAATATAATTCAAATTGTTTTTACAATTTGTTTTTTTTTAGTTTGTATTGAATCATTTTCAACCAAATGTTCAGCAGACTAAAAACGTTCTAACATTTTCTGTCCAGTGAGGCAGCAGCAAAGTTTGATCCGACTGATCTGAAGGATCTGACTTTTCTGGACAACCAGGAGTTGATCATTTTCTATAGGAAAGTGAAAAGTCAATGTTGATAATTGACGTTGCTTATTGATATTGATCAAAACATTGCTAGGTGTATCAGGGCCTTAACTCACTCTCCCAAATTGGGGAAGGCGTGCACGCGCGCCAACGTTGCATGCGTGTAGTGCGTGCGTGTATGCGTGTGTGCGTGCGTGCGCGTCACCAGCTGCTCTGCATCGGTGTCACTTTAACCCCCACCGGGACCTAATCTACTGCAAGTTTTTTGTGTGAATGCTGCGTATGCAGTCTACAGTGGAACCCGTTCTTCACTGTGTGTTCTGGTCTGTTACAGCCTGTAAAAAAGACACAGAGAGAGGATATAAGCATAGCCCACTATGCCCCATCATCAAACACGGTGGCATGCAAAACAATCCAAGATATTTCAAATTAAAGTGCTTATATTTAAAATGATTTGAAACACTACTACTGCTACTAACTAACTACAGCTGTGTCACCACTAAACCAACAGCATTTCATCATTGAAAACAGAAAACTCTCTGAGTCAGACCTTTAGCTTTATGCATGCTGCGTGTCTGTTGCAACTTCAACAACAACTGATGTTATTATTGATGCTTTACTTGCTTAATATAAGTCCTGTAACTGAAAATGGTATGGGTACGGTGATGAAGCCACACCGATACCATTTTGACCTGCCCCCCCCAATTAGGAAATGTTACATCCGGGCCTGAAATAGAGATAGAGAGAGAGAGATGGAGAAAGAGAGGGAGGGAGAGGATGAGCTGAGGAGGACAGAAGGGAGAGAGCGGTGCTGTAGGTGTTTCTAGGTCACCTCTCCGTTGGGGACAAAGTGAAAGCCTGGGCTTTTTGAAGTCTTTGTTTTGAGCTCGGCCCACAACATGGCCCTGCCTGCCTGCTTGGCAGTGCCAGCCAGCTATAGCCACCCAGGACACTGCGGTGTGGGCCTTTGATGCGTGTGTACGTGTCCGTGCACACGCATCAAAGTCCCTCCCTGGCCCCCTTCAAACTCACACACACACACCGGCGGTGTAGGGTTGAGAGGTAAGAGGCGCATGCACCCTTCATTGAACCTCAGTGACTTGAGAACACTCAGAGTGCACCCAGAGTTACCCGTAGGACATACCTGGGCATTATGCGGCCCGGGGCGAAAAGCGGCCCTTTGGGCTGACTCTGACTGGCCCGGGGAACACCTGTGGTCCTTCCAGTTAAATATGGAGAGTTGGTTAACCAGATGTAACTCTTTGAGTTAAAGAGTAGGTATCACGGATATTTCCTTTAAAAACTAATGACGCATATCTATCAATGACCCCCTAAAGATGTCCAGAAAAAAAGTCGTTTCAGAAAAAATACAATATATAGGCAGAGTTGAAGAAAGAAGTTGAGCGCCCCCCCCTGCTTCCCTGAAAAGCTGTTATTACTGGACGATCCCACGGCAGTGGTGTGATTATTATTTCTTGTATCTAAGAAGTTGAACTAGAGATGGGAGCGGAGGGACGGAGCAGAGAGTGGGGTTCCGACGGAGCTAATGTTCTTCTAATATTCAGATTCCGAATGACGCTCAATAATAATGGTTGGTTGTTCTCATTGTTGAATACAGAGGCTATACCTCAATGAAGTGAAACGGACTGCCATTCTGTTTCACTCGTCTCACTTCATTATTTACTTGAATCACAAAGAAAAAATAAGGTAGTATTTTTACGGTGCTGATTCAGGGCTGAGCCAGGCTATACAGAGGCTTTATTTATACTGCAATACGACCGTCATTATGCCATATGGTTTACATCTGGTCGAAATAATTCTGGTTATAACAATATTACTGATTATAACTCCCCGCCTTGCTCACATTAAAGAGCTATTTTTTATCTTATAGCCTATATTACGTTATATAGATAACTAGCTGGGGAGAGAACAGGAAGAAGTTACTACATACATTAGAGTCTATGGGCTTGCGCAAGTACATGAACCACGTAACCAGACTATTTTCTGCCCCCTCAATATCGCAACTCTGTCTATTTCCCCCCCATACCGACACCGAGTAAACCTCACTAGCCTGCCCAAGAGACGTAATCTCTTCATGGGCAGGCTAGCGAGCGTGGCCCGCTGGAACCAGCCTGGAGGTTGGATACAGTGACTCAAGAAAGACACGCCCCCCAAGCCTGTGTAGAAATGCGAGCCGTGCACAGCCGTGTTTCCCCGTAGATAATGCAAAAACGGCTGGCGGATTATTTACAAAAAATCTCGAGTGCATAGTATAGCGGTCCCTGGTCATGCTAACCAAAAAAGATTTTTATTTACTTCATTAACATGACGCTAAAATAATGGAATTCCGAGGAGTTTTTAACATGTGTTCCTATGTGTTCCTAGAGGTGTGACGTCAGCGTGTTCTACTGGTGACGCGCTGTTTTGGCTCGGGCATTTCCGAGCTGGTGGGAGGGGTTTTTCAGAAGAGTGTCCTCCGACCCGATACAGCATAGAAACGGCTTTATATAGCCATATGTTTGCATTTTCGAATGTTATCACAACTTTGTCATAGTTAAAATGAGAAAAAGTTGATATTAGCATGATACCCTGTCTTTAAAATATTCATCATTTGAATTAGCACCACTTAAAACAAGAAGTCTACACTGTTTTGTTTGCAATATCCAGCCTGGAATTGTGGACAAAACCAAAAGAATTCTTTAGTTTTAGGTCTTTGTAATCGAATGGTGGTCCGTGGCTCAAATGCCGAATAAATGGTGGTCCCTGGTGTCAAAAAGGTTGAAAACCACTGCTATACGCCATAGTACTTTCAACTTATCTTCTTATATTTTGTCTCGGTCTCAGTGGACACACGCTGAGCCCTGGATAGTTCAGCCAACCTCTCTGAACTGTCTACAGCAGACCGTTCTATAATACCTATCAGCAGTGACCAATTAGGGACCAATTATGTGAACATACATACAGTAAGGTTGAAAATAGGTGAAGTGCTCCTGTATATTTATCAAAGGGAGCGACTGTGGGCCCTTAGAAATGAGGAGGCGCGTGCGTGCTTCTGTCTGTGCGTGCGTGCATAGTTATTGTTCATCTACAAACGCTCCCCAAGTCGTGATACGTGACGTAGCGTAACAGATTACACGCCTGCCTCACACACATACGGTATTGATAGGGAAGATGTGTTCATTTCATTATAGACCTAATTTGGCTTCTCACAGTCACACACACACACACACACACACACTCACAGCAGTGAGTGCGCACGGCGGGTGCATCCGAAGCAGAAGCAATCAGGAGCACATGTCGGGGTGGCATGACATTTACCATGGTGCCTTGCAAAAACTTGTTCCTATAATTAATGCCCGGGCGGCAGCTAAATGTCAATTTGTGCACTTCGTCTCCAATAGGTTTGTTTTTGCGCGCGCGGTCCCAATTTGACAGAGCATCTCTCTCCCTGGGAGATTACTGTACGGCCTTCTGAAAATTGGACTCGCCAGTATCATTGCATAGAGCTCATTACTAGCCTCATTTATCATCTGTTCTCCTGCACTCGCGCTCCCTCTCTTTCTCTCAGCGTGTGTGTGTGTGTGTGTGTCTGTGTGTGTGTGTGTGTGTGTGTGTGTGTGTGTGTGTGTGTGTGTGTGTGTGTGAGTCTGTGTGTGTGCTTCTTTTTTTTTTCTTTTTTTTTTACTATACTTCTGAGGGCCAAATGTTAGCACAAGTGTAACTAAACCTTGTGAGTTTTTGTAAGCTCACAAAGTTCCCCCCAAGACAAATTGTCGTATCACTGTTTAAAAGGACGTGATTCAACGTCAGGGTTAGGGTTATGAGGATCCAGGTTTTTAGGTTTGGTTTTGCGGTCGGCGGTTGGGGTTGCGCGGCAGTCCACAAAAAATAAATCTATAAATTCTCTTTAGGGTTTGCAAATGGTGAATGTGCAAACATGGCATTCATGGAATTGCTGTCCTAAAAATATTAACATTGAAGTTTAGTAATATGAACGTGGGTGTGTGTTTCTCTGTCTCTCTCTCTCTCTCTCTCTCTGTCTCTGTCTCTGTCTCTGTCTCTCTCTCTCTCTCTCTCTCTCTCTCTCTCTCTCTCTCTCTCTCAGCTCAACGAGTTATTCAGGAAGTCGGAGGTGCAGAAAGACTTCATGAGCGTCCGCGTCCGCAACCTGGCGCCCAGCAACTCCATCCTGGCCTTCGTGGAGGCACATTTCAAACCAGGTGAGAAGAGATGGGGAACAGATTTTAGCATGGCTAATGCTTAATGAACAAAGCAAAAACTACAAAGTTTGGGCAACCAAACTGAGTGTCATGAGTGTCACTTTTAAGCATTTAAAGTGGGGGTTATGAGGGGGTGTGGAGAGGAGGGTTGGGTCTTGCATCGCCAGGCAGCAGTATTGTTTTTAATTATCTCATAATCGTGCGAGGCATTTTGCTCGATTTCCCCTCTTTCCAATTACATTTGTTGTTGTTGCTGTTTTTTTTCCATGACAATTGACTTGGCGTGAAAAGGGGGAAAAACGGGGGGAAAACATCATCACATTTTCTCGCGGCGTCTTCAGAGAGGTGTTTGTTATTCCTGGGAGCAAACGGAGCCTCCATAAGCCCCTTGTCATCATGCTTCCCCTCCCCACACCACCTCCACCTCCACCACCCAGGGGCGGATCTAGGCATGGGCATGGGGGGGGCAATGCCCCCCTTAATGCCCTGACTGCCCCACCAAACACGATGGCATGCAAAACAACCCAAATTTCCCAAGATATTTCAAATGATAGTGCTTATGATTAAAATGATTTGAAACACTACAACTGCTACTAACTACAGTTGTGGCACCACTAAACCAACAGTATTTCATCATTGAAGACAGAAAACTCTCTGAGTCAGACCTTTTCATGCTTTATGCATGCTGCGTGTCTGTTGAAACCTCAACAACAACTGATGTTATTATTGATGTTTACTTGCCTAATAAAAGCACTGTAACTGAAAATGGTATGGGGGCGGCTCCGCCCCCATACCATTTTCTCCTGCCCCCCCAATTGGGAAATGTTACATCCGCCCCTGCCGCCACCACCACCGCCGTGCTGCTAGGGCTTGTGTCGGTCGTATATCTCTCTCTCCACCGTAGCGTTTGGACGCCTCTCACCTCCCTGGAGGCGACACAGATGAGCTCCTCCACTCGCTATACCTCATAACCCACCACCACTACCACCACTACCAACACCACCACCACCATCAACAGCACCACCAATACCACCAGTAGCAGCAGCAGTACAAGTGCCATTTACTCAAGTACTGTTAGTGTGGTCGAAAAACAGCTATACAGGCTCGGCGTGACATGTTGTGATGAAGCTTTTGCCCCTTATCTTTTCCAAAAAAATTGTCACATTTTAAAGATAATAATACAATAAAATAACAATTAGGAGTTATTTTACTTAACCCTTTATAGGCTTCTGACGTAATGGATGTAATGGTCATTGCTTGCTAGTGATTTTTGTATTTTAGTTATTTAAGTTATTCCCATGCAAATAGCGCCAGAACCTCCACATTGCCTCTCAATTATGCGATATGTATATTATCATAAATTATTCAAACCTAGCCGCATTGCCGCGGTGATTGCTGGATTATGATCAGAGATGGACATACAGGCCACGCTCGTGCACATACAAGCGTGCACCCGGTGATTTTGGTCATTTCTAGTTACGTTAGATCTGAAGTTAGATGATCAAACAAAAAAGATAATCGCCTAAAATTATTATTTTTTAGACAAAGCAAACTAAATGCATCCGTCGCGTCAGCAGACAGACAGACGGACAGACAGACAGACAGACAGGCAGGCAGGCAGGCAGGCAGGCAGGCAGGCAGGCAGGCAGGCAGGCAGGCAGGCAGGCAGGCAGGCAGACAGACAGACAGACAGACAGACAGACAGACAGACAGACAGACAGGCAGACAGACAGACAGACAGACAGGCAGACAGGTGCTGTTTAGAGCCTCTCCGCTGTGGCCAGTAAAGCAGACCATCTGCGCTGAACGATATGAGCACAATTCATCTAAAAAGAAGAGAAAAAAAGCAAGCCTGTATGGCTGTGAGGCGTGTGTCCTCCACACACGGGCCCCCGGGGGACCCCTCGGTTCCACACGTCGCAGGGCCCCCGGGGGACCCCTCGGTTCCACACGTCGCAGGGCCCCCTCATGTATAACATTGTTGAGATGATGTTAGGAGAAAGAGAGGCTTTTTTTCCTACCTCTTTACAGTTACACTGCAACATCCTGACGGTTGCTTTTACTCTGGGGACCTCTTTTATGGTATGGATCTTCTGTAGTTGGGGGTAGATTGACACTGGGCGTTTTGCACTGTACTACATCCAACCAAATCAGTCATTATCAGTGTTGGTCAATATTACTTAGGAAAGTAACTTCTTTACTTTACTCGTTACTCCTTAGACAAAGTAATATCATTACTTTACTTATTACTGGAATCAAAGAGTAATATATTACATATTACGTTATTACTTTCCCAAGTTCTCAACTCCTACATTTGAAAAAATAGAGATGTACAACATAATCTGACTTTAGCGAGCTTTCTACAACCCCAAATCCGTTGAAATTGGGACGTTGTGTAAAATGTAAATAAAAACAGAATGCATTGATTTGCAAATCGTTTTCAACCTCTATTCAGTTGAATACAACACAAAGACAATATAATTAATGTTCAAACTGATAAACTTTATTGTTTTTTGAAATTATACAATCTTTTGTAAATTGATCCCTGCAACACGTACCAAAAAAGTTGGGACGGAGGCAACAAAAGATTGGGAAAGGTCATGAATGCACAAATAACGCCTGTTTGGAACATTCCACAGGTAAACAGGTTAATTTTAAACAGTTTAATATTGTTATTGAGTATAACAAGACCATCCCAGTCGTTCAGAATGAAAGATGGGGCGAGGTTCACCACTTTGTGAACAATTCTGTGAGAAAATCATCCAACGGTTTAAAGACAATGTTTCTCAACATTCAATTGCAAGGAATTTGGTGATTTCATCATCTACAGTTCATAATATAATCAAAACGTTCAAAGAATCTGAAGAACTTGCTATACTAAAGCGTCAAGGCCGAAAACCAACACCAAACACTTGTGACCTTTGATCCCTCAGGTGGCTCTGCATTAAAAACTGACATCATTGTGTAAGGGATATTATTGTGTGGACTCAGGAACACTCAGAAAACCATTGTCAGTTTACATAATTTGTCGCTACACCTGCAATTGCAAGTTAAAAATCTACCATCGAAAAGCAAAGCCATACATCAGAAAGGTTGGTTTGAAAAACAACCAGAAATGCCTTCTCTGGGTCCACTATCATTAGAAATGTGGACTCATCAGACCACAGCACACTTTTCCACTTTGTGTCTAACCATTTCAAATGATATTGTACCCAGAGAAGGCATTTCTGGTTGTTTTTCTAGTTGTTTTTTTCAAACGAACCTTTCTGATGTATGGCTTGGCTTTGCATGGTAGAGTTTTAACTTGCAATCGCAGGTGTAGCGTCAAATTCTGTAAACTGACAATGGTTTTCTGAGTGTTCCTGAGTCCACACAGTAATATCCTTTACACAATGATGTCAGTTTTTAATGCAGAGCCACCTGAGGGATCAAAGGTCACAAGTGCTAGATGTTGGTTTTCGGCCTTGACGCTTTAGTATTGCAAGTTCTTCAGATTCTTTGAATGTTTTGATTATATTATGGACTGTAGATGATGAAATCACCAAATTCCTTGCAATTGAATGTTGAGAAACATTGTCTTTAAACCGTTGGATGATTTTCTCAAAGAATTGTTCACAAAGTGGTGAACCTCGCCCCATCTTTGATTGTGAACGACTGGGATGGTCCTGTTATACTCAATAACAATATTAAACTGTTTAAAATTAACCTGTTTACCTGTGGAATGTTCCAAACAGGCGTTATTTGTGCATTCATGACCTTTCCCAGTCTTTTGTTGCCTCCGTCCCAACTTTTTTGGTACGTGTTGCAGGGATCAATTTACAAAAGATTGTATAATTTCAAAAAACAATAAAGTTTATCAGTTTGAACATTAAATATACTGTCTTTGTGGTGTATTAAACTCAATATAGGTTGAAAACGATTTGCAAATCAATGCATTCTGTTTTTATTGACATTTTTCACAACGTCCCAATTTCAACGGAATTGGGGTTGTAGAACTTAATCCAATTTATTGGAATAATAATAGTCTCTTTGCCTCTTTGTCTTTTTAAACTATTTCACAATTGTTTTCAAAGACAGTTGAGGTCTTGTATTTAAAAATAAATACAAAATATAGCAGCAAGCGATTTGTAGTGTACATAACTGTGCGCAGGATGCTGCGTGTGGACTGGATCTACAATCTAGTGCACATCTCTGTTGTTACAGTATCTGTCGATAGCTTGTAAATCTGTTCTATTTTTGCATGCAACAACAAGCTCATTTTAAAAAGTAACTTGGCGTTACTTGCAAAGTAATGCGTTACTTATTACCCATTTTTGCAGAGTATTCTCGTTACTTTACTTTTTGGAGCAAAAGTAATAATATTACAGTAATATGTAATCTAAAATTAGTTACTGCCCAACACTGGTAATTAGTAAACCTGTTTTGTCAGTTCAATGAGTTCAAACAGTTTGATATTCATTAGGACTTTAGGTTCTATGTTTAGTTTAAAAAAAGCATCATAGATCATCATTACGCACAGTAAAATGTATGTTCGCTTAGACACACTGCCATAAAACCGTCCATTCATTGTCGACAGAAATTTAATGTTTGTGTTGGGTGAAAATCAAGAAACACCAAAATAATTTTGCGGCCATGACCATTATAGTTGCTATAAAGCTGATTTAAACTGCGACGACTGCTATAAACTGATTTATAAAAAATCACGACCATTGTCGCGACTGTTATAAATCAGTTGCAACCTTTATAAATCAGTTGCGACTGTTACTAACGTTCAACCTTATTATTACTGGTCGTTGGTCCAATGGCCGTGGCTGTTCTTCACTGGTCGCTACTAAACCTAAACCTAACCTGGTGGTAAGCCGTTATTGTCCTCCTCCTTCATGTGTTCCAGATACCAAGAACTCTGTGGAGGACATTGAAGGAGCTCTGCTGAAACAACTGAAGGCCTCCAAGGACATGAACATCGCCGTCAAGAAGCCTGAGGAGGAGAATATCCGCTTCACAAACAACGGTATGGAACACAGGCTGGAGTCAGGGGCGGATCTAGGCATGGGCATTGGGAGAGGGGCAGTGCCCCCCCACCAAACACGATGGCATGCGAAACAACCCAAGATATTTCAAATTAAAGTGCTTATATTTAAAATGATTTCAAACACTACTACTGCTACTAACTAACTACAGTTGTGTCACCAGTAAACCAACAGCATTTCATCATTGAAAACAGAAAACTCTCTGAGTCAGACCTTTAGCTTTATGCATGCTGCGTGTCTGTTGCAACTTCAACAACAACTGATGTTATTATTGATGCTTTACTTGCCTAATAAAAGTCCTGTAACCGAAAATGGTATGGGTGCGACTTCATCGCCCGTGTTGCTTCGTGCCACGGGCGATGAAGCCGCACCCATACCATTTTCTCCTGCCCACCCCAATTGGGAAATGTTACATCCGCCCCTGGCTGGAGTGCCGCTCTCTCGCTGGCTGGCAGCTGAGGATGCGTGGGTTTGGGTTAATAAAGTGAAGAGGTTCCTTCAGTTATTCATGAGCCGTATTATCAAACATTTTATGGGCTGCGCTGTCCACAGTCCCTTTTTTTTTTTTAAAGAGGGGGCCCATATTTGAAAAATATGAAAATGCCTCAGGGGCTGACTGCATATCTCTCTGTTATAGGCTACTGTAACTTTTTGGTCCATAACAAAGTCACATAAAGATGCATTGTGCTACGGCGACAGTTTTATTTAACCACGGCGCAGTATGTCATT
The DNA here is from genome assembly GCA_039105355.1 of Benthosema pterotum. Lineage (NCBI taxonomy): Eukaryota > Metazoa > Chordata > Actinopteri > Myctophiformes > Myctophidae > Benthosema > Benthosema pterotum. The sequence continues at coordinate 46,488,416 of CM076968.1, forward strand.
TGTGGCGTGAAACAAAACAAAAACAATTCATCCTAAGCCTTTTAAAAAAAAGTACACTTGCACACTTTGCACTGCTATTATACTTACAGCCCATTAAATGATGTTCCTTCAAATGGAAGTGTAGCTAAATGCAGTAGTGGAAGGCAACAAAATACTTTTACTTTGCTTAAGGACTGTACTTACTGTACACTTTGAGGATTTGTACTTTATTTGAGTTCAGTATTATTTACTTCATTATTAATTTGATAACTTTAGGTATTAGCAGTGCTACACAGTAACTAGTTACTACTAATATTACTGTAATAGTATTACTTTTCCCAGTTAAAAGTAAAGTAAGGGATTATAAGTAAGGGTATATAATATAATATAATATAATATAATATAATATAATATAATATAATATAATATAATATAATATAATATAATATAATATAATATAATATAATATAATATAATATAATATAATATAATATAATACATATTACTTATTAGTAAATCCCTTTTTTACTCTCAAGTAATGCGTAATGTAATATTATTAATTTTATAATGAGTAATACATAATAAGTAACATATCACTCTCCCGAGTAATGTCGCCAAACACTGATTATTGTTTACATGGTAGATTTGGATTATTATTTGAAAAGATACATCAACCCTCATAAACAGTTTGGCCATGTGAAAACAACAGATCTACAAATATATGTATATATTGGGGCGGCTGTGGCTCAGGAGGTAGAGCAGGTCGGCCAATGATCCAGTGGTCGGCAGTTCGAATCCCGGCTCCTCCTGTCTACATGTCGAAGTGTCCTTGGGCAAGACACTGAACCCCACCTTGCCTCCAGTGGTTGCCACCACTGGTGTGTGAATGTGGGAAGTGAGGACGCTGGCGTTGACTGTTCACCGCTCTACTTCCCAATGTATGAATGAATGGACCATTGTAAGCGCTTTGAGTATACACACTGTCCATAGAAAAGCGCTATAAAATGCAATCCATTATTATTGTATATCGACTATTTTCAAAAGATATGTTCACAGCATTTGAAACACACCCTCTCTCCACCAGGTCTCTCCACCATCCCGTACTTCACCACCACCACCACCACCACCACCAGTGCGTCGGTCACCACCCAGACCACCGCCCCCACCACCCCCATCGTCACCACCAGGCGGGCCCCGGCCACCTCCTCCCCTTACGTGACACGCCGTCCGCCGGGGACCACCCGCCGCCTGCACCCCCGAAGGACCACCACCGCCCCTCCCCCGGTCACCACGCCGCTCCCCACCACCACCACCGCCATGCCACCCACCACCACCACCACCACGGCCGCTACTACCGCCAGGACCGCCAAGCAGCCCGGAGCGCTGCCCAGGCCCTGCGACTCCCACCCCTGCCTCCACGGAGGCACCTGTGAGGACAGCGACGGAGACTTCAGCTGCAACTGCCCGGCCGGCCGCGGAGGCTCCGTGTGTGAGAAGGGTGAGTGATACATACCAGATGCCATTCACCTGATGGCTTAAGTAGCATTATCGTTGGGAAGGGGAACCTCTTTTGGGCTTTTTTCCCCTTCAAGACGGGAACCGTTTTGGGGGTTCGTGTGCCCTCATTTCACACACTACATCCATTGACACGTTTAAATTAAGTGTCAAAGGTGGTACCACCAAAGGGGGTGTGATACAACAGATGCACCACGGAGGCACTCAAGTGCTATCACTGCCAATCACAACTATAGTCTCCACTGTACAGTATGTACTCTGTACTTTGTATTTTTCAAATATTAAAAGGGGTTATCAGGCCTCAGTCCTAAATAAATAAATCCATTAACAAACAAACATGTTACATAACTTACATTTAACGTTTTCCATTTTTTTAATAAATACGTATATATATATATATATATATATATATATATATATATATATATATATATATATATATATATATATATATATATATATATATATATATATATATATGAACACATTTATACACATATATATTTCCAAGCCAATTTCGTTTTGGGATCAATCCGTTGACACGTGAACTGTTCGATTAAATGACAAAGTAATGGAAAAAAGAATAATTGCTGATCTGCAGCAACAGAGATGATCAGGTTTGCCTCTCCAGGAGGTCCGTCTCATTCCCTCTGCTTCTGCAGGAGCTTCACTCCTTTTTTTCTTTTTGTTAATGCCAGAATCTCATCTCTTCTCTTTTATTAAAAAGCAGCGACCCGCTCTTCTCACTTACGCGAACTCATTCCGTACTGGAGATGTTTCTAATCTACAGTGGGACTCGCCCGCGTCTCCGGCTTTGAATCGATTTCCTGGACTCTCTGTGAAGAGGCTGTAGATGTGTTTGACCCAACGCAGGCCCACCCACCCACCCCCCTCCAAGCTCAAACACCCAAAAACCTAGTGCTCCATCGGGGAGAATCAGACACCTCCACAAACACCTCCAAATTGAACAAGCCGCTATGGGACTGATTTGCATAATGTCGCTGGTAGGCAGAAGCCTGGTATCTCCATGTTTCGACTTTTCCATAATTTAAATGAGAAGTTTCTATTTTCTCCCCATGAACATTACCTTGCAATTGTACAAACTACAGTGTCGCATAAAGATACAAAAAATAGGCAATCAGGCAAGCTAACAATGCAACACGTTGTGAGCTTGTTGATCGATTCTTGTTATTTTCACTTCTAAGGCAATAAAGGCAACTTTAGTGTGTACAAGAGATTGTAAATAGATTTGTTTAAAAAACAGGATCTAACTCCACCTCACCTCCTGAGGTGAGGTGGAGGTTCTCATGATTTGTTGACAACAAGTTCTGGACCGTCTGCAGGATGAAGCAAGTGTCTGTCTGCAGGGAAACAGCTGCAGTATCAAAGTAGAAGCAACATAGAGGGGGGGAAAGGCAAAATATATAGCTTTCTATTTGATTTTTGACTAAGAAGTTGCCTCAATAACCTTTAAGCTCAGTAAGTGCTTGCATGAGTTGCTATAATGTAGGTGTCACACTATAATTATTGAACCAATCAAGCATAGTAACAAGAGGCTTTGTGACAGAATGATCTATTGGAACACATGGTTCTGTTTTCCCGTTATTTTCTTGAAAAGTAACCGTTCTTTGGACATACAAGGTTTCTGCCGGACAGCGACAGATGCACCATCCATTCAACATTACTGTAAGAGCCCATAAATCAGCCAGCGCTGTGGGAGCCCTCTTCATACCGTCTGCCCCTTATTTCTTCCTTGTTGGGTTTCTCTCTCTCTCTCTCTGTCCAGGGGCGGATCTAGGCATGGGCATGAAGGGGGGGCAATGCCCCCCTAAATCTCCACTCTGCCCCACCAAACGCCTAGACCAGACGCCGTGCAAAACAACCCACGATATTTCAAACTAAAGTGCTTATGTTTAAAATGATTTGAAATACTAGTACTACTGCCACTAACTAACTACAGCTGTGTCACCACTAAACCAACAGCATTTCATCATTGAAAACAGAAAACTCTCTGAGTCAGACCTTTAGCTTTATGCATGCTGCGTGTCTGTTGCAACTTCAACAACAACTGATGTTATTATTGATGCTTACACTTGCCTAATAAAAGTCCTGTAACCGAAAATGGTATGGGTGCGGCTTCATCGCCCGTGTCGCTTCGCGCCAAGGGCAATGAAGCTAAAGACCTCAATGGGCCTGAAAATTAAGGCCTGGCCCTAACTGGGCCCTAACTGTACAGGCCCTAGGCCCGCCCCGAATAGATTTTACGCCCTACCCAGCCCTAAACTGTCGGGTTTGGGCAAAATTTCAGAATTCGCCACAGATTAAAAATGAAATGGCGATCAGCACAGTCTTCATAATAGGTAAATACAGAAAATAACTAGTATTTTTACTATAATCAAATAATTCAATATATACAGTATCATTTTTTCATGAAGCCGAACCCATACCATTTTCTCCTACCCCCCCAATTGGGAAATGTTACATCCGCCCCTGTCTCTCTCTCTCCTTCTCTCTCTCCAAATGTCCCTTTCTCCCGATGTCTCTCTTCATTTTTCTGTGGTCCGTCTCTCAGCCCACCACTCCTGTGTTTTGGGACAGGGGAACTGGTCTCTCACAGCTGCATCTTAAGATAATTGACACTAATTGCCTTGATGTGGGGATTAGCCGGTGAGAATGAATCAGTGTGTGTTTAGCGTTTGGAGTGGCTAAATGAAATATCGGGCAGTGCAGTGCGGTGCGCAGCCAGCCCTCCCTGAGATCAATCAAGACATTAAAAGAGAATGGGGAACTCATCAGCGACCCATTCTCTACCCCTCTGAGAGACACAGCCGCTGCCGTTCTTTACTCAGTTAGAAGGAGCAGATCTGAAATACCACAGCATAAAAATACTTTGGTACAACCCAGAGCCTTCTAGTGGGAGAGTTAGGATATTCCCGTTCGATAGGGCTGCTGGAGGAGCATGGAGGGGCCCATGTGAGTCCACTCCCAACCCGGAAGTCGATGAATTGAATGGGATTTAATAGGGACCCCCCCCCCAAACAACTCAAATTTCAAAGACATTTCAAATTAAAGTGCTTCCAGTATATTTAAAATGAATTGAAACAATAACTACAATGGTTGCACCACTGAGCCAACACCATTTCATCATTAAAAAAAAGATACATCTCTGAGTCAGACCTTTATCTTTATGCATGCTGTGTGTCTGTTGCAACTTCAACAACTTCAACAACAACTGATGTTATTATTGATGCTTTACTTGCCAGTCTGGTCAAACTGGGCCCCAGGCTACAGACGTAACAGACCGACAAACTCAAAGAGCTTGTGGATCTGCTACGATTTGATGCTTTTTTCAAATTGAATGACGTACAGTAGTATACGAGCATGATGAAATGGGACGAGAAAACAAAATACAAAAAAAAAAAATCTGGAGATAAGAGGATTCTGCCCTGACAGCAACAAAATGTACTTATTATTATTTTTTCCGGCAGTTCTCATCAGCATTCTATTCTATTTCCTCTGGGGGGAGCGGACGCACACAGACAGACAGGCAGGCAGGCAGACAGACTCACAGACAGACAGACAGAACAGACACACAGACAGGCAGACAGAAACGCACACGCGCTGAGAATAAAGCAGCCCAAGAGAGAAAATGGATGATAATGATCTTAATTGTTGACTGTCTTGGAAAAAAAATAAAAAAATAACGAGAAATGTTTCATGCCTGGGTGTCTGTATGCATACTAAGCGGGCAAAAGTTTCAGTTTAATCTATTTAAAAAACAGAAATGCCCATAAATTTATAATATAGCTTATTCATTATTTAATCCCTATTTTGGCTAATAGGCAAAATACGTTTAAAAATATCTTGGGAAAAAAAGCGAAAATACACGCAGAGCGTGTCGTGAGCTTCTCTGTTTATGTACAAAACTGTAGTATAAAATAACACTAGTCCAATATTCGATAACAGTGATTAAAACAATATATATAGAAGCACTAATGTGTTTGCTCGTTTACTTATCAGTGACTAGCCAGTAAACAGACGGTAATGTTATTCATCAGAACCAGGGATGGATCTAGGCATGGGTATGGGGGTAATATGCCCCCCCTAAATGCCCAGTCTGCCCCCCCAAACACGATGCAGGAATGAATGAATGAATGAATGAATGCCTTTATTTCAGACTGAGGGTCCATAGAGAAAAAACAGACACAAATGACACAATTGGCAACCCAAGATATTTCAAATTAAAGTGCTTATATTTAAAACGATACTACTGCTACTAACTAACTACAATTTTGGCACCACTAAACCAACACCATTTCATCGTTCAAAACAGAAAACTCCCTGAATCATACCTTTAGCTTTACGCATGCTGTTGCAACTTCAACAGCAACGTATGTTATTATTGATGCTTAATTGCCCAATAAATGTCCTGTAACCCGAAAATGGTATTCAGTTAGGAAAATGTCAATTAGGAAATGTTATATCCGCCCTGCATGTCCAGCATTGATGGCGTTCTCGGCTCTGACCATTATGGGTTTTCTTTCCCCTCCACAGTCATCAACTACTTCATCCCGTCGTTCGGCGGTAAGTCCTACCTGGCCTTCAACACCATGAAGGCGTACCACACGGCGCGCATCGCCATGGAGTTCAGAGCGTCTGAGATGACCGGCATCCTGCTCTACAACGGACAGGAGGGCAAGAAGGACTTCCTCTCTCTGGCTCTCATCAACGGCAAAGTGGAGCTCAGGTGAGTGGCTGTGTGCTAGATGGGCTTTGGTTTCGAGTGGTTTGTCTCAATGCTCTGATTGTTAGAGCACTGACACAAAGCGTTCAATCACACCCTCCATCATCAGAGTCTGATGTGGTTCTCAAGTGCAGACATAACTATAGGAACTAGAACAGCACTTGGTAGAGTGCAAACTTGCGCATTGCACACAAGTAGGCCATGACGTACTTGTGCATGAGCGGAGCGGGTTAATACTCATGACTTAAGTTAATAACACTCTCAGTGCCAGCACTTTTCCATATTTTTTGAGGTAGCTAGTGCCAGCGATTTTCATCTAAAAGTCATATTTCATATTTCGCTCCATGTTTCCTGTCGGACAAGTTAGTTAGGCGACACACTTCCGTTTCCGGGTTGGTCCGTCTCTTATTTTGGTCTGTTCTGATGGGAGCATGCGATAGCTGCTCGCTGCCGTTATCATTGGGATCGTATCAAACCGGCGACGGTGAGCAACATAGCGTGACGTAGATCAACCTAAATGGCACCTAGATTTTCATCACCGCTAAACCCCCTATCCCTTAACTTCTTTGCTTTTTTAAACTATTTAGAAAAAAACATTTTACAATAGTTCAAATTACCAGTCTACATGCTCACAACATGTCAATAGATTGGCACAATTGAACCAAACGTTTTTAAAAAATAGTAAAAAAGGGATAAGGGGTTTGGGATAAGGGGTTTAGCTACATGTAATGAAAATGGAGCCCAAGATTTGCTAAATACTTAAATTGTAAATTGCAACTATAACGTGAACTGTTACATGGATTAGTCTATAGAAATTGTCCCAAAAGCAATCCAAGGTGAGTGGGAAAATGTTTCTGTCATAGTATTTCCAACTGCAGCTCGTCCCTATTCAGGCTGCACACACGAACAATGTCATCACTCTTGACACACACAAAAAAAAAACAATTTCTTTTTGCCGTTTGATTTTTTTTGCCTGTATGAATATTTCAAATAGATACAGTGCTCATAAAAACGGAAGAATGCAAGAGGGAGGATACCATACAGTAAGGTCCAAGAAGACCTATATAGCCTTATGTGTTCTGCGCTCTTAATAAAGAAGAATAAGAATGCAGTGGACAAATGAGAGATTTATAGTCTGTACACAATCTGCCTCGGGGCAAATCCCTCAGAGCCTTCTTCTGCGTGTTATAAGGCTTTGCTTTCGTTTCGGGCAGACTTATCTTTTTAATGCCCCCCCACCCCCCCGCCATAATCCAACCGTAGTTACACTAACGCAGATCGAAATCTAAAGTAAATTGAAGGAGAACATTATAGTCGGCGGTGCTTTAAATGAGGCACTGAGTCAATCCAGGAGTGCCACGGTCAGATTACCTCCCACTGCTGGATGTGCAGGGAGAGAAGAACTCATTACGCTGGCTGGGTAATTGGTCTCAGCTCAATAATGGTGCATGTGTGGGTGCACAGACACAAAAAAAAACCCTTCTTTTCAAAACCGAGATGTGATAGAATGTTAATTCACTCAATTTTCTTAACGGGAGGACATGCCGCGCGTACAGTATTGTCAGAAACTCCCTACACCTCCCTTTTCCTGTCCTTCTCTCTGCTCGCCTTCTCATGAAAAGAAAGAAAAATGTGTTTTGCGTGCCCACACTTTTTTATTATCATTCTTCAACCCTTTTAGTTTAATTAGCGTTATTTGCTCTACTAGCTACCAGCTATTTTCACAATTTTAATTTATCAATTTAATCCCAATCAAATAAAGTCTACAATTCCAAATATGTGGTGAGAGTTACGCTCTACATCAGAGTTTGATTTTCGGTGCCCACCGTGCCCACTGCGCCCACCGTGCCCACCGCGCCCACCGCGACCACCGTTGCCTACAATATGACGTCATACCACCGCAAGCACCGCTCTTTCCAGCCCTCCTCTCGGATTTTACTAACCGCCGCACCGCAGCGGTGCTCACTGGGAACGCGCACCAAACAGAGCTAAACCAATCCCATTGGCAGGGAGCCGCCGGGCAATGTTGTTTGGTCCAGAAGTTTGCAGCACCGGCTGCTTGTTTTTAACGGCTGGTAAAAAAAAGAAAACACACAACACACCACAAACAGCGATTTCGATCATTTCTGGGAGCTGACGTTAGCCGATCATACTAAAAACGTGCCTATCAAATAAAATCAATGTTGCGATTATTGGGGATTAAATAAAATTACGTAAAAACGTCACCGGGAGGTTTGGATTTTAATTTCATTGCTTTGGGAGATAAAGTCATAATAAGAAAGTGGGGAACTTTTTATTTTCTTTATTGAGCCAGGATAGTAGGAAAGGGACTGTAGGAGAGCTAGGAGGAGACAGTAAAATAAAGAATGCACACCAAAGCAGTATTCATAAGCAGAAAACTTATGAATAAAGACAATCATGCCGCTCATGGAAGTACTGTATGAGTGAACAGCAAACAAAAAAGAAAAACAACTTTCCTTAGGCAGAATGTGTTCCTGCCTAGCTGGCTTGTGAGCATGATGGAATTATAAGTAGCATATTCTCACCAGCGGGTGTCACTGTTGGCACCACTTTACTTCAAACGCAGGGGCGTTTCCCAATTGTAAAATGGCATGGGGGCGGCATGGGGGCAACTTCATCGCCCGTGTCGCTTCGCGCCATGGGCGATGAAGTCGCACCCATACCATTTTATTAAGCATCAATAATAACATTAGTAGCAGTAGTAGTGTTTCAAATCATTGAAATATCTTGGGTTGTTTTGCATGCCATCGTGTTTGGTGGGGCAGACATTTAGGCATTTAGGGGGGCATTGCCCATGCCCATGCCTACATCCGCCCCTGTTCAAACGGCTGTGATTTTTTTTTCATCCCCACCACAGGTTCAACACAGGCTCGGGTACAGGCACGCTGGTCAGCACCGTCAACATCAAGCCTGGCCGCTGGCATCAGCTGGTGGTCAGCCGCATCCGCCGTACGGCCACTCTGAGCGTAGACATGGAGCCGGCCATCCACGGAGAGAGTCCCCGAGGCACGGACGGACTCAACCTGGACACACACCTGTTTGTGGCTGGAGTGACCGAGGACCTGGTGCCAGAGTAAGACACGTCTAATGACATGAACATACCGTAGTGCACCTTCTAATGGTTCATTTGTATGTGGATGTCCGTGGTTGTCCATGGTTAAAGCGGAATTTCACCCATTTTCAACATTTTACAATGTCATTAATATACCTTAGAGATGTTGTGTGGACATGATAAAAAAAAAAAAAAAAAGTTCCCCCCATTCTGTGTTTCATAGAAATGGAAGTCTGAAAATATCATTAACATCATCACCATGTTAAGGATTTTTCTTTTAGGAGCTTTTTTTTCTGAGGGTGTACAAATGGAACCAAATGGACCCGTCAGGGTCCATTTGGTTCCATTTGTGCACCACCAGAAAAATGGGTGGAATTCCCCTTATACTGTAACCTTAGAACACGAAATGTCCTTTTCGTCCAACAAATCACGAAACTCGGGTATATTTTGACTCATGGAAAATATTCCATATAACAATACTTCTCATCAAAGTGGTACATTGTTGGGATATTCAATTGTGCAGTAAGAAAAACAACAACAAAAACAGACAAAACAAAAGTGAAAAGTTCACCCGAACACCTGCATGTAGAAAAAAAAAGTGAAACAAACCTACTTTCTGTGATGTCACCGAGCATCATGAAGGTACTGAAAGGCCCTCCCAGAGCTAGACACCAATATATTCTGCAACGTCTGGTTGTCCCCATTCGTTGTCCCTGTTCCCTAGACGTTCAAGATGAGATTGCACCCCATAAAGTTGAACAAAGTTTGCATAGCTGTCTGTAATCTAACCCTACGTTTTGACGGCGGGGGACCTCGGGCGATGATAAAGCGACGTCGCCCAACATCCATTATTTTCTCTATGGGAGCCGCCGCTTCAGGCGACAGCAGCAGAACGGGTGACGTCGGGCGACGTTCCGGTGTCGGCCAGAAAGATAAAAAATAGTGAGCTTTTCGGCCGAATCCGGTGACGTTTCTTGTCCATCGCCCACCGTACCCCGCCGTTAAAACGTAGGGTAAGGCTCAGGCACCTCAGACATCAGCAAGACAGCAACATTATGACTTCACATAAACGTACCGTAATTGTGACATTCAGCACCAAACACTATGTCATCTATCCTCAAATGTTGCATTCTAAAACCAGGGCCTTGTTTGTTCCTGCTCATCCTAGAAGCACCGCCAACACTTTGTAGCATTCACTACTTTTATATCTCCTTGCGAGCACCGGCGTGTTACACTCCTGGTTGTATTCCTAACGGGGGTCATATGTCTCCTCTTCTGTCCAGTGTGAAGGAGAGGACCTCGGTGGGCACGGGCCTGGTGGGCTGCATCCGGCTGCTGGACGTCAACAACCGCGTCTACAACCTGCAGGAGAGCCAGGGAGACGTGCTGTTTGGCAGCGGCGTGGGAGAGTGTGGCAACAACCCCTGCATGCCCAACCCCTGCAAGAACGGAGCCACCTGCCTGGTGAAGGAGGCCGAGATGTTCCACTGCAAGTGCACCAGCAGCTTCTGGGGTGAGTCCATCAGGGGCCTTTTTGCAATTAGGCTGACAAGGCAGTTCTCTGCCCGAACCCAACCAGGACCGAACCCGAACAGGCCCGACCCGACATTTAGGGCCGGGTCGGGCCTAAAATCTATATGCTAATCAGTAGGGCCGATTAGCTATTATGAAGATGGTGCTGATTGCCATTTCCTTTTTAATCTGTGTCGAATTCTCAAATTTTGCCCAAACCCGACAGTTTAGGGCCGGGTAGGGCCTAAAATCTATTCCATTTAGTCAGGCCGGGCCGGGCCTCGAGCCTGAACAGTTAGTACCCAATTAGTGCTGCGCCTTAATTTTAAGGCCCGTTGAGACCTTTAGGCAGTTGCATAGGGCGCTATGAGGGGAAGGGGGCGACCATAAGGGAAGGGGGGAACTAGAATTGAACATTTAAAACACATAATAAAATAATGTTATTTAGTTTAAAAATAGTTTAAAATAAAGCCTCAAGGGATAAAATAATTTTATCCCTTGAGGCGCCATTTTACAGTAGATTTTCACTGGAGACCCCTTATGGGTCCATTTGGAAAGGGGAGCTCCAGGGAATATCTTGCCCAGGGCTCCAAATTGCTTAGAAACGCCACTGGAGTACATACGCCAAAACACTCAAGTAAACACCTCAAACAGGGGAGGAGAGGTTTGATAATGAGCCAATAGAGTGGAGGCGAGGTGGAGTTAGTATTCCAGTCCAAAAGAGCGTTCAAAATTGAGGCTCCCTTGCCAATAGTTTTCTTAACACGAGGAGCAGAACTATTGATCTGAGCGGCTAACTTTATAATTAGAAGTAAATGGATCTAGCTAAGGAGTAAATGGATCTAGCTAAGGGAAACTTCACCCTTTTTGACACAGATATAAAGATATAGTTGTGATGAGAATAATATAGAGCTAATACCGAGACCCACTCCTAGATAGTTCGATATACGATCCCAAAAGCTGGTAGATTGACCTTGCTTTGGCACACTACACCGGCACAACAACCAAAGTTGTGTCCACCTGCACAAGTGTCCTCTAAACTCTATTGTGGAAAACACCATGGGAACACACTCAGCGCTGGACACGAAGCTGGACATAACAGGCCACACGTCAAGCACCACATACTGTACATACCATCATAGATAAGAAAGGCTAGATGGTTCACCCACGCTGCTGGCCAATGGGGAGTGACGTTGTTACGTGGTGGCCATCTTACAGAGGTATACCAGGTATACTTACAGAGGTACAGGTATTTTGTCTAACAGGGGTTTTCAACCTTTTTGACTCCAGGGACCACCATTTATTCAGCATTTGAGCCACGGACCACCATTTGATGACATTTTCACATCACAGACCTAAAATTAAAGAATTCTTTTGGTTTTGTCCACAATTCCAGGCTGTATTTTGCCAACAAAACAGTGTAAACTTCTTAATTAAGTGGTGCTAATACAGATGATGAATATTTTAACTCTTGAGAGTGTAAAAATGAAACCAAATGGACCCGCAAGGGTCCATTTGGTTTCATTTTTACACTCTCAAGAGTTACATCTGGTTAACCAACTTTCCATCATTTAGCCTGGAGACCACCTACAACCCTATAAGCAATGTCTATAAGCAATGCATATACTTTTGAAATAGGCATAACTTGCTCAATTCTCAACCGATTTTTGAATTGATCGGTTTCTTGTAAACGTCAGAGATGTCAGCTTGCATAACTTTTATATGATGTTTAAAAAGTATCCCAAATCAAAGCCGCAATGTATAATAAACCAATCCGTTTGTAAATACAGTTTGTCAAGTTTTGAGCGAGTTATGACTATTTTTGTTTGAACTGCCATAGCAACCATACTGTATTGAAGTGCCTCAGTAACATGGCCGCCGGTGAACTACGTCAGAGACTCCGCCTCGAGCCAAATAGCCTTTATATATAGATCTATGTATACTGTAGGCAATGATGGGGGTGGCTGTTTTGATGTGTGCAGCATCATTCATACTGTAGCCTGTCTGTTTTCTTAGCCCTCAGTGTATTTGTAACCTAGGTCAGACTTCTGTTTCCAGTTCTAGACTCCGGGAGCTGAAACTTTGCTGCAGCATGCAGTAAACATGAAAGAGGCTTAGGCCAAAGCTCAGTGCACTGGCCTTTACCCCCCTACTCCCCCCTACAGCTCCCTGTCGCTGCCTCCCTCCTCCTCCGCAGTTCACCAGCTTGCGGCTAATAAGCGTCTCCGGGAGAGAGTGTAGTTGAGTGTAGCCGCCATTAGAACCCAGCCGAGCGTGGAAAACCTTCTTTCGCTTTTTTCGCTGCAGCGAAAAAAGCAGCAGCCCCCTCTCTGACTGCACAAAACGTTACAGCCAAGACTTGAGCTTGAGAGAAGCCAGAGAAAGAAAGAAAAGTTTCTCTGACTTGGAGCTGGGGGGGAAAAAAGAAAAAAAAACTTTGATATTGCTGGAGTTTCATGTTTGTTAACATTGTGTTTACACGCCCGAAAATCAGAGAGTGAAACGTTTTTCTGTCAGAGGCCATGGATTGGACAGGAAGCGAAGCGGCGTGCTGTTATGATGACATTGGATGAAATGTGTACTGTGTTGTGTTGTAGTTGCGTTCCGCATCACTCATTCCCAGCCTTTTGGGCTGGGGGGAACCGCTGGTGGGGTCTTGAGGATGTTTACAAGTGGGGCCTCCCAAAATAATTGCCACAATACAAAGATTTTTATCACAACATTAAATGCAAAACAAAAAGTAGCCTATATTAAGTTAGTTCCATTGATCCGAGACATTCGAGTTGGTCCTTCTTCTCATCTGGAAGAGGTTATGAACTGCTGTGGTCCACGGCCGCCAAACAAGCGGCGAGCAGCAGACTGCCGTAATGATGACACGGGATGAAATATGTGCGCCTGTGAGCCTGTATGCTCTACATACAGGCCCCCAGGGACGCTAGACAAGGCAGCAGCCTTGATAGTGTAAAGAAAAGAGACTATAGTCCCGCTGGGGGAACGCTTAAGTCAATCATGCTGTCATCCTGGCAGGCTGGACGCCTATTGCCTAATGGCTCGAGTTTATTGTGCATAGCCCTTAATCACCGCTCAAATCTCTAAGGGTTTCACATGCCTAACGTTTAAGAAAAGAAACCAAACAGCTCCCCCCTCCTCCCCTCACCCTCCATGGACCCTGGTTTGGGTGGGAATACATTCAGGAAAACCACCAAGTGGACTTTCCAGGGTGGACAACAAGCCTGCAGGCAGCAGAGAGAGTGCAAAACAAGCAAAAGAACAAGCACTATTATTGTTAAAAGGATGACAGAAAAAGCCCTCAGGCCTTGTGTACATTTTGTATTCAGTTCATCATAAAAAAAAGTTGCTTTATATGTATTGTTCTTTGATACAGGCTGTCCCTTCCATAAAAATAAATGAGCGAAAAACAACAAAAGCAAAATAAAGAAATGCCTCAGGGCCCAAGATGTCAGAAACAGTTTTGTTTCTGTATTTTTTGTTTTTCAGTGGTGCATCCACTCCAAGGTTCAGCTTTAAATTGTCCCTATGCATTGTCCATACCAATGTTGTCCCTATTGTTACCAATACGGAGTACACAACACTGCAAAACTCCAGTTTTATTACCTAGAAATGTCTGCAAAAAAGACACAGGCTGACAAACAGCATTACATATCCAAGTGGGGGCATGCATTTGTGATTCAATTGTTCAGAGCAGACTGGCGCCACGGTCACAGTATTCACAGGTGACTTTTGTTAAATTGAAAAAAAGTTACACCGTATGAATTTAAATTAACATTTCAAAAGACTGAATTGCGTCAGATAGAATACATATATTCTGTCTGACGTGGATTATAGTTGCGGTCGTTTGCGGCGCAGCGGAAAGAGACACAAAGTACAGCATAGCTAAGGAGAGCTTCGCCTGGCGAATAAAGACACAGAGAGGAGGGAGAACGGGAGCGAACGCAAAGAGAGATGAGGACGTACTCAAGGGAGAGAGAGAGACAGGGGCGGATCTAGGCATGGGCATGGGGGGGGGGGGCAATGCCCCCTAAATGCCCAGTCTACTCTTCCCCACCAAACACGATGGCATGCATGCAAAACAACCCAAGATATTTCAAATTAAAGTGCCTATATTTTAAATGATTTGAACCACTACTACTGCTACGAAACGAACTAACTACAGCTGTGGCACCACTAAACCAACAGCATTTCATCATTGAAAACAGAAAACTCTCCGAGTCAGACCTTTAGCTTTATGCATGCTGCGTGTCTGTTGCAACTTCAACAACAACTGATGTTATTATTGATGTCTTACTTGCCTAATAAAAGTTCTGTAACTGAAAATGGTATGGGTGCAACTTCGTGCCACAGGCGATAAAGCCACCCCCATAGCATTTTCTCCTGCCCCCCAATTGGGAAATGTTATATCCACCCCTGGAGAGAGAGATAGAGGCGGATGAAAGACAGCCTCCGACAGAGATCAAGTCAGAGTCGAGGCAGAGCCTTCAGAACTCAGCGGGGAGAAAGGTTCATTACCGCGCCCCCTTTGCCACGCGCCTCCCCCCCTGCTGCTGAGGTAATGAGGGCTGAGTCCCGTCGGGTTGGGTGGGCAGAGTTCACGACCACAGACCAGCGTATACTGCGTAACCTCTGCCTCCTCCTCCTCCTCCTCTGCTTGCCCCGGTGCAGAAACGCAGCCGGTCGGTCGCGTGGCAGCACGGGTCGGGGCGCTCTCCTCTCCGCTGTCTAATCTGGACCCTGTGAAGTTGTACAGTAATATCAGCCAAATCCTATTAGAGAACGACCTCTATTAACGGAGAGGAGTAGGGGAAGGAGGGGTCCTAAGCCTGCTCCCCCCCTGCATGCATGGCATGCAGCAGCCATTTGGCTTTCTCTCCCACATGAAAGAAGGCTGTTGCTATTGGCGAGTAGAAAACCCTGAATGTCCAAAATCTCTTGTGGATGCTTCTGGTTGGTTCAGTATTTTTACGAAACCCACAGTCAGACTTAAAAGGAACCCTGGCTAATGAGACAAATATGGATAATGCATTATACTTTTCCTCTATAACTAGAATTGAACATTTAAAACACATAGAAAAAGCTCTTTAGTTTAAAAATGGTTAATGTTTTTATCCCATGGGGGCCAGAATTTTACTCTGCCTGTCGCATGAACTGTCGGATGGATAACATCACAGAAGATCTGTAGTATATAACGTAGTATGGAACGTTCCATGATTAGCCAGCATTGCAACGTAAAACATCAATGTAAATACACCGTTCTGTTGGTAATGACAATGGCGACCCCCACTGGTGAAATAAAGGACTGTAAAACAGACAGGATGGACCATAGGAGGAAAAAAAAATATGTAGTTGTGACATAGAGGGGAAAAGGGCAAAAAAATATATAGCTCTATTATACATTTAGATTTTTGGCTAAAAAGTTGGCTATACGGTAATACCTTTAACCACTTTCGACGAGGCGGGGCCCTTAATTTCTAGACTGTGAAAAAATGTTCAACGAATTTCAATATTCACAAAGGTCAAAAGCTGTCAAATTAGATATTACTAAAATTAGACATAGTATATTACTTGCTGTATTTGCACTGCTGTTCGACAGAAAGTGTAAAACACGGTAAAATATGAAAAGAGAAAAAAAACATGACAAGATACATATTATTGGTTTCTTCTTCCCAACAGCGATGATTAGAGAGGTTTTTTTTTGGAGGCTGATGAGATGTGTGTGTGTGTGTGTGTGTGTGTGTGTGTGTGTGTGTGCGTGTGCGTGTGCGTGTGAGTGTGTGTGTGTGTGTGTGTGTTCAGGGTGTAGTGGAAGGGGGACACGGGGGAACGGCGTCCTCCCACTTTTCACATCTAAAATATTTTTGGGGCAAAAGTAGGCCTATGTTTTTTGTCTTGTCATTTACTTTTATATATATACAGGCATTGTAAACAATATTTCTCAACATGCTATAAAGGGGAATTTCCACTCATTTTCAATATTTTACTATGTCATTAATATACCTTGGAGAAAAAAAGTTCCCCCATTCTGTTTCCTAGAAATAGAGGCCTGAAAAAAAATACATTAACATGGTGGTGAAATGCATCTTGATGACATCGTCAAGATGTGTTTCACCATATTAATGAGTTTCCTTTTTTCTGAGAGTGTACAAATGGAACCAAATGGACCCGCTAGGGTCCATTTGGTTCACATTTGTACACTCTCAGAAAAAAAAACGAAAATGGGTGGAATTCCCCTTTAAGAGGCGCCATTTCGCCAGATTCCCCCACTTCTAAAAGTCCCACTACAACACTGTGTGTGTCTCTGTCTCCGTCTCTGTCTGTGTCTTCAGGCCCGACATGCGCCGACGCCCACGACCCATGCCAGCCCAACAGGTGCCATCCGTCGTCGCAGTGCCAGGTGCAGCCAGAGGGGGGCTACAGATGCGAGTGCCCCATGGGACGCGAGGGGAAGCACTGTGAGAAAGGTAATTAGAGACGCTAATGACCGCCCACGCCGCCGACGTCAACCGTCAGTTCACGTTTTTTGTGTTTGTGTGTGTGTGTGTGTGTGTGTGTGTGTGTGTGTGTGTGTGTGTGTGTGTGTGTGTGTGTGTGTGTGTGTGTGTGTGTGTGTGTGTGTGTGTGTGTGTGTGTGTGTTCGCCGGCGGGAGGAGGATGATGATGAATTGTTGTTGTCGATGCTAGTGCACCAGTGGTTTTCAACCTTGTTCATACCAGGGCCCAACATGTGTTCAGCATTTTAGTCACAGACCACTATTTGATGTTTAGGTTAATCTCTCGGACCCAAAAGTGAGGGTGTTTAAGTTTTTGTCCACAATTTAGGGGAGATAACTGGAAAAAATATTGGTCAAAATAGCAATTATTCTACTTTTTCTAATTGTGTAAATTCTTGAAAAGTAATTCAGATGTTTAAATATAATTTAACTCTTGAGGGAGTAAAATAGAACCAAATGGACCTGTGAGGGTCCATTTGGTTTCATTTTAACACTCTCAAGAGTTACAGATCTAGAAGGGTCCATTTGGTTACCAACTTTAGTTGGGGACCACCTGGAATCCTCTCAGGGGCCACTGATGGTCCCCGGACCACCTGTTGAAAACCACTGTAGTATATGACTGTCTGTCTGCGGTAGAGACCCGTGGCAGCACCCCCCCCCCCCCCCCACCCCCACCCTGAGCACCCCGCAGAGTTTACTCAGTAGAGCGCTAAATCTCCTATAGGTCCGCGCAACCTTTAATGTAGAAGAATTCAATTGACTGAATTATAAATTAAGTCATTATAAGCAATTATGAACGTAAAAGAAACCCAAATTGTTCATTTATAGTCTGTCTGTGTTGATTTATTATACAACAAACAAATGCTAATCTAATCAAAATGCAAACTGAGAATGGAACACTGAACAGAAGTCTCTGTCTTGGTGTGTTTTTGCACCAAACAAAACTGCCTTATTAGCCTTATTGCCCAAGCAGTCCACGAAGTGGACTTGGTCACTTCATTGTTATTGACTGCTTTTCTCCTTCTTCTTCTTCCGCCAAAAATAGCTGTTCTGGCTGAACCGTGCAGTCGGTTTTCGCGAAAATTGGTAATCTTGTAGAGGGTGATGCCAAACGGTGATGATGCGAAGCCTGTGACCACTGGTCAAATGGTGGCGCTATAGCACTCAACTGAAATTGCAAACTTTAAACACTCTTAACTCATGAACTGCTTGACTCTCAGAAATGTAACTCATATTCCCTTATGCGTCTGCTTATGCCGAACAACTTTTGTATTCTGACTTTTGACCTCTGACCTTTAGATGAACCGCCATCTTTAATTATATGTAAAACAGTTAAAATGCATCTCCTCCTACAATCTTTGATCAAAATGCATAACAATGACCTACACATGAACTTTGGAGCCATACAAACATGGAATGGGTGTGAATCATGTTTTTAGTGAAAAAATGATGTTTTTACGAGCCAATGAAAATTGCTCGTTTGTCCCTTTTTGACTGTCCCTATTCGGCCAAGTTGTCACTAGTGACAGTTCACAGCTCAGCTCACCACTCACTCAGAGCTCACCAATCATTCACTCCGTCACACCAGGTTGCAATCACACACACCACACCCCCAGTATAAAGCCAGCACTCTGTCTCAGTCAGTGAGGTGCACATCACTGGCTGAGGACAGGTCTGTATGCTCTCCTTTTCTCAAACATTTTCCCAAGCATTGCAATATAAAGCATTATACTAACACAGATTAACATCCTTTTAGACCTACATACAAACCCCACTGGTGAACGTACTGAGCATGAATGAGCTGTGAATCTGAACCGAATTGGTGAGTTTTGTTTTGGAAACATTTGTTTGATCCGTTTTGTTTGGCATTGTTTGTTTGGATTTGATGGTATAATATTGATATTATTTGTGAATGCTGATTTGATTTGTTTTGTTATTTGAACTTGTAGATCAGTTAGTTGTTTTATTGTAGATGTTTAATTTGGCCTTTTTGTGTTCAGGCCAGGTTTTTCCAGTTAACTCTTCGACCGTCTGATCATGGTGACGATGAAAGTGAAGACAATGGCGAGCTAACCCAAAACAAACCTCTACTGTTCTGTTTCTGTCCTAACCGGACGGTAGGACCCTCCATGCCCAAACACACACTCTGACTACTGACTACACACACACTGACTCTCAATGACACTGATCCCGGATGAACTTTGGACAATTGACTAAACACTGACTTGGGTCGAATCTATGTTGGTTTAATTTAATTAATTTGAATTTGTTTATTTGTTTGTTTTGGTTTTCATTTTCTTTTCATTAATTCAATAATAATTTAATTAAGCATAATTTACAGTGTCCTGTGTTCTTTATGGTTCATTATAATTTCCTTCTAAAAACTACCTACTTCTGTCGCAGTACTGGTCCAAAAACATATTCTCACAAACTATATGCTACATATGTGTAACCCAGGGTAAAACTCAATGTAATGGTAATGGCACCAACTCAGTGGCCTTGTGGTTAGAGTGTCCGCCCTGAGACTGGGAGGCTGGGGTACGATTCCTGGCCGGGTCATACCCCGACATTCTAGAATTCCAGTAGTAACCTACCCAATCACTTGATTGGGTAGGTTATCACTTCACCTAACAGTCTAATGGTTAAAACATTAGTCTTGCAACATGGCGGCCTGGGTTCGATTCCCGTATAAGGGATTAACTTGAATAAAGTGGCTGTTAAAAAACTGTTAACTAGTGTCCAATCACATTTTTTTCAATTTCTTCTAGTTGTACTTGAATTGTACTGTAATTCTCCAAGCTTTTATCAGTTTAGTTGTAGTAAGCCAAGTTAACATGTAGGCTACTGTAGATATTTCAAATTTCATTTATTCATACGCTATTGTATGGACCCGGGGTTCCTTCTTCTTTACAACACAAGTGGACAAGAGAACTACAAGGCAAACATGGATCTGTTTCCTCATTTCCTGCGAAGGGTATAGGCAGTACAAAAAACAACATGGCCGAATAGTGACAAAACCATCATGGCCAAATAGTGACAACCACCATTACCATTACATTGAGTTTCACCCTGGGTTACATATGGCTTATTGTGCTTGTCATACTGCCATACTGTTAACAACAATGAAGGAAATTATTCAGTCTGGATTGTTCAGTCAGTAGAGCGCCAGACTTCGGAACAGAATGTTGTGGTTTCAAGTCCGGCGACTGACAATCCAAAGCGCGAGTCTGTCAGTCTTCAAAAACCCTACCCTGCTCCCACAATTAGCTGATGTATTTCTCAAGTTCAGGCTCCCATGTTACTGTGGCTTGCGCGTATTGTTCTGACTCCTTATTGCTGCTTGCTTGGTCACGTCTTATCGCTGCTTGCAGCTATATTTAGCCTTTGCTATCGCCTTCAGTTCAGAAATGTTTAGGCTGCTGGACATTGATAGTAATGCTGATCTTCCCGTACCTTAGATCAAGGGTTTTCAACCAGTGGTCCGGGGACCACCAGTGGTCCACAGCACAATGGAATGTTGGTTAACCAGATATACAGTAACTCTTTGAGAGCGTAAAAATGAAACCAAATGGACCCCTGGTTTCATTTTTACGCTCTCAAGAGTTAAAATATCCATCGTCAGAATTAGCCCAAGTCAAGAACGTAGAAGATTAATGGTCATTTTGATCTGTATGTTTGGCTGTTTTGTCCCAAATCCAGCCTGGAATTGTGGACAAAAGCAAAATAATTCTTTAGTTTTTGGGTCTGTGTGGGCCTAAAATGTCATCAAATGGTGATCCTCCGGGGCTCAAATGCTGAATAAATAGTGGACCCTGGGATCGAAAAGGTTGAAAACCCCTGCATTGAGTCGGTTGTTTTTATCGGGCCACATGCCGGAAAATGTCCCCCCGATTGTGTTCCCTCCGTTCTCCTCCTCTTGTCTCTGCACTGCCAGTGACATTTACAGCCCCCCCCCCTGCCCCCCTGCCCCCCCCCACCCCCTGAATCAGAGGAGCAGATCAAACGCAGAAAGAGACGTTGGGACAGGGAGGAGGGGGTCCACCTCCCGCGGGAACCGGCGGCACTGATGATTGGTCCCACCGGGGCCCACCGCATCGACTCGGCTACGCTTGTTAGCGAATATGAGCGCCGGTGGTAGCAGCAGGGGCGGATGTAACATTCCCCAATTGGGGGGGCAGGAGAAAATGGTATGGGGGCGGCTTTATTGCGCCACAGGCGATGAAGCTGCACCCATACCATTTTCGGTTGCAGGACTTTTATTTGGCAATTAAGCATCAATAATAACATCAGTCGTTGTTGAAGTTGCAACAGACACGCAGCATGCATAAAGCTAAAGGTCTGACTCAGAGAGGAGTTTTCTGTTTTCAATGATGAAATGCTGTTGGTTTAGTGGCGACACAGCTGTAGTTAGTTAGTAGCAGTAGTAGTGTTTTCAATTCATTTTAACAGTTTTCATGCCATTGAAATAGATCTACGTCTTTCGTTATCATTATGATTTACAGTAACGACTGATGCTGCTGACGTAAACGCTACTGTAAATGACGTAGTTACCGGCGCCGGTTTAATTCGATCCCCATGCTAACAGCAGCTAGCAGCGACCGCATCCACCATTGATAGACAATAACAAGAGACCTACCAAACCGGAACCGGAAGTGTGTGCGGCCAACTAACTTGTCCGTGCGGAAACATGGACCGAAATATGAAATATGAGTTTTTGATGAAAAAAACTGGCACTGGCTACCTCCAAAAATATGAAAAAGGGCTGGCACGGAGAGTGTTAATTATAAACACTTTAATTTGAAATATCTTTGGAATTTTGGTTGTTTGCATGCCATCATGTTAGGTGGGGCAGTCAGGGCATTTAGGGCGGCACTGCCCCCCCCCCCCCCCCATGCCCATACCTAGATCCGCCCCTGAGTGCCGGTGGTAGCAGCAGCAGCCGCTGCCTGCCTGCTGGCCAGCCAATCCTCTCCCTCCCTATACCTTCCCCTCCCCACAGGTCCCAGCCCACAGGTGTTGTGTTCAAACGCATTTTGCTGGTACTTAGCTCCGCGTTGCAACCGCCCAGACCAGACCAGACCACAGCTGTGGAAAACAGAAAAAAAAAAACACCAGCAGTGCCAGCTAGCAGCCTCCTCCTTTTGAAGTTTATCATTAGCACTTTTGGCAAGGTTCCTCTTTATTTTCTCCACCAGGCAGGCAGGCGTTCTTCTGGGTGTTTACGGGAATATGCACAGGCTGAAGACGAAGTGTGAAAAATATGTCCGTATTTGAAACGCTATGAAAGGGAATATATTATCACACGTACAAGTAGGTCTGACGAGGCAGGCGAGGAAAGCACTAAGAAAAAGAGGGGGAAAATGAAGCTAGCATGCTGCCAGTGGTAGGAACTTAACTTGAGTTCATTTACTAAAGTCATGTACTGAACCCACCCTACGCTGAACACGACAACAGTGTCGTGTTATGCGCTACGCTATATGCAGCGACTCTGGCCACAGCTTTCGGTCTAAACATTTATTTTGAAGCACCAGACCTCCAAAAACCGGATGGATGATGATGTCATGGTGTTTCTGTCTTGACCATTCTGTCCCGAAGTGACATATATACAGTCCCCGTTCTTTTTTACCCATGTAAGCGACATTCAGGGGGCGAATCTGAGATAATGCCATTTGAATGCATGCGATAGAATGGGTGCGGGGTGCAGCACCTATACTGTCCCAAATGAAAGGCAAACAACACAACAATCGTCAGAGAATACACTCGGATAAAAAGATGGATCAAAGAATGGAGTCAATTAATCTTCATGATCTGCCTACCTGTTATGCTCGGCGGGTAGGCCTACAGGTAGGGCTACAGGTAGGCAGGGAGTGGGTACCACAAGTCACAATCGTGTGGTACTTTTTTCCCATACTCTATACTTCTACCTCACTACATGAGGCAGCAGCAGCCTCCTCCCTCTCCTTCTCCTCCTCTCAAAGCCCCAAGTCCCAGTTAGCACAGTGATTAAAATAAATTGGGGTGAACCGAAATCAATGGCGGGCGAGCCAAGCCTCCTGGCTTGCTCGAAGGGCTATTCTCTCTCTCTGTATCTCTCTCTCTCTCTCTCTCTCTCTCTCTCTCTCTCTCTCTCTCTATCTCTCTCTCTCTCTCCCCCTCCCCAACGATGAAATCGATGACATGACTAATCGCATCAGTCCACCCAGCGCCCGCCATGATTAATGAGGAAGTGAGAGAGACAGCCCAGACAGGTCCCGCATGATAAAGACGGTTAGCCGTGACGCATATGTACGTTGACTCGCGTGGCTTGCCTTGCGTGGATCCCACCGAAGGTGAACATAATTGATCTTAATAATTTATAACGTGTGTTTTAGCAGCAGTGTGTCTCGGAGCAGTCTGCCTGGAGACCAAAAGCCTTGGCTAGAGGATGAGATGTTTGGCTTTTAGTGTTCCTTTCCTCAATCGCAGGTTTCCTTGGTGTTGTGAATGAATGTAGCCAGGCAACGCTAGCCCATGAGGACCCTCTACTGCAGTAATGTGTACAGTCAATGTAGACTCTACACTGGATAGATGACGAATATACTGTACAGTCCTGTCAGTGGTATTTAGACAAGCACGTAATCAATACTTTACAGTGTAGTCGCCATTGAGCCCTTGCTGGTGCAGCATTGTGCTACATTAGAACATTTACGGCCCAGACCTTTTCTCATGGCTAGTAACAACCTACCTCAGCATCTCTACCAATAGTAGCCTATATCAGCAACATCCCCCTAATTGTATTTGACTGTGGTTAACTTAAAAGTGAGTGAACTGATGTTGAAGCTATAACTAAGCAAACTAGTTGGAGAACCTCTTCTGTGGGTGGACCCCGTGGAAGGAAGGACCCCCACTTCGAGGACCAGTGGTCTAAATCATTAGTTAGTTTTAGTGGTGGGATCCCAGGCCAGTGGACAGCTATAGCCGCAGCATCCCGACTTCTCCTGGGTCTGGTCTGGAGCTGTTGCAGTTAAGGTGCATTTTAAATGATGTCTATCTACTGAAGGAATGTTTTTTTTTTGCGTTCTAGCCACGCCACCCCCCCCCCTCTCTCTGTCTCTGTCTCTCTGTCTCTTTGTCTCTCTGTCTCTCTGTCTCTGTCTCTGTCTCTGTCTCTCTCTCTCTCTCTCTCTCTCTCTCTCTCTCTCTCTCTCTCTCTCTCTCTCTCTCTCTCTCTCTCTCTCTCTCTCTCTCTCTCTCTCTGTCTCTCTCTCTGTCTCTCTGTCTCTTGTCTCTCTCTGTCTCTCTGTCTCTCTGTCTCTGTCTCTCTCTCTCTCTCTCTCTCTCTCTCTCTCTCTCTCTCTCTCTCTCTCTCTCTCTCTCTCTCCCCCCCCTCTCTCTCCCCTCTCTCTCTCTCTCTCTGCGGGACGCTGCCTGCATTCCCATCCGCTCCAACACTGGTGTGTGTTGCTAGCGTCATTAGCGCTCTTCTGCACAATTGCTAATTAGCTTTTTCATCTCCGTCTGCCTCCCCTACCCTGACTCCACACAGCTAATCCTGGCTAATTACCAATGAAAGCTTTCGGGGCTACAAACGCTTGCTTGTGCAAGAGTGTGTGTTGCTTGTGTGTGTGCGTGCGTGCGTGCGTGCGTGTGTGTGTGTGTGTGTGTGTGTGTGTGTGTGTGTGTGTGTGTGTGCGCGTGTGCGTGTGCGCGTGTGTGTTCTCTCTCTGTCTCTCTGCTCATGTTCATACCGATGCTGATTGTTTTCAACCAATATCGCAGCGAACGAACACACCCCTGGGTGACACTTCACCCAGGCCACTGACCCTCCTGTCGTAAACCAGCCGGTCCGCCACCCAGCTGCACATCATGCAGTAATGATGGCTTCACACTGCCTGCCTGTCCTAATCACTGCAGACAGGACAGGACAGGTCCTGTCCTGTATGGTCCGTTCCAGGAATTGTCCACACACATACAAACGGTGTGCAAGAAAACGCTTTACCAACGTGCCTTTGTTATACCCTGCGGTGGGTATTGTGGGGAAGACATAGAAACTTTTCTTTGACTGTGACATGTTGTTCCTCACTCCTCTAAAAAAACAATGAAGTCTGCGTTGAATCCACAGGGCACATCTTTGATGTGCCGACCCTACAGTACGTGGTCTGTAATATCACAATGTCATAAAGGTCTTTGAGATTCCTATATTCAGTTTTGTGCGGAGCGAGGTGCGTCTCAATCCAGAGGCATCCATTTTTCAGAAAGCATCCCGTTGTCATCTCAGGGCCCCCCGCCCGCCTGCCGAGGCGAGGTTTATTCCACACCGTACCATGAATTTCACCTGACTGTCATCCGTTGCGCTGTGGCGGTATGAGGCGACCCAGAGGTGACGGCGCTGTCTCTTTGTTTTGCAGTGGTTGAGAAGAAAGGAGCCTACCTGCCACTGTTTAACGGAGACTCCTACCTGGAGCTGAAGGGACTGCACCTCTACGGGCACGACCTGCAGTGAGTCCACAGCGGATTGTTGTTACCATTCTTATTCTGCTGTTGTTTTTTGGTACTGCTACAATTCCTGCATCTTGCAGGAGTTCTGTACCTTAATAGGAGTTCTCTGCTGTGTGCGTCTGCCTGTCTGCCTGTCTGTGAATGAATGGATGAATGAATGAATGAATGAATGGATGGATGAATGGATGAATGGATGGATGAATGAATGAATGTAATGAAATTTGTATTAACAGAGATGAGAGTTACAGTACAAGTCAAGTACACACTGCTGCAAAACTGATAATAGAATTGCAGTACAATTCAAGAACAACTACAGCAAATGTGAAAAAACTGATTGGACACACTAGTTGTTTACAATAGTGGCCAACTTGTTCACTTCATGAGGACATTCAAATACGTAACAAGATAATTACTTCCGAAAAGTCAGAAGCAGCAAATCATGGAGATAAAATCTCCCAAATCCGTCTGTCTGCCTATCTGTGTCCTCTTTTCCTTCGGCTGGGAACTGGTCCAGTTCTTTTTTTTTTTTTTTTTTTTTTTTGGTTTTATGTCCAAGACCCAAAGCTCCACCAAACTTGAACGTCGATTTTATGATCTTGGATGTACCAAACGATACGTATATGAATACGCCATGAAATTTCCTCAGTTGATCACTTACACAAAAAAGACAATGATTTATTGTATTACAAATCTTAACATTTGAAATATGCAAATGAGGCATTATATAGGACAAAATATGCAAAAGTTGTAAAATATGAAAAGGCCACTACTGTGGAAGGAGTTATCATATACTTGTATATTCATTTACTTATATTATATTGATCCCATAAACAATTTAATATAGGCATTAATCAATCTTCCAATTTTAGAGGTCTGGCTCTTGGACTATAAACACGTTCTGATCTGAACCGGTTCCCGTCTGTCTGTCTGTCTGTCTGTCTGTCTGTCTGTCTGTCTGTCTGTCTGTCTGTCTGTCTGTCTGTCTGTCTGTCTGTCTGTCTGTCTGTCTGTCTGTCTGTCTGTCTGTCTGTCTGTCATTCACACACCGATGCCGATGTGTCATGTACTGAGTGTACCAGGGCCGGATTCAGCCAGCCCTACTAGGGTGGGCTGGAAGGTTGGCAGGGTGGGCAACTCCAATGTTTTTCATATGGAGCAGTGGTTTTCCACCCTTTTGACACCAGGGCCCACTGTTTATCCGGCATTTGAGCCATGGACCACCATATGAGGACATTTTAGCCCCACAGACCCCAAAACTAAAGATTTTATTTTTCTTTTTGTCCACAATTCCAGGCTGGATTTGGGAAACAAAACACAAAACATACAGATCAAAATGACCACTAATCTTCTACATTCTCTACTTGTGTAGACTTGGGCTAATTCACATGATGACTATTTTTACTAAACCAAATGGACCCTTGCGGGTCCATTTGGTTTCATGTTTACGCTCTCAACCAACTTTCCACCATTTAGCTGGGGACCAACTCTCTCAAGGACCACTGGTTGAAAGCCAATGATACTTTGGGTGGGCAGGATGCACGTTTGGGTGGGCACTGACCACCCCTGCCCCCCCCTCTAGATCCAGTCCTGGAATGTACTGAGTGTAGTCAAAGGACACTAACACTCATAAAATGTACTCAGGCAAACACACTGGGTTACTACTGTCCGGCGCTGCACACAACAACAAGCGCAGCAGCGTGTCTTGCATGGCAAGAAGTATAGTGCAGCTCCTGGCATTATGGACTTCTCATTCATGCTGTTCGTTCCACAGCCCAAAGCAGAGCAGCAGGCCTGCAATACGCTGTGCCATGAGCTGAATCCACAATGAGGATGATATAAGATCAGTCATTCTCAAACACTTTTCACATTTCAAAGATCTGTATTTTGTCCTGCATTATAAGGCTATACCGACCGATCCCCTGTTTGATGAGGATTTGTACACTGTACCGTGCATCACAAAGTTCTTCTATGTTAATTAATCAGATGAAGGTCAGCTTGGTTCCAATGTGTACAGTTTACAGTCAGAGTTACAGGCACTTAAGGCAGTGGTTTTCAACCTTTTTTCATACCAGGGCCCACTATTTATTCAGAATTTGAGCCACGAAGGACCACCATTTGATGACATTTTAGTCACACAGACCCCCCAGAACTATAGATTTCCTTTGCTTTTGTCCACAATACCAGGCTGGATTCCAGAGAAAACAAAACAGGCAAACATACAGACAGATCCAAATCTTCTACATTCTCTAGCTGTGTAGACTTGGGCTAATGAATATTTTAACTCTTGAGAGTGTAAATATGAAACCAAATGGACCCTCAAGGGTCCATTTGGTGTAATAGAATGGCGTAATAACATGCCTGTTATTTTTCGCCTCGTCAGAACCAAGCTGAGCATGACGGTGGTGCTGATGGCCAACGACTCCAACGGCATGATCTTCTACAACGGCCAGAAGACGGACGGCAAGGGAGACTTCATCTCCCTGGCCCTCACCGACGGCCTGCTGGAGTTCCGTTACGACCTGGGGAAAGGCCCTGCTGTCATCAGGTACAGCACAGCAAGCACACACACGCATGCACTCACATGCAGTCGAATGTTGAGACATTGTTTTATGGTTAAAACCCAGAATATAACAGATTGGCTGACCAATAAATTAACCCACCCGCTGCTGCAAGAAAGGGGGACAGTAAGTGTCACTGCCAGAAATACCTGACTTTTAGACAATTATGGAAAAATCTATGGTGGGCCGTTTGAGACACGGAATACCTTAAAAAATCCTCCATCTCTTTGCTTTCATGGAAAAAAAAATAAGTGAGTTGATAACATGTTCTGTTTTGTAGATATTAGCAATTGAATACAGTGCGTTATAATGGCAGATGATGCAGCAGGCCAGAGGCCATTTTCAATAACTCAATTCAAAGTTTTATTTAGCATTTAACATTAGGTAATATTACTGCTACACATCCATGCCATATATCAAATTAAACCTCATGATGCCTGCTTGAATCTAAAAAAATAAATAATAAAATAGCATCTACCGTTATGTAAATATCAGCCTTGGAAAGCAGCATTGTTACTCAATAGTGACTGAATTATGTGACATCAATCTGTTTTTGATCACTGATAACTCCAAAATGGTACATGCTAGAAACTCTTTCTTTTGTATTCAAGAGGACATCATAACCTTTCATTAGAGATATGGCATGTTCATGTAGTCCCCACAGATGATGTTCTGTGGCTGCATTTTCTTGCAGAAATCAGTTTATGATATAGCACAGTTAGGGAAATATACCACACTCACATCCACATCACACACTGTGATGTACTGTACTAAACTTGAACGGCACCATACCAAAATGTACTATACAATACCCATAACCATATAAATACATCAAAATAATATTATAAATAAAATCATGCCAACCTCAAACAATTTTTTTTTTCATTTACTTCCACAACACATCACAACGAGCTTGAAGAACTGCCATGTTCAATGCCTGATGGATTTGAACTATTTCATGTGTAAAGTAGTATTATTTTGAGACCTGGTTACTTATTTCTCTCCGACAACCTGGCAACACTGTAGGAAGAGAGAGAGGGAGAGAGAGAGAGAGAGAGAGAGAGAGAGAGAGAGAGAGAGAGCATGTGTTGCATGTAGTTGAGTCTACAGGGTTCTCATCCTCACCCACGTGGCTCTCCCTGCCACGTGGCAGGAGAGCCACATGTGTCAGCTACGGGTTTCCATAGCAACCACACAACAAACAGAGAGACGAGAGAGTGTAGTAGAGGGAGCCTTATGGATCTGTACACTGAAGGAGCTTGGATTTATTGACTTTTGGATCTAATAGCGATCTTTTCCCTGATCTTTGGTGGTTGACCTGTTATTTGGAGACAAGGTAAGGTTTAAAAAAAGCCTTGGTTGCTGTTTTTTTTTTTTGTTTTTTTTTTTTGTAATGGCGGCACTGATTGTTTGAGCTAGTTAGATCCAGCTAAATGATGGATCCTTTGTAACCAAACGGACCCTTATGGGTCTGTAACTCTTGAGATCAGAAAAATGAAACCAAATGGACCTCATGCTCTCAGGGACCACTGGTGGTCCCCGGACTACTGGTGTGTGTGTGTGTGTGTGTGTGTGTGTGTGTGTGTGTGTGTGTGTGTGTGTGTGTGTGTGTGTGTGTGTGTGTGTGTGTGTGTGTGCGCGCAGCCGTCTGCTCTCTCTCTCTCTCTCTGCTGCTGCTGCCATGCGGTGGGCACAGCAAGTTATATTCAGTTGATTTTTAGATACAATTGGCTACTCTGTCTGTGCATGGTGTGCTGTGATCATCTGCTGTGGTGTTGTCCTTTGATGTAGACGTTTGATATCCACAGGGTGGATGCACAAGGGTTTAATCTAATGTATAATGGGGGAAATGGTTATCGTCGTGATTGGGCTGATCGTCGTGATTGGCGGGGGGACGGACAGAGAAGATCACGAGTCCACGTGGACAGCAGGGGTGGGTTAAGGTGTTAGGCCGGGGTTAGGCAATCTGGGTGTCTTATCGACAAATTTTCGGGAAATCAACCCTAGTCTTGAGAGAATAGTGTTTAGGTTACATTAATAAACTAGATCAGCACTTGGTAGAGTGCAAACTTGCGCGTTGCACACAAGGCCATGGCCTACTTGTGCGTGAGTGGAGCGAGCAGAGAGCAAGTCAAGAGAATACAGGAGATAATACTCTAGAATACCATCATCTAAACCATCATCCAAGAGAATACCATCATCTAAACCAACCAATCGGAGTACTTCAAGGATGATTCTAAAATGTTGACTCCCTCACAATAATAATAATGCAAACATGCCTCTGTCCGTCCATATCTGTTTTGTGCATGCGTGCATGTGTGTGTGTGTGTGTGGTGTGTGTGTGTGTGTGTGTGTGTGTGTGCGTACACACGCGCCTGCAGAGTAAGGAGAAGATCAAGATGAACGTGTGGAACACTATCAACCTGGAACGTTCCAGCCGTAAAGAGAGGTCATGGTCAACCTGAAGGATCCGGTCCGCGGAGAGTCACCGTGAGACCACCCGAACCGAGGCTCAAAGGCCTGTTCATGCTGCGGTGTTAGGTGATGAGGGAGGTGGTCGCCTCATCACCTCATCACCTCATCACCTAAAACCGTAGCCCTACCTACCCCCCTCCCCTTAGTATTTCCAAATCCCCCTCTCCTTTTCCTCGCACAGCATGCCAGGCCGTCGATGTCCACGCCTCCGCTGTATGCTTGCTGATGTACAGCAGGGGTTTTCAACCTTTTTGATACCAGGGCCCATCATTTATTCAGCATTTGAGCCACGGACCACCATTTGATGACAATTTCACTCCAAAGACCTAAAACTAAAGAATTCTTTTGGTTTTGTCCACAATTCCAGGCTGGATTTTGCAAACAAAACAGTGTAGACTTCTTAATTAAGTGGTGCTGATTCAGATGGTGATTATTTTAACTCTTGAGAGTGTGAAAATGAAACCAAATGGACCCGCAAGGGTCCATTTGGTTTCATTTTTACATTCTCAAAAGTTACATCTGGTTACCCAACTTTCCATCATTTAGCTTGGGGACCACCTGGAACCATCTCAAGGACCACTGGTGGTCTCCGGACCACTGGTTGAAAACCACTGATGTATATTGTTATGCTTAGTTGTTGTGGCGGTGTCGCACGTTGGAAAAATGTTGTTGCATGTAGGTGATTCCCAGTGCAAAGGCAATTGCTGTAGGAAGGAATAGCTCATTCCATGTAGGACCTTGGCCGTTACCACCAAGCACAGTGACTAAAATAATCGAAAAATAAGTGAGCGTCCACACTAATGAGCCATAATATTCCATATGAACAGTGGCACAAAAAAACATTGTGCAATCCAGCTGTGTCAGAACCCACGCTGAGAGACTGAGAGAGAGAGAGACAGAGAGAGAGAGAGAGAGAGAGAGAGAAGAGAGAGAGAGAGAGAGAGAGAGAGAGAGAGAGGAGGGAGAGGGAGAGGGAGAGGGAGGGAGAGAGAGAGAGAGAGAGAGAGAGAGAGAGAGAGAGAGAGAGAGAGAGGAGAGGGAGAGGGAGAGGGAGGGAGAGAGAGAGAGAGAGAGAGAGAGAGAGAGAGAGGGAGAGAGAGAGAGAGAGAGAGCTCTCCAAGGTGCTGAAAGACACATGCAATACGACATCATTCCTGTCTGTCCAATAGAAACCTCTTATATTCATAATTGACTTTCATCGTGCTGCTGCAGAATTGCACAAGAGTATCAAAAGCAGCAGCGGATATACTTGCTTGAAACGTGACGTGAATCGACGTGTTTATGACCTTGTAGATGTGTTACTTTTGAAGTTTTTGAATTTTGTATCCTGAAAGTTTGGGACATGGTTTCCCCTCTGACTCAGGCATATTCACAGTCTCCCTTGTTTGTTATCCTAGAGTGAGCTAGACCGGTTGACCTTCGGGTGAATTTCGATTGGCTGCCATGTGTTTCTATGGCTCAAAAACAAATTGCTCTACAACCTGTATCTAAACATATTATTATTAAACGCCACTGTTATTACCGTTGTGGCGTTGTGGACTGCAGCCATCCGCTTCAATTAGAAGTTGTTTCAATATTCATTAGTTATTATCGTTATAGTTGTCATGCTCGGCACTTGTGTAAAGTGTTAGGCCAGCTTGCACCGTTGTGTGTAGTGTAATTAGTGGTTCTATATGCATGCCGCTGGACACAGTGCAACTGTTTGAACACTCCCTCTGGAACTACCACGTATAGGGTGCTTCAGCTCAGCTCCTTGGGGGCCAAGTGAAGTTTTTGCCCCCACTCCCTTTTGTTGAAGACACACAAACCCCTTCCAGCACTTGTTGTGGTGCTAACTGCCTTCTCTTCTCTTCTCTTCTCTTCTCTTCTCTTCTCTTCTCTTCTCTTCTCTTCTCTTCTCTTCTCTTCTCTTCTCTTCTCTTCTCTTCTCTTCTCTTCTCTCTCTCTTCTCTTCTCTTTCTCCTACTCTTCTCTTCCCTTCTCTCTCTCTCTCTCTCCTCTCCTCTCTCCTCTCCTCTCCTCTCCTCTCCTCTCCTCTCCTCTCCTCTCCTCTCCTCTCCTCTCCTCTCCTCTCTCTCCTCTCCTCTCCTCTCTCTTCTCTTCTCTTCTCTTCTTCTCTTCTCCTTCTCTTCTCTTCTCTTCTCTTCTCTTCTCTCATGGAGAATAACCCCTTTATCTTGTGATTTTTTTGTAAGGCGAGAGCGAGAGCTTTACAATGCACAGACAGCTGTCTTGACAAGCTGTGGAACAGCATTAAATCCATATACAGTACAGTACAGTACATATCGCACATCCCCTAACCATTGAGTATGCTGTCAGTGCGGTAGATAAAGTAAAACTTCTGTGTATCCTTGAGAAAGCGACCCAGTGTTTAGGGTGCAGTCGATAGTGTGATAGACTGGGGGGTATATGAGGGGCTGTCAGTTGAGGCAGCATGGGGAGGCTTACTGGAGCCTGTATTGATATGTGATTATTAATTGACGCAATTATTGATTAGCCACAAACAGAAGGATTTTTGGGGGCTACAAGGTCTCCACAGGGGCTCTCCGGACCACACTTTGAGAGCCACCTCTCTAGACCAAATTTGGATCAGAGTCAGAGTCGTCCGACTCTTATATCTTATATATTAAACAGTGTAATTTGTGATTATGAACACAGCGCTCTGTAAAACTCCCACAGAGACACGCTCCTCTCCGCTGTTATTTTCCTCTCTCGCCTCCACCCCTCTCTCCCCCTCCATGATCCCTCCGTTGGGTAATTGTGTTTCACTCCAGTGACGGAAGCAGAAAATCTTATTAAAAGAAGAGAAGCTGTGGAAAGAGAGAGAGCGAGAGAGAGAGGGTGGGAGGGTTGGTGGAGGTTGTGCAGGGGATGAGCTCCGTGCAGGGCCCCATCATCCCTGCATCGCTCCCAGCCAACTCTCTCCTACTCTCCCTGGGTTTAAGCATTGGGGAGGGAGGGTGTGTGTTGCGCATCACGTTGGAGCTGCGTTTCATTTACTGTGTTACCCACTCCTATAGGGGTACGAGGAGGCACTGCAAGGCGGATGCCCGAGACAAAGAAATGGGGGGAAATGGAAGAATTTATTTCATTGTGATGTTTAATTAATATAAAAACATTGATACATTTCGAGCGAGGCTGCCGAGCTACAAAGACGAATGCTATTCCAAAACTGCACCGCATTTGTTATCAAAGCAAGATTTTTTTTTTTTTTTTTGCTTGATGTAATGGTTTTCTCTTGTATTTGAGAAAGGGGAGAAAAGGCATAGAAATCCAGGAATGGGGGTAGAGCCAAAAGAAGTTTGAGAACAACTGCTTTAAAGCTTTGTGTTTTTGGTGTTTTATCTGTTGAAAAATAGCAGATCAACAAGCTCATGTCGCGCCACCGAGTGGCGCGACATGAGCTTGTTGTTCTGCTATTTTTAAAAATTGTGAAAATGTGCTGCAAATCTCTGAATACATTATTTTGGAAGCAAACATTTTATCTCAATTTTTCGCTTCTGGGGAACCACCGAGAACAACATGTTTTCAGATGGCGGTCTGCAGCCAAACATGGATAATTCTGGCTAGAAATATGTTAGCATCACTGACACAGGAGCACAGATTTTTCAGAAAAACTAGAATGTAGTGTCAGAATCTATAGAATCTAGTGTCAAAAACTCGATTCTAGCGTCAGAAAGTAGATTCTAGTGTCAAAAAGGAGATCCTAGCATCAGAAACTATCATTTAGTGTCAAATAACTAAATCTAGTGTCGGAAACCACTGTAGAATCTAGCGTTCCAAAGCTAGAATGTTGCTGCAGCTATAATCTGGTGTCAGGAACTACTGTATATCTGGTGTCAGAAACTCAAATCGAGGGTCACGACACAATGGCTTTAAAGCAGTCCATATTATTTGCATGGCATGTGGGGAAGTGATTTAGTCGCATGCTGGAAATCGCATCCCTTAGTTGCATGGTCTTTGGTAGAAAGATTCCTGTTGTAGATCAGGTTGTGTAAAGTGGGAATAGCTGCATAGACAACATCCACAACATGCATGCAGTCGTCTTCTTTAGACTTATATCTTTATCTCTTGCATGTTTTATCCCTACCAGGGGATAGCCTAAAGTACTGTATACTGTTACTGTACACGTCTGAATGCACAGATGCTTCGCTCTGCCTATCTATGCTTTTATATGTCTGCAGGCCTGCCTTTCCCTATGCATAATTCTCTTACAGATGCGCTGTCCGTGTTTGTGCGTGTGTGCGTGTGTGTGTGTGTGTGTGTGTGTGTGGTGTGTGTGTGTGTGTGTGTGTGTGTGTGTGTGTGTGGTGTGTGTCTGTGTGTCTGTGTGTCTGTGTGTCTGTGCGTGTCTGTGCGTGTTCACGCTCATGCACTTACTTGTGAAGGCGCGAACGAATAATGTGAATAATAATTGGCAATAATGTATAAGCTCATAATGTGTCATTATGAACTGCATTTTAAGCTTGTACATCTGCTAACTTCACTATTTGCTGTTTAACAGCAAATAGCGAAGGTAGCATCGATTTTTTGAAAATGGTAATACCATCGTGTCTATAATGGCATGCCCGAAATAGGGATGCCAGGTCCTGCCTGATGGCAGTCCTTGTGTGTGTGTGTGTGTGTGTGTGTGTGTGTGTGTGTGTGTGTGTGTGTGTGTGTGTGTGTGTGCGTGTGCGTGTGTGTGTGTGTGTGTGTGTGTGTGCGCGCGGTGCGCGCGTGCCTGCGTGCCTGCGTGCGAGTGTGCACACAGCCGCGCGCACGCATGCACAGACGCACTAGCACTGTGTGTGTGTGTGTGTGTGTGTGTGTGTGTGTGTGTGTGTGTGTGTGTGTGTGTGTGTGTGACCGTATGTACTGTATGTATGTCTGTGTTTGTTTTTAATGGGTTCCTGCGCCCGCCGCTTTGCCACAGACAACGTTACTCGTCTTTTTTTAAATAACATCTATTTCCTCCCTGTGTTTTTCTTCTTTTACCTCTCTGCCTATGATCTGCTGTCTGGAAATAAGAAATCACGCAAGGTAATAATAAAGCAAAAACCCGCTGTCACTCCTGAGACACATCTCATCTCTGTGATCCGTTTTCCTTCTTCTCCACACGCCCGCACCTCCGCCCGCCCTTCCGCCTCCCCCTCCCCCACGCCATCCACACCATCCACAGAGAAAAAAACATTAAATAAAAGCGCCTCCTGCCCGACATGACACACGTCGGTCGGACGGACGCTCGAGTGTGTGCGTCCGTCCGTCAGGTTCCGGAGGAGAACAGCTCATTTTTATTTTATTTATTTGTTTGTGTTTCCTTTTTGCCATTTTTCATTACCTACCGTACCGTACCTACCGCCTGTAGAGGCAAGAAGTAGAGAAAACGTCTGTCGAGAAACAAAAGAACGAACGCGGGTTGGCTTTCACCTCCGGAGCATCTGCTGTGTGGGGGCGTCCAAAAAAAACAGAGAGATGGAGAAGAGAAGAGAAGTGGTAGAGAAAGAGAGAGAGCAGGGGCGGATGTAACATGTCCAATTTGGGGGGGGGGGGGGGGGCGGGGGCAAGAGAACATGTTGGAGGGGCAAGAGAAAATGGTATGGGGGCGGCTTCATCGCCCGTGTCGCTTCGCGCCACGGGCGATGAAGCCGCACCCATACCATTTTCAGTTACAGGACTTTTTATATAGCATCAGTTGTTGTTGAAGTTGCAACAGACACGCAGCATGCATAAAGCTAAAGGTCTGACTCCGAGAGTTTTCTGTTTTCAACGATGAAATGCTGTTGGTTTAGTGGTGCCAAAATTGTAGTTCGTTAGTAGCAGTAGTAGTGTTTCAAATCATTTTTAAATATAAGCACTTTAATTTGAAATATCTGGGGTTGTTTTGCATGGTATCGTGTTTGGGGGGGCAGACTGGGTATTTAGGGGGGCATTGCCCTCCCCCCCATGCCCATGCCTAGATCCGCCCCTGAGAGAGATAGAGATAGAGAGAAAGTCATCCTGGCTCTTATTGTTTCTTGCAACAAAGAGACGTCTTCATTAGCAGGCTGAGGGCGGGGGTGGAGGAGGGTCTCAAAGCAGTAAGCGACGCTTCGCTTGTCAAAAAAAAAGGCAGGGGAACGTTGAGAACGTCGAGGTGCCAAGCCAAGCCGGGCTGTTCTTTTATCACCCGCTCTGTCGCTGTGTTATTGCATACTGTATATACACCGTATACAGTATATATGAAGAGAAAAACATTCCATAATATCATATAGTGTCACTTACTGTATCACAGTGGATAACAACAAAAAAACACAAACACAAATCACCATCTTACTGCACAACAACCACCACCACCACCACCATCATCACCATCACTATGAAACCAAACCTGGCATCCACAGCCAGATTCAGTGTTGCCAACTGCCAATATCCAAAATGCACTAGTGGAACTTCCAAAATGCACTGGAATGCGCTAGAGCAGTGGGTTTTCAACCATTTTCATAAAAGGGCGTTCTGCATTTTAGCCACGGACCGCCATTTGATGTTGAGTTTAGTCTCCCGGACTCATTTAGGGGAGATAACTGGTAAAACGTTGGTCAATTCTTCTACATTTTCTAAACGTGTAGTTTCTTGAAAATTAGGCAATTCAGAATTAATGAAATATAATTTAACTCTTGATTACGGGTCCATTTGGTTTCATTTTACGAACTCAAGAGTTACATATTTATAAGGGTCAATTTGGTTACTAATGGTCTTTTATAGGAAGCAAGGAGGACTCTATCATAGGAGGATTTTTTTTTTTCACCAACTTGACAGTCTGTGTCAAGGAATCTCACTCACCAGCTAAAAAAGCACTAGATTTTCCGCCAGGAGTTTTTCACTAATTTTGGCACTAGGGAGGGGGGTCTGTAAAAAAGCTAAATATATAAGCAACAAATGCGCCAAGTTGGCAACACTGGCCAGGTCTCGCGAAAGAAAAAGCCATCCTGGGCTGTGAGAACAGGAGGAACATAACGACCCATTTCATTGCATGACAGTTTGACGTAGCAAAACCCTCGCCTCAGGGCCCAGACTGTCAGAGACTTCTTTTATGGATTCTGACATTTGTGCGTCTCTAAGACTTCCCCGAATAGCGTTTGGAATTCCGTGTTCCTCCAGCAGTGTCCGTTCCAGGGCCGTTATACTGTACGTCTAACCAAAGAGCTGACCATATACTGTACAAACTTTGTCTTTTGCGAAACTTTATTTTATATAACCAATCACTCTTGGTAAAAGTGGTTAAAAGGTTTGGCTGCAGGCGTGTAGTAGTGGAGGCGGAGGGAGGGCGTCTAAAGTATTTTTGGGGGACAAAAAATAGGTTTTTATGACTTGTCGTTTACTTTTATGGATGCAATTAAGCATTGTAGACCATGGCCTACATTCCTGTCACCGCTAAAACCCTTATGCCTTAACTTCTTTGCCTTTTTAAAACAATTTTAAAGTCATTTTTCAATAGGTAAAATGGCCGGTTCTACAAGCTCACAACGTGTCAACAGATTGGCACGTTGAACTATTCCAAAAGGTTTTTTAAAATACTAAAAAAGAAGGCAAAGATGTTAGAGATAAGGGGTTTAGCGTGTGACAAAAGTGGAGCCAACCAACTTTCCTTCTCTCAACCACTGGTGGTCCCCAGACCACAGGTTGACAACCACGGATATTAACTTTCATTGGGTGGGCAGAATGCACATTTGAGCCCAGCCCTGCCCCCCTCTAGATCCGGCCCTGGCCATGCAGGCCCCACTGCCTTCCTCACCCCAAATCCCATCCTAAATTAATGCCAGCCACGCGCCACCATGCAGCATCCACGCTCAAAAGCGTGTTTGCTAGGCCCCTTCCATCATTTTTCCAGCAATTAACTCCACGCTCCCCCCTCTGGCAGTCACTGGCCTACATAAAATAAAGATAATTAATTCATACTGTAGTTCTGAAGTCGGCCGGCTCCTTCCTGTGCGAAGGAGGAAGCTCCTTCCTTACCTCTGCAGACGTGACGCCCGAGAGTCGTCCCCCGCCAGCTCTCAAGTTTTTTTGGTTCGGCTGGAAGGAAGGGAGATGTTATTTTACGGTCTTTTTCGCAGAGCAAATGAATCGCAATTAGCGTCTCTTCCTCCACCACTCCGCTGTTTGAAAGGTCGGCGCTGTAATCAGCCCTTCATTAGAGATGGAATGTAAAGTAGAAGCGTTTTGTATCTCGACTCCGGCACGCTCCCGGCTCCCCCTTTGTAGCTCCCTTTATGTTACGCACAGATAGAGGATAATTGAGTGCCTTCTCTTTTGCGAGACATAGAAATCAATTATGTGTTTTTGTAATACATCAAGTGTATTGACGTGGGTTGAGGAGGCAGTGCAGTTAAGTTGTCTGCCAGCCACAATGTGGATAAATCCTTTTGTTACGGGCGAGCCAGCGCTGACTGTGACATCTCTTATTAATCTATCTCTTTGTGCCTCGACTTCAGGGGATACTCAACTCAACCGGAGTATATTCCTGACTCCCTTGGTGGTGGTGGGAGGGCCGCACATATATACTCACACAGCTCTTGGCTTTTCACACTTTATATAACGCTTTTTGCGGCTTGAGGAGAATCGGGATCACAGCACATTGGTTCGGCTCTTCGTGACAGTGGGGCGAAGGGATTGCGGTTGGGATCGCTCTCACGCACTGCGTCATATGTTTTGCCTCAAACCACTTGAACCACACCCTGGGCAAACGGTGCACTTTTGAGACTGTGAACGTTAGTGACGGAAGTTAGTGTCTTTACAGTCCCCAGAGAAACCCTGTTCAGTCCTCACTAGCGACTTGACTTGTTCACTCTTATTTTGAGAAAATAATGATTCCAACGAACAAAGCAGTTATAGAAGTGTGCAAAGTGCACATGATTTCATCTTTTAAACATTTACAACAGCGTTGTGAGCACAAAGGGAGAAATAAAATGTTTTCACAGGGTATACATTTTCGTGAGCACCGTGCCGTGATTGGCTGAAAAATGACAACATCTGGCGGAAGTTAACGAACCGGAAGTCCTGACTTTTCAATCGTTTGGGGGTACCCTGACAGCGGATTCTACCGTTATCAGTAGATAAGATCGCAGTTATCACGTTGTCATCAGCAGGACTTTTTCGTCTCAGTATGGCCCTGCTCTGCAGACTCCATTGTTCCAAGACGCAAAAAACAAAAAACATTAGCCAGGAATAAGCAGTACAAGCTACACACAAGCTCAGAGTCCAACTCTACAGTACGAGCTCACGATCCATCACAACATGATGTTCGGAAAAAAAAAGAAAAAAAAAAAAGAGCGGTCCTCCAGGTGCATGTGTAACTCAGGTTCCGTCCGTTCTACTAGGAATGAAGGAGGAATAAAAGTGGCTAAAAGTGTTTTGTGTCTTGTCTCACCAGAACCAGCACACATCTCTCAATCTGAAGGAGTCTCTCTATGTGGGCGGAGCTCCCGATTTCAGCCGGCTAGCGAGGGCCGCCGCGCTCAAGGACGGGTTCAAGGGCACCATTCAGAAGGTGAGAGTCTAATACACACTGTGAACACTCCATTGTGTACTCTCTCTCTCTCTCTCTCTCTCTCTCTCTCTCTCTCTCTCTCTTCTCTCTCTCTCTCTCTCTCCTCTCTCTCTCTCTCTCTCACACACACACACACACCACTGTGTCTCATTCACTGGTAAATACAATAAAAGTAATGGAATGCGAGGACAAGGTCGCGGTACACAGACCTTCATCAGATTGTTACCCAGATAAAATCTCTGTACCGAAACATTGTTTTTATTTCCCTGCACTCAATAACAGGGGCGGATGTAACATGTCCCATCTGGGGGGGGGGGGGGGGGGGGGGGGGGGGGGGGGGGCAAGAGAACATGTTGGAGGGGGACTTTTATTAGTCAAGTAAAGCATCAATAATAACATCAGTTGTTGTTGAAGTTGCAACAGACACGCAGCATGCATAAAGCTAAAGGTCTGACTCAGAGAGTTTTCTGTTTTCAATGATGAAATGCTGTTGGTTTAGTGGTGACACAGCTGTAGTTAGTTAGTAGCAGTAGTAGTGTTTCACATCATTTTAAATATAGGCAATTTAATTTGAAATACCTTGGGTTGTTTTGCATGCCATCATGTTTGCTGGGGCAGACTGGGCATTTAGGGCGGCATACCCCCCCATGCCCATGCCTAGATCCGCCCTGCTCTATAAGAGGGTCAGCCTGTGGGTCATTGTCTGGGGATAATCTCACAGACCTCACCATATTGGCTGTGCACAACACCAGCATAAACATATAGCATAGGGCAGGGGTCAGCAACCAGCGGCTCAGGAGCCGCATGCGGCTCCAGAACACAGCCCTAGTGGCTCAGTGGCTGTAGCATTATTACACACACACTGGGGTGATCCACACCAAAATTATAATAGTTGCGCTGTCTGACAGTTACCAGTTAAAGTAGCACTTGGCCATGTCAAAAAAGCCCAGCAGTTATCAGAGGTGGAGCTTTCAATCTGAACCAGCCATTTTCAAAGGTTTACTCAGTTTACTGTCATTAATATACCTTAGGGATGTTGTGTGGACTAGACATGGAGTTCTGTAAAACTCCTTTATTTTTTTTTTAGAAACTCTCAACTTCTCATTTCCGAAGAAAGGTTGTGTTTGACCATGTTAATGATTTTTCTTTGACAACCTTTT
This sequence comes from Benthosema pterotum, assembly GCA_039105355.1. Lineage (NCBI taxonomy): Eukaryota > Metazoa > Chordata > Actinopteri > Myctophiformes > Myctophidae > Benthosema > Benthosema pterotum. The sequence goes on from CM076968.1 coordinate 46,529,924, forward strand.
TTTCTGAGAGTGTGCAAATGGAACCAAATGGACCCGCCAGGGTCCATTTGGTTCACATTTGCACACTCTCAGGAAAAAAAAATTAAATGCGGCTCCAGACAGATTTTGAATTTAATTTTGGGTTGAAAATGGCTCTTTCAACATCTTGGGTTGCCGACCCCTGGCATAGGGGATGTGGAAACCTCACCCCAAATTCGAGTCACACATAATGGACAACTGATGTTCTTTTCCTGTGATAGACTGTCCATTTATAGGTGTGCAAATATTCTTCTCTTCTACAGTGCCCCCTTAACAGTACAGTATTATGTAATCTAACCATCTTAGCATGTATGTGATGTAAATATATTCATTGCAATGTAGGCGGCGGGCGGCGGCACACGCTGTAGTAGTCACAGTTATTCTGTTTTATGCCCACATAATGTTAAGCTGCAGGTTAGTGAGGTAGTATCCGTTGCAGTCAGGCCAGGGGCGGATGTAACATTTCCCAATTTGGGGGGCAGGAGAAAATGGTATGGGTGCGACTTCATCGGGCGATGAAGTCGCACCCATACGGTTACGGGACTTGTATTAGTAAAGTAAAGCATCAATAATAACATCGGTTGTTGTTGAAGTTGCAACAGACACGCAGTATGCATAAAGCTAAAGGTCTGACTCAGAGAGTTTTCTGTTTTCGATGATGAAATGCTGTTGATTTTGTGGTGAGACGATTGTAGTTAGTTAGTAGCAGTAGTAGTGTTTCAAATACTTTTAAATAAAAGCACTGAAATGTCTTGGGTTGTTTTGCACGCCATCTGGGCATTTAAGGGGGCATTTGTCCCCCCATGCCCATGCTTAGATCCGCCCCTGAGTCAGGCATAGATCCAGTACCTCTCAATGAATGCTGTACCTCATTATACTACAGCATGGTATTGTAAGCTTGTAGATGATGTCCTGGGTGTGTCTTGGTGCCGTCTTAGACATTTTTCGTCCACTCCACAGTCAGTTCTGTGGACCTGCTCTACTGCATTTTGCCTTGCAGGCTTACAGCGCAGGGGCGGATGTAACATGTCCCATTTGGGGGGGGGTAACATGTTGGAGGGGCAAGAGAAAATGGTATGGGAGCGGCTTCATCGCCATTTTCGGTTACGGGACTTTTATTAGGCAAGTAAAGCATCAACAATAACATCAGTTGCAACAGACACACAGCATGCATAAAGCTAAAGGTCTGACTCAGAGAGTTTTCTGTTTTCAAAGATGAAATGCTGTTGGTTTAGTGGTGACACAGCTGTAGTTAGTTAGTAGCAGTAGTAGTGTTTTACATCATTTTAAATATAAGCACTTAATTTGAAATATTTTGGGTTGTTTTGCATGGCATCGTGTTTGGAGGGGGTGCAGACTGGGTATTTAGGGGGGCACCCCCCCCCATGCCCATGCCTAGATCCGCCCCTGTTACAGCGTGTGGGGGGGTGGACGGGACACTGGCTAATAATAGAACACACAGAGTTTTTTTGATGTCCTTCCATTCTGCTATTCTCAGATCTTTTCCCTGACAGACTTCCAGTTCTTTTTCTCACTCGTTTTTTTTTTCCTCTCTCTCTTCCCTCCCCCAGCTCTCTTCTCTATCTTTTAGACGCCAGAAATAAACCCACACTGCAACAAAGACAGGATGTTACTGTGAGGACAGAACTTGTCATTAGCGGCTCTGGTTGTGGCACACTAAACTTTTACTTGGTGACAGTTCCAAGTGGAGGAATCAAAGCCCTAAATGTGTAGTCGGTCTCTAACGCTCTGCGCACACACTCTGAGGGGAATGGAATTGTAAAGAAAGTCGAGATGAATCCTCGTCCCTTGATGTCCAAAACATGCGTGTGTGTGTGTGTGCGTGTGTGTGTGTGTGTGTGGTTGGGGGGGGGGGGGGGGGGGGGGGGGGGGGGGGTGTCAGGGGCGGATCTAGGCATGGGCATGCATGGGGTGGGGGACAATGGCCCCCTAAATGCCCATTCTGCCCCACCAAACACGATGGCATGCAAAACAACCCAAGATATTTCAAATTAAAATGCCTATATTTAAAGTGATTTTAAACACTACTACTGCTACTAACTAACTACAGCTGTTGCACCACTAAACCAACAGCATTTCATTGTTGAAAACAGAAAACAGAGTCAGACCTTTAGCTTTATGCATGCTGCGTGTCTGTTGCAACTTCAACAACAACTGATGTTATTATTGATGCTTTACCTAATTGATGGTTTACCTAATAAAATTCCTGTAAAAGAAAATGGCGATGAAGCCACCCCCATACCATTTTTATCCTGCCCCCCAATTGGGAAATGTTATATCCGCCCCTGGAGAGAGAGTGTGTGTGTGTGTGTGTGTGTGTGTGTGTGTGTGTGTGTGTGTGTGTGTGTGTGTGTGTGTGTGTGTGTGTGTGTGTGTGTGTGTGTGTGTGTGTGTGTGTGTGTGTGTGTGTGTGGTGTGTGTGTCTTTGTGTGTCTTTGTGTGTCTGTGTGTGTGAGTGCGTGTGTGTGTGTGTGTGTGCGCGTGCGTGTGCATACGCGTATTGGGTGTGTAATTTCCGACCGTACTTTGCTGCATGTTCAAAGAGGGGAAAATGTGCATTTATATGTAAAACGTGTTTCGGCTGAATCCATACAGCTACACTGTGATGCATGGTTTTTACACTGATCTCTGTCCTCAGGGTGTCTTCTGTGTAGTGGCATTATTATAATAGCGCTGGGGTCCGGGGGGTTGGGGACCCCCGTGGGGCCTGGGTACAACGTGATGGCTTCCGTTGGAAAAAAAGAAATGCAGCCTAGCTTCCTTTTTTTGTTAGATTTTACTCGCAGAAGGGGGCACGGTGGCACAGCGGTTAGTGCTGTCGCTTCACAGCTAGAAGGTCCTGCTGGGTTCACTTCCCGATAGGGGCGCTGCTGTGGGTGCTGGCGCTGTGTCTCCTCCGTGTCATCAGTGCTCATGCCCAAGGCGGGGTTGGCGAATGGGCATTTCTGTGTGGAGTTTGCATGTTCTCCCAGTGTCCCTAGGGTAGATACCCTCACAAAAACGTGCTGTAATCTGGGCTCTAAACTACCTCCCCCTGACCAGCCGGGGCGCCAACCAGGGAAACTCCCCCTGTCAGGTGAAAAGAAGGCAGCTTGGACTCCTAATGCATTGAAGGAAGCATGAGGCAAGTCCGCTGCCTCCCCAGGTTGGTGGAGGGTGTGTAGAGCCCAGGATCACATTAGGAATTGGCACTGGGTGAAAAAATGGGTTACAAAAAATTGTGGGATAAAAATATATAGGGGAAAAAAAGATTTTACTCGCAGAGTGTGCAAAAACGGTCTATTCGGTTCCGTTTGTAAACTCTCGGAGATGAATTAACGCCAGGCTTCACGGTGGTGACTCAAACAGGCGCCCGTGTGCACTTATATTTGCCGCGGGGGTTGTAAACTTGTGCCGCGTGACGTATAAGATAAGATCAATATGATAGGAAGGGCGGAATCGGTCTTCACGGCGAGCTGTAACATAAATATCAAGCAGTGATAGCAGCGCGGGGGCATTTAGCATCCAGGCACGCTACCAGCAAAAATCATTTGAGTCCGTTTTGGCTCCAGACGTGTCAAATTTGACATGTAGAAGCACACATAGTGTAGTAATGATAGCCCAGTAGGGGGTAACTATACATAACAGCGATTCGATAGGTATCACCATACAATGTTGACGACACGATATATGGAAGATATTGGTTCGTTCTGGCGATATGATACGATTTGATTCAATGATCTAAAATTGATGAAGTAACTATTAATTCAATATTAATTAAATATGTGAGACCCATGTGGATAGTGCGTTTTTTTTATAGAAAATGTATTATAATGGATATAAATAAGTAAAAACAGTGATCTGGCATATACTGTAGATGGGCATTGTATTTGAACACATGGTGTATTTTTCTTCTTAATTGTTTAATACAGTGCGACAACTACTTAGTATTTGTCTTGATTTGATATCGCTTGAAAATAGCTATAATACAACGTCAAACCTTACAATACGATATTTTCTGTTTACAACAATATATCACTACACGCCTATCCAGTAGTATCCCGAGTTTCTGATTCCACATCATATTGTCTGTCCACGAGAATTATAAAACTTGAAGTAATGTCGATCACAAGCGGACACAGTTGGTGACGCTGCCTCCTGTCTTCCTCTCAGATCACCCTGATGGGCACGCCCATCCTGCGCCAGGACAACGCGCTGCAGTCCAGCAACGTGGCAATGTTCCAGGGACACCCCTGCTCCCAGGAGCCCTGCCACAACGGAGGACGCTGCAACCCCCTGCTGGACACCTACGAGTGCATCTGCCTCAACGGCTTCTCTGGGGGACACTGTCAGAACGGTAAGCAACACATACGCATCCCCACTCCTTAATACGGTTAAATCCTCGGGCCTTTCAGCTGCAGAGACCGTTTCAAGGCGACGAGGCACTCCACCTGTATTGTGCAGTTAGCAATGCATGTATTCAAAAGAACCTTCGGACGATCGCCTACCGCTGTAGCTCTGTCTGCGGTGCAAATGAATTATTATTGCCTTAGAGATGTACTGTGGACATGATAAAATAGTCCCCCCCCCCATCCTGTGTTTTCTAGATATCGAGAACTGAAAACAAACATTACCATGGTGAAACACAACTTGATGACATCATCAAGTTGTGTTTCACCATGTTTATTTGGTTGAACGGATATAACAGATGGAATTCGAAGTAGTGGAAATGACGATTTTAAACTGTAAAGAAACAAAGGTAAGCATTCAAAACAAAGTACAATATTCAACAGAAACAAACTTAACAATCATGCATGAACTGAAGAGAAAAAACACAGGCAACAATGACGATCAAGTACTTAACTCAAATAATGCATAAACATAAGAAAAACAAACCAAACAACTAGCGGTGGAAGTAACTCCAAGTGAGTTCCTTTTAAGTCTGTCTATAATTGGAGCACACCTGCACTCATTTGAGTAGAGGGAGGAGGAAGACTGTTGGCACACTATGAGCTGGAAAGTGTGAAAAGAACACTCTCGCTCTGTGTCACGTGACGTTTTTGGCAGGTAGTGGACGGGAACGAAGCTCCATCCAGGCTTGAGAATACTGTGATGGCCAGCTTCTTGGAAAAAAAGCTTGGTTTTCATACAGTGGTCTGGGGACCATCAGTGGTCCTTGAGAGGGTTCCAGGTGGTCCCCAGCTAAGTTGGTTAACCAGATGAAAAGTTGGTTAGCCAGATGTAAGAATGAAACCAAATGGACCCGCAAGGGTCCATTTGGTTTCATTTTTACGCTCTCAAGAGTTATAATATTCACCATCTAAATTAGCACCACCAGCTCAATGTTTGCCTGTTTTGTTTGTGAAAATCCAGCCTGTGTTTGTGGACAAAACCAAAATAAATCTTTAGTTTTGGGTCTGTGGGGTGAAAATGTTGTCAAATGGTGGTCCGCGGTTAAAACGCTAAATAAATAGTGGGCCATGGGATTGGAAATTCACACTGGGATCAGAAATTCACACTAGCGCCCCTTTGATGACCAATCAAAAAGACATCGCATGACACACGTTTTTTCACGCTCATTTTCAATTTCACACACTGCAGGTGTGCTCATACCCTCCTCTAGCTCCTCCCACAGGGGACTGAACTACGAAGGAATTTATAACATATTGTTGTGTGTAGAGGCTGCCTGGGGATCAAAATGCACAGAGACAGTATGTACGTGTTGTACTTCAGTAGACTAGGATCCATGAGTAAACCTAACCTCAGTCTGATACAATTACTATCAAAAATAACAATCTGTCACTGACAACTGTAGGATCAGGTAAGCAATGAACAATAACCCTCAGCCTGCCTCAGCATGGGTTTTCTGTCTTGTAGTCTTTGTTCTTGCTTTTTTTTAAGCTCTATATTCTATATTATTTTTGTTTTTGCTGTGTTTGATGTTTTGCTGTTATGTTATATTATATATTTGTTTACATTGTTTGAAAGAAGCCAAACAAAAAGAGCGTTTTACTCTTATGTATCTGCATGTGCACTCTTTCAGCTCCAGGGGGGGGGGGGTCCGTATCTCACGGTGGGGACAAGCAGAAACGTGCTTCGCAGAAGCTTCCACGTGCACCACAGATCGGACGTTCTGTAGGCCAATCATCAGAGAAAATTTGAACGTCTGATTTCTCACATCAGTAACAGGGGCGTTTTTGCCATTAGGCGGACTTGGCAGTTTCCTGGGGCACTGGGGGGGGGGGGGGGGGGGGGGGGGCTGTAGAAGGGGGGGGGGGTATATCCATTGGGGGGATATATTTTATCCACCTAGTAAGTTCACCCAGTTTGTTCTATAGTCCTTTATTTGACCAGTGGCGGTCGCCAATTTCATTCAGAGAAATATGTCACTGTTTTACGTTGCAATGCTGGCTATCATGGAACGAATGAAATTCATTGGTAAGGAAGGCTCCAGGGAAAATCTTGCCTGGGGTTCTGAATTGCTTAGAAACGCCACTGGTCAGTAAAGTTCCTTTGAATGGAACTGAGTACTGGAAGTTCCTGGAAAAGACACAATACTGTGATTGGCCAGTAGTAGTAGTCACTTGAGCAGTGTGCCTTAGCTTCCGCACTTTCCGACGCAGTCATTTCCCCTTTCCTCTGGGACCACTAGAGATAACATTTCCATCAAGTACGGTCCGATAGCATATGCAAGGAGGTGCGCTTTGACTCACTGAGCAGCACTGACAGCCCGTCATAAAACAACTCCCACCACAGTACATCGCACCACTAGTCCACCTGAAGTACAGAAGGACTCTCATTAGTGCCACACACGTGGCAGCACACGTTTTTTCAGGGGTGGCTGTCAAGTGAACTCAGTTTTATTTGTATAACACAATTAGTTTCCGTTTGGAAAGTTCCGGAGTTATGGAGGTCACTGGAATTAAAATGTTGTGTGTATGCGGTTTTCAAGGCAGTGAGAGATAAAGCAGAGATAAGGTCTGACAAGTATTCAGGAGCTAAGCCATTAAGAGCTTTGTAAACATCAAGTACTTTGAATTCAATTACGGATGTCGTACAGGGAGCCAATTAAGTGATTTTAGTGTGGGAGTAAATGTGGTGGGCTATTCTTGTCCCGGTAAAAAACTCACCGTCCACAGCGTTTTCTCACAGTCAGACTGAGACCAGAGAGGAGGATGTCTTCATTTTGGAGATGTCTGTAAAGACGATAAAACTCTGTGTGGGATCCATACCAACACAGAGGTTTCACCACCTTCAACTATTTAAAAAAATATAGTAAAAAAGGCAAAGAAGTTGGGGATAGCTTGGATGATGGGTGGTGGATGGTGGATGGATGATGATGGATGGATGATGGATGGATGGATGGGTGGGTGGATGGATGGGTGGATGGATGGATGAGTGGGTGGATGGGTGGATGGATGGATGGATGGATGGATGGATGGATGGTTGATTGCATACTTTCCATGTCGTATTGTAACTGAGTTACAGTAGTGTAGTAGGCATACACTGTTTCAATGAGAAGTCCAGAATCACACATTTTAATTGGCAAAAAAACAAATTGACACTGTAGATTACTATAGTCTATAGTAATGGCCATTTTGATCTTTATGTTTGACTGTTTTGTCTTCTCTGAAATCCAGCCTGGAATTGTGGACAAAATGTCATCAAGTGGTGGTCCTTGGCTCAAATGCTGAATAAATAGTGGGCCCGGGTGTCAAAAAGGTTTAAAACCAGTGGTCTACACTATAGACTAGTGGAAAATTATTCAACTATGAAACCATCAATTCGACTACCAAAAAACATGTTTGGTTAATGCCCTAATCTATTCTATTCTAATCTATTCTTGTGTTTATGAAGTTCACCAGTCATCGTACAGATCGCACCCAGTCATTTCTGGCGTCTGGGTGTTGTTTGTTGGTGTGAAAAGATCCACGGCGGTAATTTGCAGAACAGCTGTGAATGACTGTGAAAGCAGCAATACTTCACTTCTACAATAAGCACAGCCTCTTATTGTCTTGTCTGTGCCAAAGTTTCATCACACGCTCTCCAAGCCATGCTGCCGGATATTTGTTTCTCTGCATATTATATTTGGAGGAGATAAAAAAATAATAATAATGAGGTTCGGTGCATGTTATTGTGTTGCTGTTATTGCGGGCTATATGCTCTGCAGGGGCGTAGTCGTCAATAAGAGGCCTTGTCTCTGTGTGTCCGCTGTTTAGTCTGAGCAATTTACTGCAAATGAACCAGTCATGAACTTAATCTGCTCATGAAGGTTAATCAGGGAGAACAGTGAAAAAGACAGCTTGTACAATAGATGCTGCTGTTTTCACTGCTGTAATTTCTTTTCTTTATTTTAAATAAGGCTGTCAGCATTAACTGGTTAATCGCGAGTTAACTCAGCCATGGGTTAATTTGATTTAATTTAATTTATTTAGTGCGTGATTAACTCGCAGTAAAAACAAAATAAGTCAAGTGGGTCCATTTGGTTCAATTTCGCCAAATGCATGTAAATACTTTATTACTTAGCCTACTTCATTACTTGCATCACTTGAGTTAATTTAAAACAAGTCTAAACAATTAAAGAATGTAGAAAGCATTCGCAAAATGTACATGTTCAGTGTTCGCTCCTGGTACCAGCTTGGAATTGTGGGCAAACTCTTTAATTTAGGTCTGGAAGTCTGAATAAATGTCATCGAATGGTGGTCTGTGGCTCAATCTTGAAAAACACTCATTTAAGGTACATTTTAGGACCGAAAATATGCAATGGAATTGCGATTGATCAAAGATTAACTACAGTATGGCTGACAGTATGGGCAATCATGCTTTTAATCGCAAATAAATATTTTAATTGACTGACAGCTCTAGTTTTGAATAGCAATGATTCATGGAAGTTGAGGCAAACTGCTGGACTGATAGACAGACAAACAGCAGCAGATTTCTAATGCATACAGTACTGCCAGTCGGCCACAGAAGGCCCTACACGCAGTTTTATCCTCGCAATGTTTATGCTGAATTCATGATTTAGAAGTGAATATACACAGCATAATGTGCGCGTGTGTGTGTGTGCGCGTGCATGTGTTCGTGCATGCTTGTTTGTGTGCAGCCTTGCTGGCGTATAGTGTGTATATATAGGGCTATGCAGCGTACATGTATACAGTACTTTCAGATTAAACCAGTGCTCATGAAAGCAACGCCTCAACAAACGACTCAATGGAATATTGATGTAGTGCTTCTTTTTCTGGAGTTACACTGCTCTTTCATCATCCGCATGTCACGGCTAGACGTGCTCACTCACTCCCTAGTGCTCTCTCTCTCTCTCTCTCTCTCTCTCTCTCTCTCTCTCTCTCTCTCTCTCTCTCTCTCTCTCTCTCTCTCTCTCTCTCTCTCCTCTCTCTCTCTCTCTCTCTCTCTCTCTCTCTCTCTCTCTCTCTCAGATACACACACACACACACTATTGACCTTCGACGTGCGACAGGCCAGGCCTTTCACGTTAATTAAAACTGCAAACGTATGAAACCCTCGCCCACGTTGGCCGCGCACAAGCGCACCATCACCACCCCCCTTTAGGGCCTTTAGCCCTAATGACGGAGGCGTGTTCTTCATCGATCTCAATGATCTAATCTCTTTGAACGCCTTCCCCCTCTCCTCCCCTCTCCTCTCCTCTCCTCCCCCTCTCCTCTCCCTCCCCGCAGCCATCTACGAGAAGTCGGCCGGAGAGACGGAGGCCATTGCCTTCGACGGCCACACCTTCATCGAGTATCACAACGCTGTCACCAGGAGGTAAGAGCAACCCAACCAACCATAATCTTAGACATTTTACTAGTAAAAGCACCAAAGTACTTTGTTTGGAAAGGTGAAATTACTCATCATGCAGAATGGCACATTATTTTGGTGAAACTTTTAGTTTTTTCCATTGGTGTAGCGAAGATGGTTTAGACAAGCATTGATCTGCTATTTTTCAAACAGATGAAGTGTAAAAAGAAGCCTTAATTGGTTCAATTTATGTTTCGCAATGATAATCTACAAATTAACAACAATGAAAGCTGTCAAATAATAAATCCCTTTCAGAGGGAACATAATCACTTTGTCTCTGTCAGGTGGAAACCTGTAAGTGAACAGCCGAAGTGAACAATTAATGTCCAAAAAGGGTTCGTTTTCAGGATTGTTTTTTTTTTAAAGTAGCACACGTCCACGCTCAAAGCTGAGCTTCGAGCTGCTTTTGACACTGTAGTGCAGTGTGATAATGTAATGTAATGATAATGTAATGTAATGTGTGATAATGTAGGGCAGTGGTTTGCAACCAGTGGTCCCCAGCTAAATGATGGTAACCAAATGCACCCTTATGGATCTGTAACTTTTGAGAGTGTAAGATGAAACCCGACACTCTCAAGAGTTATAAGAATTATATTTAACATCTTAATTACTTAATTTTCAAGGATCAACACAATTACAAAATGTAGAAAAGATGTTTTTTTTTTTTAACAACGTTTTGCAAGTCATCTCTCCTAGATTGTGGACAAAAACTTGAAAATCCTTAGCCTTAGCCTTGGTGGTGTGCTGCTAAACTGCAGAATACTGCAGAATAGTAGGCCCTGGTATGAAAATGGCAGAAAACCAATGACACAAAAAAGTTAGAATACAGAGACGAGTTTTCTGTCTGACAGGACAGCAACGACCCGCTCCAGCGCTGTGGTTGGGACAGTATCATACCCGCCAGCGCGGTCGTAATAGTTATTAGCTAAATGACTGCCGTCGATCCATCTCTTCCTCCCAGCCGAGCCGCGAGGTGACATTGTTGATTAAAATCACAAGTGCCGGGGCTTCGGGGTGAACACTAAGTGCTGCTGGATTAATAAATCCATCGTTTTTTTTCCTCCTCTCTCGGCATGTTGCTATCTAAGCATCAGCCCATCACGCGCCGTCACTTGCGAGAACAAGCGTGCTTGCATAGTAATGCCGACAGAGAGACAGTGATATACTGTAGTTTAGAGGTGACATTGGCGTCAATGTTTTTTTTTTTTTTTATGTGGAGAAGAGATTTCCCAAACGTGTTTGTGGGCAGGGAGAGAGAGGACACTGCTGGGCCCTGATTATAATGATTTTATTGATCATATATACGTTAATTACCATGTTTTCATTGTGATAGGGATAAAAAGAGAGTCATTTATATTTATACTCTGTGTTTTACTGGTCCAGTCCAGGTGGATTGATGGGTCATTAGTGAGTGAACATACTAAGCGTACTGAGAGCACTTAGTGCCGTGTGAAGCGCTCAGATGGCTGGGCTGCAGCAGACACCGTACCATGGTGCCTTGTAGACATTACTCAGGGAAATAAGGAATATATAAAATAATTCAGAGTTGATGGAATGCACCTACAAGATTACAACATAATTGCAGAAGTAAAAATGAAAAAATATATCTAAAGCTCAGAAAAGGGTCGCACAGTGAAACATGCTGAGGTCGTTGTGAGTATTGCAACATTATACATTATCAAAGGTATAGTAAGTGATTTGGGTCATTTGGACACCCCCAGTGACACGATGTGCACATGCACACACTCTACAGTGAGGGGAATTGCAACAGTAGGGAGGATTAGCCCAAAAACGGAGAAATAAATTACAGTATTTGAATTGCTATTGTAAGTGAAATCACTTGCTATAGCATTATGTTCATACTGTATACTAAACCATTAGCACCGAACCAAAAAGATCCATTTGTCTCAGCGTTACTTTCGGAAGACACACTGATGTACGGCAACTTTAATCTAGTTGTGGCTGTAGGAAGAGAAGAAAGCGTGGCTGAGTGTGTCTGACTGCTAATGAGGCATCTCTCCCTCAATATATATATATATATATATATTATATAATATATATATATATATATATATATATATATATATATATATATATATATATATATATATAATATATATATATATATATATATATATATATAGCACAGTTATGGGGCTGGCTGGCGTCAGTGCCATGCCTGCAGGTTGGCATAAGAACAAAATGATTATGTGATGATGCTGAAAGAGACATCAAACATACGCTTCTATAGCTGCATGCCTGGTAGCGTTTCACACAAACACTCTGGGTGTGAAAGCGAGGCCAACATCGTGTGTACATGTGCTTTGTGCATGCACGACACGTACGCTTAGTACACAGTACACACACGTCGCACACACATGTACGGACAGTGTGTGTACATAATGCACACACACAAACAACTGTTCGGTCTTCGAGTCCGTCCGCCTGTGTTTCCATGTATTTGATTTCTAAGCTTTCAGTAGGATTGTGTTTTTGAGCCTGCCGTGATCTTGAAAGCATTTACTAGTCGTCAATTAATTGTCATGTGAAGAATTGTAATTAGCAAGGGAAATTCCAGCCATTTTTTTTTTTTCCTGAGAGCGTACAAATGGTACAAATTTATACGCTCTCAGAAAAAAAAAAGTCCTGAAAGAAGAATCATTAACATGGTGAAAGACTTGATGATGTCCTCAGGTTGTGTTTCACCATGTTAATGATTTTTTTTTTTTTTTTGTTCAGACTTCCATTTCTAAGAAACACAGAAACCTTTTATTATTTCCACACAACATCTTTAAGATATATTAGTGACATAGAAAATGGGTGGAATTCCCCTTTAAGTGATGTACCGGTAATTGTGTTTAGGGCCGTTTCACACTATATAGAGAATGTTACAAACAAAATTACCTTTCCATCTGAAGTCTATAATAGAGTACACTGTGAATGTGCTGTGATTTGTTCTGAAGATACAATTTTCGCTGCTATCTAAACAGAAGGAAGAAATACCTTTGAAAATGTATGAACACAATGTATGTATACACAAAAGAATGTAAACAACTCTCGAGAGGATTGTGGCAAAAAAATAAATAATTGTGATTATCTCAAATAGCTGCAATCAGGGCGATTATGTGAAATAGCTGTGGGGACAGGCCTATACCTGTCGCGGTCTGTCTGTCTGTCTGTCTGTCTGTCTGTCTGTCTGTCTGTCTGTCTGTCTGTCTGTCTGTCTGTCTGTCTGTCTGTCTGTCTGTCTGTCTGTCTGTCTGTCTGTCTGTCTGTCTGTCTGTCTGTGTAAACTGTATAAGCGTCCCTACTGCCCTGGTCTGTCTCTGTCTCTGTCTTTGTCTCGTCTCACATCAATGTCCCCACTGTCTCTCCTTTCCACCCAAGCCAACTGACCAATGAGATTCCAGAGTAAGTACAGTAGATATCCACCCCTGGGTGTTATTTTCCTCCCATCGGCTTTGGATGAAAGCCTAACTAACAACAACGTCAACCTCCACCCAAAAAAAAACAAAATATATATCATTTTTTGATAGTTAACCAAGTTAACGAGATCACATTCCGTTTTTTTTTTCCTCCTCCCTCTCCACATTTTCATAACTCCATCTGCGTCAGCCCTGAGACATCTGCCATCTGTACCATAAAAAAAAAGTTAAGATTTTTATATTCCAGCGCTGTACCCCATCATTTAATTTGACAGGCTTTATTCTTCTTTTTCGGACGTCAACGGTGTCATTTGAAGCCCCATTGTCTAACATAAAAGCGCGAAAGCATGTCTGTCTGAATGCATGATAAGCATTGTGTTCAAACCCCCGAGAAAATGGATCGTTCCGAGAAAAAGGCGGCAATAATTTATGCATGGTTGTAACTCTTCTCCCGTTACAGAATGAATAGCCGCCCACCCTGCGCTCTCGGTACACTGAATGATATCGCCTGTGGTGTTGAATATGAATGAGACCCCTTCATAACTGTAAGAGGTTATTGAAAAAGAAAAGTTTGAGCACCTTGCACTGCATCAATCCCCCGGTTCTGTCTGCCACCACCGCTAGGGGAAAAAAAATACCTCTCTTTTTTTTTGCTTTGACATATAAGGCTAATTTATAATTTGTCGAAGGGCTGTGTGATGAAAAGGGAAATATTATGAGCTGCAGAAAGGTGTCTACGCAAAAAGCATGAAGGTGCTTATAGTTGTGCAAAAATATTACATTCGATAATAAACGGGTGATTTACCCGTTTTCTTAACCCATTTCGTCCAGACATTGTAGATTCTACAAAACATTCGCCCTGAAAGAACATACTGAAAGATTTGTGCTGCATTCTTACATTCTCCTAAAAATAGCAGGCTATTTTTCAATGAAAGTACAGTACCACAAATACAGTACAGAATGGTAAATATGGAAAGTAATATTCCCGATAATTTGCTTGGTTAGTAGGCTGGCCTCAGCCTCATGCCTTATAAACTAAAAAGAAAAGAATTCAGAATTCTCTCAGTATGAACTGAGCTGCCAGAGTCTCTCTCTCATGTCGCCGTTGCCAGTTCTCTGTAACTGTAATTGTGAATAATTACAGTTATGCCTCTCAGCTGTAAGAGGAGGCAGCAGTGACATGTTAATCGCGGATTTGTCTCGCAGTCATGGAATAGATAGACCTCAAACTCCAATCTCTCTCCCTCTCCTCTCTGAAAGCGGGGGTTAGAGAGCCGCACACTAGCCGCAGGCGTCCATCTCACTGTCCTAAAGCGGAGAGAGGACAGCGCAGGCGAATCCTCCTCCTTGGAAACAGACTGTACCCAAAGCCGAGTGCGTGTCACATCCAGTAACGACCGCAGCGCCACAATTGAAAATGAGCAACGACTCGGTCAACCGCTGCTTTGGCAGAACACTCTGAGCGGAGTGGCCATCCAATGAACCTGATTTGAACTCCGTGGTGGAAATAAACGAATTCCTTTTAAGCCCTTAAAACCGGGAAAAGGCTCCGTTATCGTTTTCGACTTGCTTTCGCGCTGGCTGTTCAAAAACAGCCGGGATGTACACCTGGGTGAAGTTAGCACCCCATGATTTTTCAAAATTTGTGAAAAAAAAATATATATAAAAATGGGCTCATCTTTTAGTGCTCGCCAGGGTGGAATCTGTGCCGCTGAAATCGGTATTTGTGCTGCTTTTATTGATTTTATATTAATATTTATTTGCAATATGAGCTGTTATCAGCTTTATAGGGTGCAGATTGACAAAGCTCAGGACCTATAACTTCAAATATCTCCAGAATGGTAGCAGCAGAAATTTTGACATTTACGGCACAATTCAGCACACATGGAGCACCATTTATATATATATATTTCGAAATTTGAAAAATCATGGGGTGCCAACTTCAAGCACCTCGGCTCTACGATACAAGCTCGTGCCACGTCACTTTGTTGCCCGCTGCCAGTGCCAGCCTGTACATCTGGCATTTTTGGGGGAGAAAATCTTGCAAAATGTGAGAGCTACGGATCTAGAAAGCATTGTGTGGAATGGGCCTCTAGTCTTAATGGGTTAAGAGCCCATTAAGAGCCTAGTGAGGGCGGCGTGTCCAGCAGTAGCCCCTGGGTTAATGTGTCTGTTCCTACTTACAGCACAGCCCTCCATGCTTCTTCATCCACCTCCTCCCCTCTCTCTCCTCTCCGCAATCTCTTTAATCTTCAGGTCAATTGGTCGATTTTGCTCATGCCCCATTATCGAACTGACCAATCATATTCGGCCATTTCTCCCCGGCGGTACCAAGCTTGACCCCGTTTTCCGTCGATTGCCCCACTTCTTCACTTCGTCCGCCGATGCAGCCGCTTCAATCTCTGCGTGACATGTGATAATTGGCACTGCGGGCACAAGCCGCGCAGAAGCATCATTTTTAATGGAGCCGTCCAATTACCGAACACTAGCCCATTTTGATCTGACAATATTAAGTAGATTCTACAAAACATTCGCTCTGAAAGAACATATAATGCTCAAAGATTTACACTGGCGTTTTTCACGATTTCCTCAAAAATAGCAAGGTTTATTGAAAAGAGGTTAGGAAGCGAAGTAGGCGGAGTCTTCTATGGTGGCGTCCACATTGATCCATGGCAGGAAACGGACATGCGCAACTACTGTCAGAACCAAAAAGTTTGACGCTGGCAAACCATGCTATGGCACAAGTACTGCGCATGTCTGTTTCCTTCCATGGATCAATGTGGATGCCACCGTAGGGGAGACTCCGCCTACTTCGCTTCCTAACCTCTTGGATAAACCTTGAAAAATAGCAGTGTTCACGGCTCATAGCGCGCCACTCTGTGGCGCGCTATGAGGCGTGAACACCTGCTATTTCAATAAAACTTAAAGCACCCCGTACAGAATGAGCTAGACTAGAAGCAGCCTGTGTGTACAAGGACACGACGCGGACAGCGCATACATGCATGCGCTGCTGCTGCTGTGTATGTAGTCTCAGTGTATCTGCTCTGCAAAATAGGTAATGTCTGTCGGTAAGGATGGATGATGTTGCTCTTGAGGACCTGGAAATGATGTCGCTATAAAGCTTTGATCACATGCAGCCGAGCAGCCGAACTCTACCTCGCCTTGATCCCACGCAGCACACAGGGAACGCGTGGGATCTGTTCTAGGGCAGAAACCCAGCCGGCAGTGGGTTTCCACAGCTCTAGAAGTAAACTCGACAGCCCCCCCTCCTAGTGTGACTCTATAGGGTCACACAGAGTCCTTGCTCCCTTTTCTTCTGGCCTTGTTACCTTGCATTTACCTTGCATGCCCTTGACTCTCTCCTCCCCTGCTCCCCTTCTTTAAGTCCTGAATCACTGGAGAACCCTTCTGACCAGAGGTGAGTCTCCAACGATGCTTTTTAGCTTGTCGGTCCTTCCGCACTGCTAGCACAGTGGTTCCAAACCTGCCTGGACATCTCTAACGACGAGCCCCGTGAATAATTGGCAAAAAACGTTAAAGTTACCTGGTTACGGTGGCGCCTTGTAAATCAACGTTTTTACTACTATACTTGATAGTAAACAGGTGCAAGCTGATTTGTGCCCAACAGATATTGAATCACATTCCTTGGCTTTGTGTAGACAGGAAAGCAGATTTGGATTTGAGCTGCCAGAAAAAGGAAAAAAAAGAAGAAATCCATGGTATTTGTTCTTTAAAGTAGAATTCCACCCGTTTTCATCATTTTACTATGTCAAGAATATACTTTAGAGATGTTGTGTGGACATGATGTCCCCCCCATTCTGTGTTTCCTAGAAATAGTCTGAAAACAATCATTAACGTGATGACATCATCAAGTTGTGTTTCACCATGTTAATGATATTTCTTTCAGAGAGCCTTTTTTTCCTGAGAGTGTACAAATGTATGCTCTCATACATCTGTATGCTCTCAGGGAAAATTTTGAAAATGGGTGGAATTCCCCTTTAAGACCTTGTGCAAAAGATTAAGTAAGTTTTCATGAATCGAACATGGAACACAATCCATGAAAACACGCTCCAGGTGTTTGAAGCCATGCGTGGGTCAGATAGGTGGGCCTCCAAATGCCTTTCGGGGTATTTTTTTTTTTTCTTCAAGTGGGCTCTGGTCCTGCAAAGGTTGTGAACCACTGCACTAGCACCGCCGCTCCAGCGTCCTCCGGCATGCTGCCAGACCCCCCCTCTCTCTCCCCACTATAGCATGCTGCCAGACCCCCCCCTCTCTCTCTCCCCACTATAGCAAGCTGCCAGCCCCCCCCCCCCCCCCCCTCTCCCACTATAGCATGCTGCCAGACCCCCCCTCTCTCTCCCCACTATAGCATGCTGCCAGTCCCCCTCCCCCAAAATCCCTTCCATTCGCTCTCCACGGTGATCCGCTGTATGAACATCTGGATTAAATAGCTCCACAATGATTCATATTCTACAGATTAACACAACAGGTGTATTTGTCAATACGGTAAACAAACTATTTTGGGCAAGAAAAGGGTGTCAAGCGATGCAAAGGAACATACAGGTAAAGGATGACAACAATACAATATGGATAGACAATGGATATACTGTAGTGTGTGTGGAACATGAGTCATTTCCATGCATATTTCAAGCAGGAGCCCTTAGTGTCTACTGTCTAGTGTCTACCTCCCACTTTTTCTGTCTCTTTTATTCATAAGTCTAGCAAGACAGACGTTGGTTCTATCAGAATCCATTGGTTGTGCTGTTCAGATACTGTGACCGGCAGGAATTATAAGTCTTCACTTCATAAAGTTGCTGTTGGGCAGTACCCTTGTATCTCCATATTTCTATGTATTGCGTTATCTTTTTTTTTCTTATTTCTGTAAAGAAAAGCCCTACTTGTGCTGTTGCATGCACAAAAGGAACGTGATGTAATTCATTGTGAGCTTGTAGATCAGCTGTTTTAGAACATTTGGGAAAAGCAACAGAGCTTAACACAAATATTCTTTCATAACTACACATCGGCTCCAATGTAAAATTAGGTTATTTTTCCACTTATACAACATATTTCCCCAGTTACCCAGAAAAGTAACTTGTTTTGGCTATGGGACATACGAGATTTCCTAGCCGACAGTGAACGGTATCAACGACAGTTGGCTCTGTTAGCTGTGTGTGAGCTCTTTTTAAAAAGGATTCTGATTTATCCAGCAAGAAGCAGCAGCATCCTGCTGCCATGCTGTCTCTCTATGCACTGAGCCCTGTGTGTTGCTCTGTTCAGCACTGCCCCCTACAGCTCACAGGGTGGAAAGCACCATGTTGGTAGTCATCATGATTAATCTTTTGTGTACTGAATGTGTTTTGGTGTTTGTTACGAAAACCCTTAGTTAGGATCGTTCAGGGGGTTTTAGGGTTACCAACATGACAATACCACCATAAGGGATACTGAACATTTTCAAAGTACAAATAAAGGACACAACAACAGTTTTAAAGACAAAACTGAAAGCTTTAGTAGTTTCTCAAATGCAGTACAAGTACTTTACATAGGCTCGTTGAAGCACAAAAGGTTAATGTACTCAAGGGCTTACAAAGATAAAGTAAATTAGAGTAAAAACAATTAGAGTAAATGCAATTAGAGTAAATGCAATTAGAGTAAATGTAATTAGAGTAAATGCATTATGTACACTTTAGCTATTGAAAAATATCAGATCTGCAAGCTCATATCGCGCCACTCGGTGGCGCGATATGAGCTTGCAGATCGGATATTTTTTTAAAAATTGTGAAAATGATGTGCAAATCTAAGAATATATTCTATTTGACACCTGATTGTAGTTTCTGAAACTAGTTTCTAGTTTCTGTTATTGATGCTAGTTTCTGACAGAGTCTAGTTTTTATGAAAAAAAAAAAAAAAAAAAAATGTTCCTGTGTCAGTGATGCTAACATATTTCAAGTCACGGACCCACCAGAATTATCTATATTGTGGCTGCAGACCCACCACCTGGAAACGTGTTGTTCTAGGGATCCCAGAAAAGCAATGATTTTAGTTGAAAATATTTGCTTCCGAAATAATATATTGAAAGATTTGCATCACATTTTCACATTTTTTCAAAAAAACAGCTACAAGCTCATAATCTCATATTCTCATATTTCTCAATAGTGTAACATAATGTTTGAACACCAAAACCGCGTTCAGTACAGAAAGGTTTAAAAACCCAACAACACTCCTCCATAATCTCAGATAGCGTGCCCGGAAATGTGCAGAAAGTTCACAGTTTTGAAGTCGACCGACACACTTGCCTACGTCAACTGATTCCCCCTGATTTTCTAAATTGCACACCACCACACATTCTATTTATGATACGCCTCTCTCTCCGTTTTAATAACCTTGACCATGGCACTGAGTCTGACAAGTCGATGGAGATTTTTGGCAACCGTATGCTGTACTGAAGTTTATGAGACTTAAGTTGGACAGAAAACTAAAGTCTGGAATGGTTTTGATATTAGCATTTTTTTTTTTTTTTCCCCCTTCCATCTACATTTTTTGGGGAGTACTCTTGAATCCTAGCTTATTATTTGTGTTTACCTCAGCGGATTCACTTAATCAGCCAGGCTTACATTTGCAATCTAAGCAGGGTTTTTTGAAGGAGAAAATCAAATTCACTTTTTTTTTTTCGATGTTATCCTCCTCTCCCCCTTCCTGAGATGCACCTGTACTTCTGTTAGACTAGCCTCAGGCCAGACCTCAATAAGTAGAAAACAGGACAAAACACCCTGATGCTCTAGCACTGTCCCAGTACAATAACCAATGCTAAAGATGTCCCGTTCTGCTCTGGATTTGAACCTACGTAAAGTGCCAGCATTATTTTTAAACTCTGCCTGATTACTGTAAAAAACGCATATCAAAACTAGAAATAGATTCTGTCCAGGGCCGGATCTAGGCATGGGTATGGGGGGCCTAAATGCCCTGACTGCCCGACCAAACATGATGGCATGCAAAACAACCCAAATCTCAAAAATATTTCAAATTAAAGTGCTTATAATTAAAATGCACCCACCCAGTTAGTACTACTGCTACTAACTAACTACAGCTGTGTCGCCACTAAACCAACAGCATTCATAATTCAAAACAGAAAACTCTCTGAGTCAGACCTTTAGCTTTATGCTTGCTGTGTGCTTGCTGCTACTTCAACAACAACTGATATTATTATTGATGCTTACTTACCTAATAAAAGTCATGTACAAGATATAAATCTTGTAGGTCAGAGGTCACAGAACTAAAGAATTTAAATGATAATGACATGGGGCGTTTCGCGCCGCGGGCGATGAAGCTGCCCTCATATCATTTTCGCCTGCCCGCCCAATTGGGAACTTTTACATCCAGCCCTGATTCTGTCAAACTTTGTATCAAAACCCAGACAACACACATTGTAAATGTCTACATAGAAGAGAAGGGAGGCCAACCACACCAATGCATTTGTAAAAAATAAAAAAAATAGAGCCTTGCTTTAACTCCATTTGGGTCAGTTCTGTTACATTTGTGCTCTTCCCTCGTCATATACTGCAGTTTAAGAACTCTGTGCACAATACAAGAAAAAGTTTTTGGGAGTTTATTTGAGAACTTTGTTTGAGGAACTTATTATGACAGTCTCTCCTTTTGTCTCATAAACTGATGATGAAGGGCTGTGTACTGAAACGTTGTTTGTTCCCAATAAATAAATGTTTTATTATTTGGCAAGTTGGGGGGTGTAGTAGGGAGAAAAAAAACAGTACACAGTATAAATCCCAGAGTTGTTAAATTAATAACACTGTGGATTTTATTGTGTGATATAAACCCAACACAACAGATTAAACCCCATACCCGCCGTTCACCGTCCTGATGTGTTTATGTGGTCACATGGTTCCCCCGATTTGCTATTGTGATTGGTTGTATCGTGTCTTGTCTTCTTGTCCTGTGTTGTGTTGTGTTTTTTCTCGTATTGTCTTGAGTTGTGTCCTGTATTTTTCCGTGGTGTTGTGTTGTTGCTCTGTGTGCGTCCTGTGTGTGTCCTTGTGTGTGTTCTCTCTTGTGTTTCGCCTCCTGTTTGTCGTAAACACTCCCTCGAGCGCTACCTTTGAAGACGAGAGGAAGGGGCTCCGCCTTGGCAGCTGTGCACAAACATTGTAGCTGTGCAGGGGCGGATCTACAGCAGGCATGGGCATGGGGAGGGTGGCAATGCCCCCCTAAATGCCCTGCCTGACTGCCCCACCCACCAAACACGATGTCATGCAAAACAACCCAAGATATTTCAAATTAAAGATGCCTATATTTAAAATGATTTGAAACACTACTACTGCTGCTACTGACTAACTACAGTTGTGGCACCACTAAACCAACAGCATTTCATCATTGAAAACAGAAAACTCTCTGAGTCAGACCTTTAGCTTTATGCATGCTGCGTGTCTGTTGCAACTTCAACAACAACTGATGTTATTATTGATGCTTTACTTGCCTAATAAAAGTCCAGTAACTGAAAATGGTATGGGTGCGGCGTCTTCATTCGATTCAGTCGATTCACGCCACGGGCAATGAAGCCGCACCCATACCATTTTCTTCTGCCCCCTCCAATTGGGAAATGTTACATCCGCCCCTGTTGTAGCTGTGCAGACACATTGCACGCACGCGCAGGCAGGCAGGCAGAGAGACAGGCACACGTTAAAAGAATCCTCCTCTTTATACATCCATTCCATTGGATCTCCGTGTTTGTCCTTGCTCCTCTCCACCTAATGTATGCATGCGCGTGCGTGCGTGTGGGCGACTTTACAATACGTTTTTTCTTTTTTCCTTTGCAATCTATGTTGTGTGTATGTGTGTGTAATTACTGCCCACTGTAGCATTGCAATTTGCATACATACACACATAACACAGAATTCAAGCACGCACGAAGCACACACACACACGCACACGCACACGCACACGCACACACACACACACACACACACACATACACACACACACACACACACACACACACACCACACACACACACACACACACACACACACACACACACACACACACACACACACACACACACACACAGTAACAGTGTATGATGGGTGGAAGTCATCCAGACTCCCCTACATCGCTCCTCTCTTCCCCGTAGCTTCAGCAATCAACAGACAGGAGATCAAACAGCAGCTCATATAGCGCTCACTCACAGACACACACGCACACACGCACGCACGCACGCACGCACACACACACACGCACACACACACAAACACAGGACACACAGGAAGAGCGGAGCAGCTATGCAGCACAAACGCAGTTGGAAGCTTAATAGCAAAACAGCTGCCTGCCACTTCTCCACTCACCGTGCATCCTGATGACTCTTCAAGACAACCAGGCTGGCAGTTAAAGCACTCGGCTGCACGGCGGTGCCGCGCGGCTGAAAATATGTTACAGTAGACGATCCATAAGCTCAGTAAACCTCAGTAAAAGTGAACCACATACAGTTATAAGGCCGAAAAGCCCGACTGAACAAACAATCATCGGTGGCCATTAAGCGCATGTACCATATCAGCCCAGTGACACTGTACTAGATTTCTTAAGAACTCACAAAATAATGTAAGACAAACATAAAGAAATACAAATGAGAGTGAAATGGAGATGAATCAATGTCCAGTTTTATTACAAGAGTTTGAGTCCGGAGCACAACACTCAGGACAAGCCTAGGGCAAGCCCTCCCTAACCTTGTTCACAGATAGTATTATACTGTAGTCTACCTTCCACAGACAAAATGTTCATATAAGGATTGTTTACAAATAGCCGCCGCCCTCTAATAGTGCTCTACTATAGTGGCAGTAAGCATGTGGAAGAGTCCTGTCAGGTGACAGCTGCAGTAAAAATGGTCTCGGATGACACTGGGAATACAGTCAGAATACAGTCATGCAACTATTGGCATTCTAAAAAATCCACTACAACACCTCCGCCTCTTTTCACACCCCGACCACGAAACAACAACAACGAATACAACTCCCACTCGCACGCACAAGCACCTCACACCCACTACACACCCGCTGTGCTTCACATGCAGATCCTTAACCCGGGTTAACCCTCCGGGCTGCTGTGAAGAACTTACCCCCGGGGCTAAAAAAAAAGGGGGAAAAAAGTCCCAGACCATTATCTGTGCTAACGTTTTGTCTGTTCATGTGTCGGCTCTTTTCCCCCCTGCAGTGAGAAGGCTCTGCTGGTGAACAAGTTTGAGCTGAGCATCCGCACCGAGGCCACGCAGGGCCTGCTGCTGTGGAGCGGCAAGGCGGTGGAGCGTTCCGACTACATGGCGCTGGCCATCGTGGACGGCCGCGTGCAGATGACCTACGACCTGGGCTCCAAGCCCGTGGTGCTGCGCTCCTCGGTGCGCGTCAACACCAACCGCTGGATACGCATCAAGGCCAGCAGGTAAGGCTAATCCTCCTCCTCGCCCCTCATGGGGGGTCTGTGGGTAGTATTACTGTTTTTGGGTCACATTGTGTGTTCAGTAGTAGTGTAGGCCGCTGTAGCCAGACTTAGTTGCTTTTTTTAATCCCACAATTTTGCAACCCATTTTTTCACCCAGTGACAACTCCTAATGTGATCCTGGACTCTACACACCCTCCACCAACCTGGGGAGGCGGACTAGTGGACTAGCCTCATGCTTCCTTCCATGCATGAGGAGTCCAAGCTGCCTTCTTTTCACCTGACAGAGGGGAGTTTCCTTGGTTGGACGTAGCACGTGGAAGGAACACGTTATTCCAACCAGTTCCAGTCCCCTCCATCAGGCGCCCCGGCTGGCCAGGGGGAGGCAGTTTAGAGAGCCCAGGATTACAGCATGTTTTTTGTGAGGGTATCTACCCTAGGGGACACGGGGAGAACATGCAAACTCCTGCCCTCTCGTGATTTTCAAAATCTGGCGAACGTAAACTCATGATCATGAGCAAGCATGCAGGGCTGGACTGGGATAAAAATTCGGCCTGGTTATTTTCAAATTTGGCACAGACTGGCCCATTTTTACTGAAATTAGGCCCAGACCGGACAACCAATGTGTAGATAGTAGAAGATAAATTATACAAAATATATCCTATTCCCTATCATTCAAATCATCTGAGCATTATAATACGGCAGCTTGCTGCAGACATGGAAATACAGTATCTTTACGTGAATGGAAATGGAAAGCTTCCTTCTCAGATTTTGGGAGCTGCCGTTCCAGACTCCAATGTACTTTATATACAACAATGTATTCAGAGATTGTGGAATAAGATTTCTGGCTATGTGAGAGTATAAACAGTGGGTGTCTCCTGTCTCTCCTGCTCTTCAGCAAACAAATATATTTTATTTTTCTGGCCGGAATGCCAATTTCATCCAACCAGGAGTGAGAACTCAAGTAAGACACGGGAAGTGAGAGTGGAACTGAAGAAAAAAATGGGTCTCAGAGTTCTCTCGGCTGATTGGATGAAATTGGTATCCCAAACTGAAGAAGTCTTTTCCACTATTACTGAACAAACACTCTATCTATGGAGCTTATGGAGATTATGGAGCTTCACTCTTCCCACCAACATTATTATTTAAAGCTCTCGAAGTTACCTCTTTTGTTTGCTTTAGTCTTAACTGTGATCTGGAGCACAAGGTTGGATGTGATGCGAGGGTTTGGTGTTTCGGGGGTTTGCTCTCCTGGGTTTCCATTGTATCAGTGAAGAATTATATATCTTAGTCATCTAAGATCTAAGCCAATGTTTTCTATTCCGTGAGCGTATCCCTGGATACTTGAGTTTCCATATTGTGTTACATACGCAGTGTTATTTATATATAGATGTGGTGAAACCACTGAACTCACTCAGTAATTCTATCGGCCAAGGGTTTATTTTAATCCTCAATATCGGTTATGGAGAGAGAGAGAGAGAGAGAGAGAGAGAGAGAGAGAGAGAGAGAGAGAGAGAGGGAATATTTTCAAATATATTTTTTATTTAGTATCTAAAACAATGATGCTGGTTACAAAGGAAAGCATAAGAAGTTGATTTGACAACGAAATAAAAAAATAAAATAAAATAATCAAAAGATTTCACCATAGGATAAGCTGTAATGTCAATTCCAGGAGCTCTTGACATGACACTATTTTTCTGGGACAAAACAAATTCGACTTTCAACTCGGTGTTCCTGTTTTGAGGAAAAGGAGAAAAAGTGTGACGTGATCCGACTCAATGTGAGGCACTGTGCGTTTGTACCAGCATTTGCGCCTTAAAAAAAGAGAGAGAGAACCCTAGCAACCCTATTCCTGTGCGACCAGAGCTGATGTACAAGCCCACACATCGCTAACTGGTGTGACCTTGTAGATATGCTTTTTGTAGAGGGGGGAAAAAAGCAAGAGGGGGACTCCCGGGGCTGGGGATCCGCTAGTGTCCTTGTTTCACATAGTCAGCCTCATCGTTTTGCTCATACAAAAGTCCCCCAAAAAAAACCTATGTTGGATGTTGAAAATCCTACCCGTAGGTGTTGTCAAAGGAGAGAGAGAGAGTGTTTAGAAGGAGAGCCAAGCCGCCGTGGAAGTTGGCGGTGGACCGTTTAGCGTCGTGCTGTTAAAAAGCTGTTCTCTCTTCTGAAACTCCTCACGCTACTGTAGCGCGTGCCAGTGTTTAGTGCAGTGCCATCCATAATGAATGGTATTTCTTCCAGTCCCGCATCTGTCAGTGCATGGTTTAGGCAGCCTTCTTCTCTTCTTTTTTTTTTAATTTTTCAGAACTCCACCCAGCACCCAGCCTGGGGAGTTATGTAAGCGCTTTAGTCGCTCTGGTGGCGGTGGCGACAGCGCATCCGCGGCCTCCTCCTCACGCTGCTCCAGATTAAACGGAAGTTATTCAAAGTGACGTGCACGCATCGGAAAAGAGAGTTGCTGCTGAATCCGTTCTCTTTTGCCGACTTTCTCAGTTCTTTTTCTATCCCTCTCTGTCTCTCTGTCTCTGTCTCTCTCTCTCTCTCTCTCTCTCTCTCTCTCTCTCTCTCTCTCTCTCTCTCTCTCTCTCTCTCTCTCTCTCTCTCTCTCTCTCTTTCTCTCTCTCACCATCTCTCTCTGTTTCACCATGTCTCTCTCCCTCAGAGCTCTTCGGGATGGCTCTCTACAGGTGGGCAACGAGGCGGCGGTGACGGGGTCGTCACCCCTGGCAGCAACACAGCTGGACACTGATGGAGCGCTGTGGTTGGGTACGTAGAAAAACACCCACTACACTAGACCTCTCATTCAGACACTGTCAAACACTGTTTCTATATAAAAAAGGCATGCAGTTACTTCAGTCATTCTCCAGTACATCCGACCCTCAACCTAACCTCACAGCCCTGACGTTCTGTGAGGTGGTTGAGGGTCGGGGGTTTAGGATTAGTTTTACGGTTGGAGGGGGCTAGGGTTTTGCTACAAACATGCCTAAATCTTTCTCTAACCCTAACCCTAACTCTAAACCTAACCGCAAGCACGTCACAGCTGATAGTGGTTTTCCAGCGCATGTTCGGAGTGCTCAGTTTCTGACCACTCAATGTCACAACTCTTCTACTATGAGCCCATGCGCAGCGCATTGACGTAGAATGTTGTTGCCTCTGTCATCTTGTCCGGTGCAAAAGAACTTGTCCAGTGCAAAAAGGAAGCCGGCCTGGAGCCACTGGAGAAAAGCATACTTGGCGGATGGAAATGACATGGAAATGCTGTGGTGTGTGTGTGTGTGTGTGTGTGTGAAGAGAGGGGGTAGGATGCCTGAATCGAATCCTGTAATATGGTTAAAAAATGCACCTTACTTACAGTAGGGGCAGTGAAGAGGCATGTTTGAGGCGTGCTTGAAGAGGGATTAGACAGGTTTATACCTCACACCAGAAAGATTTACTGTGATTAAAACGACTCCTGCTGCGTATTGCAGGAGAGTGCGCTTTGTTTGGCAGGTGTGAAGTCTCATTCCAATGCTAACACGCATCAATTTACTGCATCCTACTCACCCTGAAAACACTGGTTTCACTTCTCTTAACAAAACGCAGCAGAGTGCAGATCACTGCAGGTGTGAATGCAGTCACATTAAACACAGGGAGGGAATATACATTGTACCATTGTGGGATGAATAAGTTGTTTTTTTTGGCACAAGAGCAGGAATGAGAAGGCATCATTCAGCATTATGCAGCGACGTGTAAAGATGCCAAAGTGTTTGCGCTTGTAGTACAGGCATCGACAGGGAATCCTGACGGTGACAGATGCATGTACACCCCACCCGCACAGTTCCCGACGATACACACTGCAACCACGCTCCTAACTTCCTACCACATTATTATGTCCTCTTCACGGACGGATTTTTCATATGAAGCAGTGTTTTTCAACCTTTTCGACACCAGGGCCCACTATTTATTAGGCAATTGAGCCACGGACCACCATCTGAGGACATTCTAAACCCCACAGACCCCAAAAGCTAAAGATTCCTTTTGCTTTTGTCCACAATTCCAGGCTGGATTTGGGAAACAAAACTCCGGCTGCTAGGAGGAAGTAGAACGGAACTTGTTCTACGCATGTGTGGCCGGTCTATATGTCAGTGCGGTCACGCCGACAGGCGCCACCTAGCGACCGGGCATGCACATAACAGCGTTTACAGCGTTTACATTGCGTCTTCATCTAAAGAGGGTATAAAAATGAAAACGAACCAGCTCTTTGCTATTTTTCGACAGCAACCGTCTCCGTGTAAAAGGGGCCTGTCAGTCTGCTACTTTCAGTGTGCAACACTGCAACATTCTTACTTCAGAGAAATTAAGCCAGTGGTTCTCAAAATGTCAGAATGTCCTTGGGGGGTCCCCATTGCAGCTAAATGTGATAATATGGCATCAAAACCGTTTGAACTGCTCTATTTAGCGCTACATAAGATCGCTGATGGGGGTCTACAGCCCCACAGGTGGGGGTCTAACATCCTGCTGCCTCCTACATATCAATTTAAAGGTCCCTGACCTGAAAATATTTGTGAACTTCTGAGGCAATTAAGCGGTGCCGTACACTCACAAATCCGCACACAAATCCCCCCCCCCCCCCCGTGTGTGTGTGTGTGTGTGTGTGTGTGCGCGTGTGCGTGTGTGTGTGTGTGTGTGTGTGTGCAGTGCAGTGGAACAGGTGCTGAGCGTTGCCTCGCAGCAGGAATACATAATCCCTCCTCACACAGCCTCCCATCAAGGAGCCTTCTCTGCTTTAACCCCCCCCCCCCCCCCCCCCCCCCCCCCCCCTTTTGCACGCTCATCATTAATTCAACTGTAACTCGCATGAAATTAGTTCCGTCGATCCGTGATTCGGGAAAGGCGCTCAATCCGATTAGAGGAGTGGGCAGAGAGAGAGAGAGAGAGGCCGTGTTCAGAGCTCCATGTGGGTCTGAACTCTCCCCACAGATTAGGAAGAGGAAAAGTAGAAACTGTAAAAGACAGCGGGTGGCAAGAGAAGGAGAGGGAAGATGAAAAATAGTTTGAGTCTGAGAAAGAAGAAGTTGAAAATGTTGACTAGAACTGTTATGGCTATGGTATCTCGGTTAACTCTGAGATAACTGTCTGTATAACATAAAAAAACGAGTTAGGAGGTTTCTTGCCAACAGCGAAAATATTTCAAGCCAATTAAAGTAGAGAGAGACCTTGTGCATGCGTGCGAGGACTGTTATGTGCTCCATTAGTGTCATATATAGTCCAGTAATAGTGTCATTTGACCTCAAACTAATAACAACAAATACAAACTCGGCTGATATTTCGTGTCTTCAACATGTCCTGAATAACAAACAAAAAGTTGCCTAAAATTGTCTGAGGGGAAAGGTTTGAAATTGGCCTTTACAGTATGTCCACCATCGATATTCTATTATTCTAATATTTTCTAAATTTCCTACTAAGTAACAAGTGACATATCAAACTAAAGGGGTTTTCATGATGGTGGTGGTCATACCAAAGACTGCCTCCCTGCTTGGCACTCAGCATCAAGGGTTGGATTGGGGGTAAGTCCCTGCATCATACTAGCGTCATGTCCAGGGGGTGTACTTGTACATCAAGCTGCCTCACCCTATAGAAACAGGAGATAGGCTCCTGGCCCATGGGCCTCATGACTCCACAAGGCTTACTTGACTTCATTTGTTCCGTATACTGCCTGTACTAATAAGGGCCGGATCGAGAGGCAGGGGTGGGCAGAGCCCACCCAAACGTGCACCCTGTTCACCCAATGAAAAGTAATATGTAGTGGTTTTCAACCAGTGGTCCTTGAGAGAGTTCCAGTTGGTCCCCCGATAAATGATGGAAAGTTGGTTAACATGTTTTACACTAGTTTTGGTTTCATGTTTTACACTAGTCTAGACACAAGTCTACACAGCTAGAGAATGTAGAAGATTAATGGAATTGTGGACAAAAACAAAAGAAATCTTTAGTTTTTGGTTCTGTGGGGCTAAAATGTCCTCAAACGGTCGTCCGTTGCTCAAATGCTGAATAAATGATGGGCCCCGGTCTGGAAAAGGCTGAAAACCCCTGGGCCAGGACATGGCTCCACAAGGCTTAGTACTTGACCCCCTTTAGTTCCGTCTAATGCCTGTACTAACAGTACCGTCTCTCTCTGTGTCTCTCCAGGTGGTCTGGAGGAGTCCTCTGTGGCCCGCCGCCTGCCCAAGGCCTACAGCACAGGCTTCATGGGCTGTGTGAAGGACGTGCTGGTGGACGGAGTGGAGCTCCACCTGGTGGAGGATGCCCTCAACAGCCCCAGAATACTACACTGTCCTGCAGCCGCCAAATAGCCATGAGAAACACCTCCTCCTCCTCCTCCTCCTCCTCCTCCTCCTCCCCCACCACCCCTAACGGAAGAGAGAGAGAGAGAAGAGAGAATGAGATAGAGAGAGAGATGAGAGGAACGGAAGAATGAGGAAAAATATGATGAAAAAAAAACAACAACAACAAAAAAACGACCCATTCCCTCCATCCATAGCGTCCCGTGTCTCCTGCTGTAATTATTTTCTATTTTTATATACGTTTCATCACTTTTTTTATATTGGATAAAATGAAAAAAAAAAATGTTGTTTTAATTTTTAATTTTTATTTTTCGTTTTTGTTTTTGTTCTTTGGTTTGGTTTTATATTTTTATTTTTGTCTGGGTTATCATTATTATCTCTTAAAAATCTACACCTCTGTTGACAGTATATGCAGTATGCACCCACCCACCCATCCATCCATCCATCCATCCATCCATCCATCCACTCGCCGATACATCCCATCCCTTTTCGATTGCAGGCACCCAACTTATAATGTTTTGGTTTTGTTTTTGTTTTTGTATTGAACTTTTTTTGTGATTTTAAGAGCTAAACGTCCGCTAGAAAAGTCCTGCGTCGGTCTCCGTCCCTGTCCTAGCGTCCTCCATCCATCCAGCTCCTCCTCCACATCATTACTTGAAACGCATCTGGCTGGACCCCCTGGTACACCCCGCGCTGCACATTCACTACGGTGGTGGAAAGAGTTTGAAAGAGTACAGTACAGGTGGTCCTAAACTATTCATCATTCACATGACGAATACGGTAGTTTAACTCTTGAGAGTGTAAAACATGAAACCAAATGGACCCGCAAGGGTCCATTTGGTTTCATGTTTACGCTCTCAAAGAGTTACATCTGGTTAACCAACTTTCCACCGGGGACCACCTGGAAAGAGTACACCTCTTATACTGAAAGTACTAGTATCAATTCTGCAATATAGAACTATTATCGTTAAAGTGTACTTGTACTGTAAAAAGTACAAAAGTATTGGAATCAAAATGTACTTCAACTACCAAACCTAGAAGTACACTCTCTGCAGGATGTTTAGGGAGATCTTTTGATATGCAGATCTAACAATGTAGCTTTGTAGAACGGCTATTCTCAAAATGGTCGAAATATATGGTAGGGCCTATGAGGTTAATTTACTGTATGTTATAATAATAAAAAAAAACGCAAAGTCACTAGTAACTACTGTTAAATAACTGTAAAATGTAAAAGTACAGTATTTGCCTCTGGGATGGAGTGGGGAACAAGTAAAAGTATTTAGAAAGAAATTGGAAATTACTCAAGTAGTAAGATAAGATACAGTAAGATACAGTACTTAAGTAAATGCATTTGGTTACCTTTCCACCCCTGGTTGCGCATCGTGTTGTGTGTGTCGGGGAAATTGCCGATCTACAAGCTTCTAGATGTACTGTTTTGTTGGTGTGAGACACTGGCGCGTAAATCAGCCACATATACCATCTATATATACATGCAGGGTTCGATTTTTGGAGATAATCCATGCCTTTTGATATCGCCACTCTGGTCATACATAATACTGTTTGGGGGGATATGTTTTACCCCTGCGATATTATCGTCTTAAGCCCGGTGTTACTATTTCGGGGGAAATTGGGCGATTGGGCGAAGAGCTTGTATTTTCTTTTCTTTTCTTTAAACCTAAGTACGTTCTGTATATAGGACTTAGGTGGCTGATGTTGTTGTTTTTTTTGTTCATTTTCTTTTTTTTACCATCGAACCCTGCACACAATCATACATACATAATGTACATGCATACATACATACATACATACATACATACATACATACATACATACATACATACATACATACATACATACATACATACATGCATACATACATACATACATACATACATACATACATACAGTACATTCCTATATGAAAGACTGGAGGCACTATACGCTGTGTGTTCAGGAAGCCTCAGAGAGCCGTTAGAACTCATGGGACCTTTCAATGATCAAGCTGCTAAGTAAGAATGAACCTTTAACAATCCTTCAGAAGCACCGACGTACCGCACACACCGTCAAACCCCTCCATGATCGCATCGTGCAGAAACGTGCACCGTATCATTCGTATCATCATCATGACAGAATACCCAGAGTGTTACTGGCCCCTCCATTTCATTTCTCTACGCTCTGCCGAGTCAAATGTAGCACTCAGAACTATTTTACTGTGTACTCCTCCTCCTAGATATATGAATCTTCTCCCGAGTTTAGTTTTATTTTTGATGTTTTTGAACTGTTCTTTACTAACACGCAGCCCCTGCACCTACCTGTGCTGAGGACGGAGTGAGAAAGAGTGAGACAGAGACAGAGAGAGAGAGAGAGAATGCTTCACTCCGCAAAGACTTGCACCCTCCCTGTACCCATTAGTCAAGTGCTTCAATCGAGAAACTAATCATCGCCATGAATAGATGTAAAGAATAACAGAGTATATAATAAATAATACCCGAGACTGTGAATACATGCGTACGACGGGTTCTCCGTCGTCGGGGTGATAGGAGAACCGTGCTTCTCGTGTATTGTTCGATCTATATATTTTTTTTTCGAAATCAAGCAATCGAAGGTTTAACGATGACCACTATGAATGCATGCACTTCTGCAGTGTTGGTTTTGATGGTTTCTTTCACTGTTGTTCACTGTTATTATTTTTATTTCTTTATTATTTTTTGGTCCCTAAAGTGTTTTATTCTCAAAATGTCACAGATTTTTTTGTGTGTGAGAGCCTGTGTGTGCGCGTGTGGCTACCCATGCCAGTAAATACAAAACAAAGTTCACTCTAGCAGGCTGAGGTATTTTTTTCCGCATAGCTCAGAGAAATATTGATCGTGTTACTTTTTTTTCCCTCAGATGTTTTTTTTGCGTGGTTCTGTTTTGGATTTTTTTTTTTTTATTATTCGGTGGGAGAGGTTACTTTTCGCTGGACCTTGAACCGGGTGCATACGAGAGAGAGTTTGTTACCACGAACAACCTTAAGGAGGTGCTAAAAGCAAAGGATGCAGATGAGAGGAGAGCCTGCAGAGGATTGGAGGTTCTCTAGCAGAACTGAACTCGGGGATGTTCATCAAGACACACATGCAGACGGCCGTCGACGACAGCAACAAGTCTTTGAACTTCATTAAAAAAAGAAACACTTTGTCAGAGACTCTATCTCTTTTCCAAGGTTCTGGCCGAGAAGCTGAGCGCTCACTCCAGCTCTCGGCGGGGGAAAAATAATGGGACAAAAGTGATTTTTGTCGAGCCGTTTGACAGCCGCAAAGGTGGAGTAAAAGGTGTATATTCACACTTGCAGATTAACATAGTAAATGCATGGGTTTGTATTGAATTCCATAACATTCATAGAGCTGATGCACCGTGGAAAAACATCGTCCTTTGCTGAACAACAATAAGCAGGCTGATGACGACTTAAAGACACTCTTGTTTATATGAGATAACATGGCAATATTATAAGACAAATATCATGCCTGTTCGTGGTTCGAGTATCAATGGTCTTGTACACTTTTTTTCTCTCTTTTTCTTTTTCAAAGTTGTCCTCCCTCCAGAAAAAGGCATCATTTTGACTGTATTTTTTTGTACAGCCCTGCAATTTTTAAGTGTAAATTTAGTAAATGTGTAATCTGTGGACGTTTATGTTTTTTATTAGTATTATACACTGGAACCAAGTCTTAAAGCCGGATCCGTACTTCTTCGTCACGCGGACAGCGAACGGCGCTTGGCGGGAAAACGGCGGACGCAGGATGCTCGCGTCAGCGCGTGCGTCGGCTGTTTTCGTCACCAGCACCACCTACCGGCGTACGACGGGATATAAATTGAGCATTACTTGTCTGTCCGACCACACGTGATATTCTCATGTCAAAAGGACGATTCACACGGAGCACTAGAACGATAACTAAAGACAACTACTGTATAACTATGGGTACAGCATTGTCTATGGACTTTGCCGTCCACTTAACTCACCAATTTTAAAACTATATCTTATAGTTTATGGTTATCGATAGTTATTGTGCTTGGTGTGAGCGGTCCTAAGTGGGACGGGGTAAGGGGGGGATAGGGCAAGGGGATATTTTTAATGGTAGTTCCGTGTAGCGGCGGTGTAAGCTCAAGCTGCAGGGTATCCCGAAAGCTAAAAACCCAGGAAACCGGCCTTTCGTGTCCCTCAAGAAATGGCCAAAATAATTCTCCCGAGACTATATAGACGGACCCATTCCGGTGGTGGTACTACTACTACTACTCGCGCTTAAAAGAAGGGAGATTCCTGTGCACTTGGAGAGGCACTTTGCAGACTAATCCTGTGGTTTTATTTTTTTCGAGAAAAAGACGAAAGAATAGACCGTTGCAATCTGTGGTTATTAGGGTTGAAATACTATGAATTGCCTTAAAAAGAAAAAAAAAAGCTGGTCACTTTGTAAACGGGTGACAAAAGACGTTTTCCATATAGCTGTTTCCATAATCTATTCTTTAGCCAGTGTATAACCTCATCCCCATAATGTAAATGAATAATACATAATAATAATAATGATGATGATAATAATTATATTAGTAATGCTCATACGAGGAAAAATAATATCCCAGTCAGTGGGGGGTCCTCCAGAAAATGTTTCCTCTGGCTTTTTACAAAAAACAAACAAACAAAAAAAAACTATTTACTGTTTTTTTGGATCTATTTTCTGTTCCTTATTTATGTCTACACGTGGATAATCCCCCATGTCTGGCCTCTGGAATACTACTGTGTGTTTGTCTGTCTGTCCGACTGCCAGAACACTTCAACAGAAGGGCAGTGCAGTGCCGAGTGAGAGTGGCATGACCTTGACCATTACTAACTTTATGACCTTTGTCTTGTGTTCCTACCACCATGAAAATAAAGTGTCAACCAAAATGGACCCCACTCTTGTCGGTCGTCTGGATTCATTCACCATCCTCCAGTTCAGTGGTTTTCAACCTTTACCATACCAGGGCCAACTACTGTATTTACTATTTATTCAGAATTGTTGTTACTTTTTTTTTTTTACAAGCTGACAGCCGTTGACCGCAGGGAGTCCCTGGACACAACTTTGAGGAGTCAGAGGTGTGCTCCGGTTTCCCACACTTCTTGAGATTGTTTAGAATTCCAGTTGTGTGGACACAGGGGTGTAGTGGAAGGGGGACGCGGGGGGACGGCGTCCCCCCACTTCTCACATCTAAAATATTTTTGGGCCTGAAAAAAATCATTAGCATGGTGAAATACATCTTGATGACATCATCAAGATGTGTTTCACCATGTTAATGGGTTTCCTTTTTTCTGAGAGTGTACAAATGGAACCAAATGGACCCGCTAGGGTCCATTTGGTTCACATTTGTACACTCTCAGAAAAAAAAAAAAAAAATGGGGGGGAATTCCCCTTTCAGAGGCGTCCCCCCACTTCTACAAGTACCACTACAACACTGTGGGGACACACCTGATCTCATGTATGGGATGGGTGTAGGATGGGTGACAGGCTTCCCTGATTGCCTTAGCTTTGCATTGTCATGTATGTCATCATCATCAGTACAAACTCAGCAGTTTCTGATGACATCAGGGAGTAAGACCAGCTCAGCATTTATCGATTTCAAATCATTGAATCATATCAGATCGGATCGCCAGAATGACCCAATATCGTCCATACAGTATACCGTATAGTCAGCCATGTATTGTGATACGTATCGAATCAGTGTTAAAATGTATGGTTACACCCGCAGTAGGCTGTACGTATTGGACATACATTCCGAAATTACATTGTCACTGAATTTAATCAATCAAGTAGGCTGAAGCCTGAACAGAACTGTGCTCTCTAACAATGGCTGCATTGTAAATTACATAACAGGTGCAACAGTGGTTAGTGCTGTCGCCTCACAGCTAGAAGGTCCTGGGTTCGATTCCCGCTAGGGGCTGTTCCTTCACGCCATCAGTGCCCATACCCGAGGCGGGGTTGGGCCTTTCTGTGTGGAGTTTGCATGTTCTCCCCGTGTCCTCACAAAAACATGCTGTAATCCTGGACTCTAAACTGCCTCCCCCTGGCCAGCTTGGGGGCGCCTGATGGAGGGGACTGGAACTGGTTGGAATAACGTGTTCCTTCCATGCAGTACGTGGAACCAGGGAAACTGAAAAGAAGGCAGCTTGCACTCCTCATGCATTGAAGGAAGCATGAGGCCAGTCCGCTGCCTCCTCAGGTTGGCGGAGGGTGTGTAGAGCCCAGGATCACATTAGGAATTGGCATTGGGTGAAAAAATGGGTTGCCAAATTGTGGGATAAAAAATTAAAACAAGAGTAAATTACATAACAGGAGGTGCAGGCACTCCCAATTGTTCCTGACTTGTGTTGTACCCCATCTGTCTCACACTAATCTCTAACCTTCTGTACAACAAACTTAGCACAAAAAACACGGTATACATCTATACATCCACCTACACTTATTTATAGAAAGTAGAGATATTAGAGACGGCATCCATACATCATTCATGCTTATCTCTGTACTGTACATAAATGATTCATGTATTCAGTGTCCGCCTTTGGCAGACAGACGTGAGTCAGAGAAGCAGCAGCATCTCACAACGTGTTATTTTTATACTCGTTGGGGGAAAGCACAGTTTTGTACAAAGGTCAGGGTGGGATTGATAAATCCTGCAGCAGAGACAGACAGAGACAGGCCCTCCTTAATGGCATCATGCCATCAGATGGTTCCAGCTGTGCCACCACAGCTCTCACACTCCAGGAAAAATGATCTCATCGACACTGAGGCTTTCTGACAGCCAAACAGTGGTGTAAGACAGGGGTTTTCGACCTTTTTGATACCAGGGCCCACTTTTTATTCAACATTTGAGCCACATTTTAGCCCCACAGAACCAAAACAAAAGATTTATTTTGGTTTCGTCCACAATTGCAGGCTGGATTTGGGAAACAAAACAGCCAGACATAGGCCTACAGATCAAAAATGACCATTAATCTTCTACATTCTCTATGTAGATTGGGCAGATGATGAATATTTTAACTCTTGAGAGGGTAAAAATGAAACCAAACCATTTGTTTTCATTTTTACACTCTCTTCATTGCTACACTCTCAAGAGTTACATCTGGTTAACCAACTTTCCATCTGATTAAACAACTTAAATGGGGACCACCTGTTGAAAACCCCTAGTGTAAGTAATCAGACTTAAGCAATACCACAGAATATGATGAATACTGTACAGTGTTGGGCAATATTATTTAGGAGAGTAATATATAACTTTTATTACTTATTACCCCGCTATATAGGAAAGCAATAATGTTACATGTAATGTTGCTTATTACTTGGGTTCAAGAGTAATATGTAATATGTAATAAACTTATTACATAATTACTTTTTATATTACTTTTGCAGTCTCATCTGCGAAAAAAGCTGCACAAAGCTATCAAACACTCAGTTTCTGACCCCGCAATGTCACAACTTTGACACTAGATGGCTTTGTACGTCTGACTCATGTAATAATAATACATTGTAGGTTGCAGCCTGTTTATCACACTTTTTAGCTCAAAGTAAAGTGGCATTACCGGTAGTTCATCTCCCTTCACCAATGCGATGCTGTTGAAAGCAGCAGCATGACCAAATTAACTAGTAAACCCGATTTTTTTTTGGCTCTCACAGATGCAGTGGTGGAAGTACATTTACTGTAATCTGTACTTGAGTACAGCTTTGACTTTTGAGGTTTTTGTACATCATTTGAGTATTTCCAATTTCGAGATTTTGACTATTACAAAATACAAAGCATATGCATTACCACTTCAGCCCAATATGCATTTTGGATTTGTGAAAATAGGTGATCTAAAAGCTCAGAATACGTCACATCGAGTGTACATCAAGTACAAGTACATTTTGGATTCCAGATTCCAACTTGAGCAATTCTATAATAATGCATGCAGCAATGGTTTTCAACCAGTGGTCCAGGGACCACCTGTGGTCCTTGAGAGAATTCCAGGTGGTCCCCCAGCTAAATTATGTAATTAAATTATGTATTATGTAGTTTGTTATACCATATGTAACTCTTAACTCCCAAGAGTTAAAACATTCATCATCTGAATTAGCCCCACTTAATTAAGAATCTACAGAATTAGAGAATGTATAGATGATTAATGATCATACAGAACACCATCTGCATGTTTGCCTGTTTTGTTTTTGCAAAATCCTCTGTGGAACTGTGAATGAACACAAAATCTGAAATCTTTATTTTTTATGTCTGGAGTTAAAATGTCATCAAGTGGTGGTCCGTGGCTCAAATTCTGTGGGCCCTGGTATGAAAAATTTTGAAAACCACTGATGTACAGTAGGCCTAGGCTTTAGGTATATTTTATTTCGCTAAAAAAGTGAGAGTAGTTTCTCCGGCAGCAGAGCAGCCTATAACACAAGGCTCTGGCTGTCTGGTGGCATTACTCTCCTTCTAAATGCTCTTTGTTTCCAGGGCAGATTTATACTACTTTGTGCAAGAGGATTTGCCTGTCTCAGGGCAGAGCAGAGGCCAAAGGTCAACCTGTCAGGCAGGGGCGGATGTAACATTTCCC
The DNA here is from genome assembly GCA_039105355.1 of Benthosema pterotum. Lineage (NCBI taxonomy): Eukaryota > Metazoa > Chordata > Actinopteri > Myctophiformes > Myctophidae > Benthosema > Benthosema pterotum. The sequence goes on from CM076968.1 coordinate 46,568,530, forward strand.
AATTGGGGGGCAGGAGAAAATGGTATGGGGGCGGCTTCATCGCCCGTGGCGCGAAGCGACACGGGCGATGAAGCCGCCCCCATACCATTTTCAGTTAGAGGACTTTATAAATTTATTAGGCAAGTAAAGCATCAATGTTAACATCAGTTGTTGTTGAAGTTGCAACAGACACGCAGCATGCATAAAGCTAAAGGTCTGACTCAGAGAGTTTTCTGTTTTCAATGATGAAATGCTGTTGGTTTGGTGGTGACACAATTGTAGCCTGGTTAGTTTGTAGCAGTAATGTTTCAAATCAGTTTAAATATAAGCACTTTAATTTGAAATATTTTTGAAATGTGGGTTGTTTGCATGCCATCGTCTTTGGTGGGGCAGTCAGGGCATTTAGGGGGGCATTGCCCCCCATGCCCATGCCTAGATCCGCCCCTGCTGTCAGGCCGGCACCAATCACCTCAGGGAAGAATAGACATCCTGACCATGACTGACTGCATGGCCATCTGGGATATATATACGCTCTGTAGACTATGGGATGGCAGAGTCATACTAGTTCATTCAGCTTCAATCATGGCCAAACCAGCCATGGAATTATCTTGGATATGTAAGATAAGAGTATATTTGTGTTTATAAAAAGTCATGTGTGTGCGTGTGTGCGTGCGTGTGCGTGTGTGTGTGTGTGTGTGTGTGTGTGTGTGTGTGTGTGTGTGTGTGTGTGTGTGTGTGTGTGTGTGTGTTTAAAGGTAGGGTAAGTGATTTGAAATTCATTGTGTAGTACCAGCCTGGTGCACTAGGGGCGCCCAAGAGTAGCTACACTATGTGAACCTGCTGCTCGATCCTGATTGGAGGAGAATTCACCCTCCACCTGGGGAACTTTTATTAGCTCCTCTGCTAACGTGGGGGAGGGGGAAACTCCATATATGGTCTGCACACCTTATAATAGAGCATTTTAACAAACAAAAAAATTGGGGTGATATCTGATAAACGTGAAACCACTTCCCCTACCTTTAATAATGTTTACAGATGATATAAAAATGGGGGAATTTGTGCTCATTAATGTGTGATGGTTGCACTGTGTTGTTGTGTGCTCTTATATTATATGGTGAACTTCCATTGCTGTTATTGTACCGGCAGTGTTGGGACATGTGCACTACGTAACTTAATATATTACATAATATATTACCAAAATGCAGTAACTTGTAATATAAATATATTACTTAACTAAAACAATCTAATATATTATACTTTTCTTTCTGCATTACTGCATTACTTTCAATATTACTTTCTGTCAATCTGTCTCATTGAAAATGCTCTTGTGAAATCATATTGACAACTGCAAAAGTTGAATAATTACTTATTTTCTATCATTTGTCATCAAATTATTTATTCAGGAGTGACGTTTTTTCAAGTTGATTTCATATGGATTTGGCCAGATAGCATGTGTGCTTGCTTTATTGTAGGTATGCCACTGGTCTAGGCAATATTTGATTAATAGTGATATTAAATATGTCATTATATATTTTGTAAAAATTGTTTTTTGTAAGTAATATGTAATAGTAATATTAATATATTACACTTGCTCAGACCGTAATATTGTAATATAATATATTGCTTTAAAATGAAGGTAATAATTAATAAGTAATATATTGACAAGGTAAAGTAATATTCCCAACACTGTTTACCGGTATTTATCCCTCCTTGTTCTGAAGGTCATTTGGTTACTCTATGGTTGAAATGAGATTAATGAAACTGGGATTTGTGTTCATTAAGGGGGATTTCCACCCATTTTCAAGATATATTTTTAGATAAATATCAAGTTGTGTTGTTTCACCATGTTATTGTTTTTTTTTTCAGACCTATATTTCTAGCAATCACAGAACGGGGAAACCTTTTGTTCCTAATAATATGCCCACACATATTATTAGGAAAAAAAACAGATGACATAGTAAAATGTTGAAAATGGGTGGAATTCCCCTTCCATGTGTGTGGGGAAAGAGTGGAACCGATTGTCATCACAGACTGGGGGGTGGTCGGACTTTTGATGGGGTAACACCAGTTTCACGGCAAGCGCGAAAAGATTGTTGTTTGTATGGGGAAGAAAATAAAGCATAGAAGTAACACATTGTGACTATAGGCTACCACGTTAATGTATCCGTGTCTCTTTTTAATACATAATTGAACTAAATCAAGCCTGTATCCTTAAAGGATTACAATAGGTAAGTAATAATCTGCCAACAAACTCACAACAATCACATACAATTTCACAATGTGCACAGCAACACGTCGATCACCTAAGCCAGGTGTTTTCAACCATTTTCATACCAAGGCCCACTATTTCTATTCTGCATTGTAGTCACGGACTACCATTTGATGTTGAGTTTAATCTCTTGGACCAAAACCAAGGATTTTCCAGTTTGTGTCATTGTGTGCGTCCACAATTTAGAGAAAGTGGTAGGGGGCGACTTCATGGCCCGTGTGGCTTCAGTTGTTGTTGAAGTTGCAACAGCTTGCATAAAGCTAAAGGTCTGACTCAGAGAGTTTTCTGTTTTCAATGACGAAATGTTGTTGGTTTAGTGGTGACACAGCTAGTTGGTTAGTAGCAGTAGTAGACAGTGTTTCAAACCATTTTAAACATAAGCACTTTACTTTGAAATATTGTGCGTTGTTTTGCATGCCATCATGTTTGGTGGGGCAGTCTGGGCCTTTAGGGGGCATTGCCAGTGCTGACTGTCAGTCTGTTACTGCCTGCCAAAAGACGGGCCGCTGGGACCCCTGCATGCACTTTTTAAACCCTATGTGGAATATCTTTGATTTGCTAAGTTATTTAAAGCTTTTATTTATAGCGCATTACATACTGTATAATATAGCCTACTCTGTGTGTGTGTGTGTGTGTGTGTGTGTGTGTGTGCGCGCGCGCGCGCGCGCTGGTCCAGTTGGTTTAAGACACTGGTCCAGTTGGTTTAAGCTCTACTTGCCAATACAGAGGGAAAATAGCACTTATGCCAATAGTACAATATCCAAGATCACAGACAATATCCAGTCTTTATTATTTATTTAAATTAGAAATGGGGCTGCCGCTGCCTCTCTCTAACTATCGGGTCCATTTGATTCCATTTGTAGAATCAGAGAATTAAATTAAGAATGATTTTACAATATTGGAAGCCAAGTGATGTGTGGCTTGCCATTAATATGGCACAGTAGCTAATTCACAGGTCAAACCAGGGAAACCTTAAAATATTTTCTCGGGGGGTCCTTGCCATATATTTTCCTTGACATGATTAAAAAAAAAAAATGTAGTAATTTGAAGTAAACTTTGAGAACGAGCACCACTACGGACTGTCCCTTTGGGGCGGGGTGTGTACATTGTACAGAGAGAGAGAGACGCACCGCCCTCCCGGAGCGCTCCGACACACACACACACACACACACACACACACACACACACACACACACACACACACACACACACACACACACACACACACACACACACACACACACACACACACACACACTGCGCCGCCTGTGTGCACTGCACAGACAGGACGCAGCAACAAGGGAAGGAAGGTTCACTTTAGCCGACTTTCCCTTCTCGTTCGAGGACGACTGACAGCTTCCAAAGTCTGCTATGACGTCTCGCAGGTAATGTCTGTGTGGCTATTATTATCATACCGACGTTAATAATTGCTGACATGAACAAACAGCCCGTGCTATTGTGCTGTTTATTTACGGTTTAACCTCCCCGACTGACTCCGCCGGTTAGGAGGACTGACTTGTCTCACTGTGGCTCAAACGCTGTGCTAAATCAGCGCACCTTGACTAGACTGTCCGCCGTTGTGAGTGTGTCTGTCTGCAGGCTGCTGATATAGTTCTATCTGGTGTTGTGGTCTGACTGACTGACTGTTATCAACTCTCAACTCAGTTCAGTCTGCTCTGTTTATTCACCGGCGATTTCAAGCAGCAGGAGAAGAGACGATAGAATGTCCTCTGCTCTCTGCAAGTCTCTGTCTTTCTGTCTCTGTCTCTCTCTCTCTGTCTCTCTGTCTCTGTGTCTTCTGTCTCTCTCTCTCTCTGTCTCTGTCTGTCTGTCTCTCTCTCTCTCTCTCTCTCTCTCTCTCTCTCTCTCTCTCTCTCTCTCTCTCTCTCTCTCTCTCTCTCTCTCTCTCTGCCATGCAATTTATGTGACCAAATAAACAACAACATGCAATAACATTTCGCTAGAGCAGTGGTTTTTCAACCTTTTTGATACCAGAGTCCATTATTTATTCAGCATTTGTGCCACGGACCACCATTTGAGGACATGTTAGGCGCCCCACAGACCCCTATTAATTAAAAGGTCTATTTTGTTTTACCTTTGACCACACAATAACAGGCTGGATTTTGGAATGAAAACAGCCAAACATGGATCAAAAATAATGACCATTTTTTCTACATGCTCTACTTGTGTAGACTTGGGGCTAATTCAGATGATGAATGTTTGAACTCTTGAGAGAGTAAACATGAAACCAAATAGACCCTTGCGGGTCCATTTGGTTTCATGTTTACACTCTCAAAGAGTTACAGCTGGTTAACCAACTTTCCATCTTTTATCCTGGCGATCACCTGGAGCCCTCTCAAGGACCACTGGTGGTCCCCGGACCACTGGTTGAAAACCACTGTACTAGAGGAAATGTAAACCAAACAATTTCTGCTGTATTGTTGTTTTAAAACTAGGCACATGGAGCGTTTTGATCACATTCATATTCATATCATATCCACACAAAGAAATCCATACATTAGTTACACAGCCACACTGTGTGTGTGTGTGTGTGTGTGTGTGTGTGTGTGTGTGTGTGTGTGTGTGTGTGTGTGTGTGTGTGTGTGTGTGTGTGTGTGTGTGTGTGTGTGTGTGTGTGTGTGTGTGTGTGTGTGTGTGTGTGTGTGTGTGTGTGTGTGTGTGTGTGTGTGTGCGTGCGTGCGTGCGTGCGTGCGTGCGTGTGTGTGTGTGTGTGTGTGTGCGCGCGCGCGCGGCTGCGCGCGCTTTCCCCTGGTCTACTGTACCTATATTTAGTCTGAGCTTTGTCTGTATATGACATAATCAATACTGCATCTTATGTCATTTATCTTCATTATCAAGGTGCTGCACTGCACTGCAACAGGTGGCTAATAGCCATGTGAACCATAAAGCCTAATGATTCATATACCAAGGCTTGCCACTAAGACTTGCCCGGGGCAAGTTAAAAAAATGGTTGGGCAAGTGAAGACTGCTACCTGGTTGCCCGGTCGTGATGGCACCAGTAGATGCTACGGGTGCATCATTACAAAGTAAACTTAAATGCAAAATTTACGATATATTTTGGGGGCAAGTGACCATGACCTGAGGGCAAGTAGAACCGCACTTGCAATTGCCCAATGGGCAAGTGCCTCAGAGACCTTAGTGTAAACCCCTGTATACTCTTGAACCATTCAGTTCACGAACAATAATATATAAACCTTGCTTTAAAAAAATGGCTTCAATAGTAAAGCAAAGGCGAGTTTTTTATTTTGGTAGTCTAGTGGTTTTCAACCTTTTTGATACCAGGGCTCACGGTTTATTCAGCATTTGAGCCACGGACCAGAGATTTGTTTTGTTTTTGTCCACATTTCCATGCAGGCTTTATTTCACAAACACCAGGCAAACATACAGATCAAAATTACCAATAATCTTCTAATTTCTCTTAATTGCGTGGACCTCTTAATGAAGTGCTAATTCAGATGATGAATATTTTAACTCTTGAGAGCGTAAACATGAAACCAAAGTGACCCCTTTCATGTTTACTTTACGCCCTCAAGAGTTAAAATTACATCTGCTTAACCAATTTTCCAACATTTAGCTGGGGGGGACCACCTGGAACCCTCTCAAGCACCACTGGTGGTCCCCACCACTGGTTGGAAACCACTGGTCTGGTCAGTTGCACTCAATGGAGAAGAAACCAATCAGAGCACTTTGTTTTGCGGAAATTTTGCTTTGAAAAACTGACTCGTCGTTACGCTCATATTTGATTTAATTTACTAAAAAGGTCACATATTAATATGTGATTATGTTTGAAGTCATTACAATACTTCAAATTAATTAGATTATTTTTTGTAAGCCTAATCAATTCACAGTCCTAATTAGAACCAATGGTGAAAAGTCAAGTACCGTTATGTTAATGTTAATGTTGCCTGCTAGTTCAAGTTGGAGGTCGCCTGTATTTCAAAACTTCCATTTAAACATCCAATATTCCAATATTGTACTTTTTTTTAGCCCACTACAATTATTTGAAAGCTTTCATTTCTAGTTACTTTGCAGATTTCCAACAAATTTTCCGATCGGAATAGGCACAAGTGCAAATAATGAAAGAACTGGAACACTCAAGTACAATTTTTACTGGCCATGTTCTTTATTTTCTATCGTGGTATTCAGGGGCTAAATGTCCACTCTGCCCCGCCAAACACGATGGCATGCAAAACAACCCAAGATATTTCAAATTAAAGTGACTATATTTAAAATGATTTGAAACACTACTACTGCTACTAACTACAGCTGTGTCACCACTAAACCAACAGAATTTCATCAATGAAAACAGAAAACTCTCTGAGTCAGACCTTTAGCTTTATGCATGCTGCGTGTCTGTTGCAACTTCAACAACAACTGATGTTATTATTGATGCTTTACTTGGCTAATAAAAGTCCTGTAACTGAAAATGGTATGGGTGCGACCTCATCAAGCCACCCCCCCCCCCCCCCCCCAAATTGGGAAATGTTACATCAGCCCCTGGTGGTATTGCTATATGAAAGTAGTGCTTTTTCACCTCTGGCTGTTATTAATATAACTGCTTGTTGTTGTTTGTTCTAACATAAATGCTATAATTTCCTTTGATGGAGACTGACCTGCCAAGGTGACCTGCCTCATAGTCGCTGTCTGACAGAAACCTTGTATCTCCATATGGGCACTTTTTGCGTTTATAATCATAAATTAGAGGGGTATTTCATTTTATGGTCTACTCAGTCTCATGTGAACACACAACAGACAGTTTATACGTTATTCCATTCAGTATTTAGATATTTGATGTTCTTTTTACTGTTTCTGATGTTCGTTTTAGCTGCACCGCCCCCTTCCTATACAAACCCATTATAACTCCGTTTTAAGCATGACAGATTATTCACAAACAAAATATCTTTTTGTGGTGACTGATATTGTCCTTCTAATACGTGAGAGGGCCATGGAATTTAATTTTTCTGTTTTAATTGACTTAAAAAATATTGTTTTATTCATTTGGCCATAACCAGGGTGGGCATGCCCAAACATAGAGGCTGCTACATTTTCCTAACCAATATTTGAAAAATAAATAAACTGTAAATGAAATTCCATGGCCCTCTCACGTATTAGGAGGATGATATCAGTCACCAGAAGAAAGATGGGTTGTTTTCGAAAGATCTGTCATGGTTAAAAAAGAAGTTTTAAGTTATAATGGGTTCGTATAGGAAGGAGGCAGATATGCTAAAATGAACATCAAATATCTAAATACAGAATGGAGTAACTTATGAACTGACTGGGGTGTTCACATGAGCCTAAGTAGACCATAAAATGACCAAAAGTTTTTCTTTTTTAAAGTGAAATACAGCTTTAAAGGGGAACTCCACCCATTTTCAACATTCTAACATGTCATTAATATACCTTAGAGGTGCTGGGTGGACACGATAAAAACGTTCCCCCATTCTGTGTTTCCTAGAAATGGAGGTCTGAAGAAAATCATTAACGTGGTGAAGCACATCTTCACCATGTTAATGGATTTCTTTAGATGCTTCTTTTTTCTGAGAGCACACAAATGGAACCAAATGAACCCGTTAGGGTTCATTTGGTTGCATTTGTACGCTCTCACAAAAAAATGTTGAAAATGGGTGGAGTTCCACATTAACTACCTGCTTTGTCACACAATGTCACACAACGTACAGTAGCCGCTCTACGAACTTGAATCGCATCACGAATCGATGCACACTGCTTTGAGCCTGTACATATGAGGTTTCCACATGAACGGCTGAATGTGGAATCAAGCAGATGGCTTGTTCCTTACAGAGACTGTGGTGTGGGTTGTCATTAGCAGCGTTATGTGAAGAAGAAGAAGGGGAAAAAAAGCCTTGTCAGCCATCTGACAGTTTGCAGTTTACACAAATAGCTTGGCTTTTATATGGGTGGAAAGAAGATAAGGAACGCAGTGGAACACATGGGAATAGCAATGCTGTCCTCAGTGTTGTAGTGGGACTTTTAGAAGTGGGGGGGACGCTTCTTAAAGGGGAATTCCACCCATTTTCTATTTTTTTCTGAGAGTGTACAAATGCGAACCAAATGGACCTGCTAGGGTCCATTTGGTTCACATCTAGCAGGTCCATTGGTTCACATTTGTACACACTCAGAAAAAAGGAAACTCATTAACATGGTGAAACACATAAAAGTAAATGACAAGACAAAAAACATAGGCCTACTTTTGCCCCAAAAATATTTTAGATGTGAAAAGTGGGGGGACGCCGCCCCCCCGCTTTCCCCCTCTCCACTACACCCCTGGCTATCCTGCATGCAACATCTTGCAGGTGGCCTGCAAAAACCCCATCGCGATTAGATCCCCAAATATAGCAAAATCTACAAGCTTGCAGCGTTCGGTGTAGAACTGCTGCTTTTGAAAATGTTTGATAGGACTTAATCATGAAGCCCACTTTGTGTGTATCCTATTAAGATTAAGATTAAGATACCTGTTTGCTTGACCTCTTGGTCAGATAGACCAGTGGTTTTCAACCAGTGCTCCGGAGACCACCAGTGGTCCTTGATAGGGTTCCAGGTGGTCCCCAGCTAAATGATGGACAGTTGGTTAACCAGATGTAACTCTTTTGAGAGTGTAAAAATGAAACCAAATGGACCCTTGCAAGTTGCTGGTCCATTTTGGTTTCATGTTTACACTCTCAAGAGTCAAAATATTCACCATCTGAATCAGCACCACTTAATTGAGAAGTCTCCACAATTAGAGAATGTTTTGTTTCTGAAATCCCGCCTGGAATTGTGGACAACACCAGAAGAAGTCTTTAGTTTTGGGGTCTGTGGGACTAAAATGTCATCACATGGTGGTCCCTGGCTCCAGTGCTGAATAAATAGTGGTCCCTGGTATCAAAACAATTGAAAAACACTGAGCTGGACACAAAAAACTGTTACTTTTCTTCAAGATCTCTGCAGATTTACAATTTCAAAACTCAAAGATCTGCTACTGCTTCTGTCGGTCAGAAGGACAGTCAGAAGGACACCAATAATATACACCAGGGGGTTTCAACCTTTTTGGTCCCAGGGCCCACCATTTATTCAGCATTTGAGACTAAAACTAAAAAATATATATATTTTTCTTCTGTCCATAACCATTAATCTTCTAGTTGTGTAGACTTGGGCTAATTCACATGATGAATATTTTATGCCTCGAGAGTGTAAAAATGAAACCAAATGGACCCGCAAGGGTCCATTTGGTTTCATTTTTACGTTCTCAAGAGTTACATCTGGTTAAACAACTTAGCTGGGGACCAGAGGTGGGGGGGTGCCACTTAAAGGGAATTCCACCCATTTTCAATTTTTTTCTGAGTGTACAAATGGAATGGAACCAAATGCACCTGCTAGGGTCCATTTGGAATTGGTTCACATTTGTACACACTCAGAAAAAAGGAAACTCATTAACATGGTGAAACACATAAAAGTAAATGACAAGACAAAACACATAGGCCTACTTTTGCCCCAAAAAATATTTTAGATGTGAAAGGTGGGGGGATGCCGTCCCCCCACTTTCCCCCTCTCCACTACACCCCTGGCTATCCTGCATGCAACATCTTGCAGGTGGCCTGCAAAAACCCCATCGCGATTAGATCCCCAAATATAGCAAAATCTACAAGCTTGCAGCGTTCGGTGTAGAACTGCTGCTTTTGAAAATGTTTGATAGGACGTAATCATGAAGCCCACTTGTGTATATCCTATTAAGATGTACCTGTTTGCTTGACCACCCTGATATCAAAATGGTTGAAAACCATTTAGTTAGACACAAAAACTGTTACTTTTCTTCATGATCTCTGCAGATTTACAAGAGCAACTCTTGTAGATCTGCTACTGCTTCTGTCGGTCAGAAGGACAGCAACAATATAGACCAGGGGTTTTCAAACTTTTTGGTCCCAGAGCCCACCATTTATTCAGCATTTGAGCCACGGACCACCATTTGACGCCACACAGACCCCAAAACTAAAAATGTATTTTTCTTCTGTCCATGACCATTAATCTTCTAGTTGTGTAGACTTGGGCTAATTCACATGATGAATATTTTAAGCCTCGAGAGTGTAAAAATGAAACCAAATGGACCCGCAAGGGTCCATTTGGTTTCATTTTTACGTTCTCAAGAGTTACATCTGGTTAAACAACTTAGATGGGGACCACCTGGTGGAATCCTCTCAAGGACCACTGGTGGTCCCCGGACCACTGGTTGAAAACCACTGATATAGACAAAGTGTTTAGTACGTGATGTTTAGAACCATAGCATCGTATGCAGGTGCGTATGGTCTTTCGGGAACGTCAGCATTATGTGCAGGTGTACACATAACAACATGCTGCTGCCCTGAGGCAAAGTTAAAGATGAAAAGAAATGTGGCATGGGTCAAACTCTAGTTAATTTCTCCCTTTTCCCAGAACAAAGCCTGTTGAATTCTGGCTGCGTTACAGGCAAGGCAAAGCACCAAAGAGTTTTTTGGACTTTGACCGTGCCAGGAGGATTCCCATTTCTCGAGCCAGTTGGTGACACCATTAGATTCACAGATGCTGCTGCTGGCTTGTATGCATTTTGTATTCCAACGGGGCTACTAAACCATGCACTTGTAGCATTCATCATGACATCTATTTCTTGAATTTATGCGGTAAAGATCTAGCTGGAAAAAAGTACTTGTCCTCAACATCGGCTCAGGTACCCCACACCAGGTCAGGCATTGACACTGAGGTCTCGGAGGCAAGTCAGGTTCTACTTGCCCTCAGCTCATGGTCACTTGCCCCCCAAAAATATAGTGTAAATTTTGCAGATTTAACTTGAGAGTGTAAAAATGAAACCAAATGGACCCGCAAGTGTCCATTTGGTTTCATTTTTACACTCTCAAGAGTTAAAATTCATAATCTTAATTAGCCCAGGTCTACACAACTAGAGAATGTAGAGGATTAATGGTCATTTTGATCTGTATGTTAATTTGCCTGTTTTGTTTCCCAAATCCAGCCTGGAATTGTGGATAGCTAGAAAGCAGGGAAAGACACAGAGGTAGAGTGCAATGACTGCCTTCAAGACAAATTTATCTTGTGTTGTGTTATAGTGCACTAAGTTGCACACTTGCCCGATCGGGCAACCAGGTAGCAGTCTTCACTTGCCCCACCATTTTTTTTTACTTGCCCCGGGCAAGCGGGCAAGTGTTAGTGTCAAGCCCTGCAGGCGCAGGGGCAGATGTAACATTTCCTAAAGATGCAGATGTAACATTTCCTATTGGTATGGGGGCTTTTCATCGCCCCCATAGCCGCCCCCATACCATTTTCGTCTAAAAGACTTTTATTAGGCAAGTAAAGCATCAATAATAACATCAGTTGTTGTTGAAATTGCAACAGACTGTAGTTAGTTAGTAGCAGTAATAGTGTTTCAAATCATTTGAAATATACCCACTTGGTAACACTTTCTATGATCCCTACTTTATAATGCATTATGAGAGCATTTATAGTGCATTATAAATGCATTCATAATGCCTCATAACTACACTCATAAACAGACATAATGCTTTGTGATGCACTATATCAGTAGTCATGAAACATTATAATGTCACTGTCATAATGAATTATAACAGCTTAAATTCCAAGGATTCTATGGATGTTCTTGAATACTTATGAAGACCACATCTATAATGCATGATGAGGGTTTATAATGCACTCTTGACTGACTGCTTATAATAGATTATGAAAACCTACACATGCAGTTCATGTGAACTGTAGTAATGACTTATGGCATGCTATAATGGCCCATTCATTATCATGAGTTATCATTGCATGGGTTAAGTAAAGTGACACACATGTATGCATTTATAATCATGCATAATTGATCATAAAGCGCCATTGTTGGGGCTAAGTAAAGTGTGATTCATTTGCTTGCATTTAAAAGAATCTATGCTGCATCTTGAGTGATTATTATGCAAGACAAATACAGTAAAATGTGTATGGTGGGAATTTATTTTCTGCTTGGGATTGCCACCCATTTTTGAATTGGCCTTGGTGTTTCCAGCTATTTTCAAATTAAAATGTTCAAGGTAGAAACACACATACACACACACAAAACCTGACCCTGTGCATGGGGCACCTGCAGACCTGGCCAATGTCCTTCTCTATGTTTGTTCCATACACTAGTTAAGGAACAAACATGCTTTAAGGTTAATTTTACAAAGAGCAGAACTGGGACGGATAACATATTCCTCCACCTGCTATCCCCTCATGACAACTTTTTTTTTTTTATTTTTTTTTCCCTACTTGGGATTGCCACCCATTTTTGAATTGGCCTTGGTGTTTCCAGCTATTTTCAAATTGAAATTGTCAAAATAAATGTGACAAATGTATTTGGTCTCTTGTCCATAAATTCCCACCATACACATTTTACTGTATTTGTCTTGCATAATAATCACTCAAGATGCAGCATAGATTCTTTTAAATGCAAGCAAATGAATCACACTTTACTTAGCCCCAACAATGACGCTTTATGATCAATTATGCATGATTATAAATGCATACATGTGTGTCACTTTACTTAACCCATGCAATGATAATGAATGGGCCATTATAGCATGCCATAAGTCATTACTACAGTTCACATGAACTGCATGTGTAGGTTTTCATAATCTATTATAAGCAGTCAGTCAAGAGTGCATTATAAACCCTCATCATGCATTATAGATGTGGTCTTCATAAGTATTCAAGAACATCCATAGAATCCTTGGAATTTAAGCTGTTATAATTCATTATGACAGTGACATTATAATGTTTCATGACTACTGATATAGTGCATCACAAAGCATTATGTCTGTTTATGAGTGTAGTTATGAGGCATTATGAATGCATTTATAATGCACTATAAATGCTCTCATAATGCATTATAAAGTAGGGATCATAGAAAGTGTTACCAAGCACTTTAATTTGAAATATCTGGGTTGTTTTGCACACCATCGTGTTTGGTGGGGCGGTTTGGGCACCCCCCCATGCCTAGATCCACCCCTGACCAGGTGTCCCAAAGGATTTCGGAAATAGCAGAGGCAAAATGAGTTTTTAAAGGGCTGTTTTAAACCTCCAGCGGTTTCCATGTTTAGTCGCCGGCCAGGCCGGCTCAGACGGACGCGTCTGATGGTTGGTCATTCTATACTTCCTGCCACCAAAGAGCACAACAATGGCCTGGGAGGTGCAACCTCTGTCTGAGAGAGAGAGAGAGAGGGAGGGACGTAGTAACAGCTGACTCATGTCTATAACGTTGCCCCCCTAAATCTACAAGCTGCACGTGAGCTGTCTTTGTGTTTGACCCCTGGTGAACAACAAAGTATATATAGCTGCAAGCAGCAATAAGACATGGTCAAGCCCTCTCTTCCAGGGGCGGATGTAACATTTCCCAATTGGGGGGAGGCAGGAGAGAATGGTATGGGGGTGCCATACCATTTTCGGTTACAGGACTTATTTTGGTCAAGTAAGCATCAATAATAACAGTTGCAACAGACACACAGCATGCATAAAGCTAAAGGTCTGACTGAACGTAAATTTTCTAAATGTGTAGATTCTTGAAAATTAAGTAATTCGGATGTTTAACCCATTTAGGCCTAACCTAATGTTTTCTGAAAAAACTTAAAATATGTATATAGCAGCACCAAAGCAATTGCATGTTTGAATACTGTACATTTTGTACAGAATCCAAATATGGATTCCCGTCCTAAATGGGTGAAATATAATTTAACTCTTTTCATTTTTACGTTCTCAAGAGTTAATTGTCCATTTTCGACGTATAAATTGAGGCTAAACTGGTGGCCGATGGACCAAAACAAAGGAAAAGCAGAGACACAATGCGTCACGCTTTGCACCGTCACACTCACACAAATGGTGTTAACCCATTTTTCCACAATTGGAAAGCACCTCTGGCCTTAGTGTTTTGTTTATGGAACAGGACTTGCCACTGTCCGTCACTGAAACCGATTCGACAAAGCTGTGAGCTCTGTGAGTCAAGTTTTTCTTTTTTTTCCTTTCTTGTTTTTTTAGGGGGGGGGGGCGATAAGGCAACAGGAAAACAACTGGCCATGTGGAGCAGTGAGATAGCACAGCCCAACATTTTCCAGGAGTGCTTATAGTCCGAGCCGGGCGGCACTTAATGCTTTATTTTTTTCTCTTCCAGATCCATATTTTTGGCGTTGTATTCCTACTATTAACTCATAAGGAAGCTGTGGGGGAGGGGCAGATCTAGTCATGGGCATGGGGAGGGGGGGGGGGGGCGATATGCCCCCCTAAATACCCAGTCTGCCCCCCCAAACACGATGCCATGCAAAACAACCCAAGATATTTCAAATTAAAGTGCTTATATTTGAAATGATTTGAAACACTACTGCTGCTACTGACTACAATTTTGGCACCACTAACCCAACAGCATTTCATCATTGAAAACAGAAAACTCTCTGAGTCAGACCTTTAGCTTTATGCATGCTGCGTGTCTGTTGCAACTTCAACAACAACTGATGTTATTATTGATGCTTTACTTGTAACCGAAAAAGGTATGGGTGCAGCTTCATGAAGCCGCCCCCATACCATTTTCTCTTGCCCCTCCAACTTGTTCTCTTGCCCCCCCCCCCCCCCAAAGGAAACAAAGGAAAGGAATGCAGGAAAAGCTTAGAAAAATTGACTGCGGTGGGATTGTGAACTCTATATTATTAGTTTTTACTGGGGGAGTTTGGTGTAGCCATGACATCACCCAGCCATCCACCCAGTGGTTCTCAAAGTGGGATCCGGCCACCCCCTTGGGTTCTTGAGGACATTCCAGGGGGTCCCCAGCTAACTTGATATAGCATCAATGTCAGTTTAACCCCTTTAATATAGTTTGTTTGAACATTTCAGAAAAAAAAATGAGAACATGTTTGAATTAACTTTAAATTAAAAATATATATATTTTATCACTATTTATGAATAAATAATGGGCCCAGCATTAAAAAGGTTTAAAACCACTGGGCTACGGTATGAAACACTGATTGCCTTGACACATTCACATGGCACTGAAACAAACAAGTCCTTCTCCTTTGAAATTGTCATTGACGCCAAGGGGAAAGTTTTTATTCTCCAAAGACGTTAGATCTCAATGTGGTGACATGTTGTTAGATCCAGATAGAACAGGTTTTTTTTTTAACTTTTTTGACACCAGGGACCACCATTTATTCGGCATTTGAGCCACGGACCACCATTTGATTACATTTTCACCCCAAAGACCTAAAACTAAAGAATCATTTTGGTTTTGTCCACCATTCCAGACTGGATTTTGCAAACAAAAGAATGTAGACTTAATTAAGTGGTGCTAATTCAGATGATGAATATTTTAACTCTTGAGAGTGTAAAAATGGACTCTTGCGGGTCCATTTGGTTTCATTTTTACACTCTCAAGAGTTACATCTGGTTAACCAACTTCCCATCATTTAGCCTGGGGACCACCTGGAACCCTCTCAAGGACCACTGGTGGTCCCCGGACAACCTGTTGAAAACCCCTGAGATAGAAGGTTTCTGACCTACACAGATGATGATATGATTCATGGAACAATGCTATTTTCTCACGACTTTTTTAACAAGTTGAGTGAAATGAGTGGGAAAAGAGGAACCAGCCACTGACTAACGTTTTCCCATCCAACCTGTCTAATGGTGATATATTGACACCACAGCAGCACAATTATAGGAAATAGGGCACACAAAGTGCTGTTGCACCTGAACTAATATAGTTGTCTCTATGGAGTGTGACACTGCTTTGCTTTGTTGTTTTGAACTTATATGTGAAACATGGTGGGGTTTTCAAGATGCTCTTTAGTGGTGGAATAATAATAATCTTTATTGTCCCAAAGGATATTTGTCTTCACAGTCTGTTCAAACACCAACATTGAACAACACAAAGCACAATACACCAAGACAATACAGAAAACATGAGGTCCCCACAGTAGACAGTACCATCCCATCATACATGTACACTGTACAGATCATCCTATCTGCGGGGCAGTTTGTTTAAAGCTGCAATAGCTGAGGGAACAAAACTAAAACTGCTAAAACTGACCTTTTTCCAGGGCAAGGTTCTGTATCTTTGTCCATATGGCATGAGGTTAAAAAAAAGATACAGAGGATGATCAGTGTCATTTGATATTGAAAGGGCTAGCCGTGTGATTGGATTATTGTTCGCATCAGAAAATGAGGGAGTGGGGAGTCCAATGATCTTGGAAGCGATTCTAGTGATACTGATAATGTGATAAGTTTGTTTCTGTTAGGCACTTTAAATTTAAATTTGAAATACCTTGGGTTGTTTTGCATGCCATCGTGTTTAGTGGGTCAGACAGGACATTTAGGCGGGCATTGCCCCCCCATACCCATGCCTAGATCCGCCCCTGGTTCTGCTCCATTTTGAGTACCGACTGAAATATCCTCTATAGAGTGTGTAACTTGAGCTTGTATGAACTGAGAAATGTGAAACATTTTGAGCTTTTCGTGATGTATACACCATAGGTCTATGGATTATCCAACTATGATGGTGAATGGCCTACCGTGGAGCATTTGTTATGCTTTGAATCAATACCCACAGTAATGCAACGTGAGTGTAACATTTATCCCTCCAAACGCTAATATAAACAATGTTTTCGGTGAAATTGCCTTCTCTCTTGTAATATTGAGAGAAAGAACGATGTCTCACATTTTATTACAATCCTCAGGGAGTGGATAGACATGATTTCCTCAACCGAAACCCGTTCCTCTGCAAATTGGTGTATAGTAGTATTCTGTTGGCAACCTCAGCCTACAAAAATGATATACTATGCAAAACTCTAATAAGTAACAGTGAATAAACATAATGCTATTCCTGATCTAAAACAAAATGTTGTACTTTTACAGCTTAAATGAATTATTGCAGTAGTCGTAAACACACAGTCTTAGCAGATCTTAAAACTTAAGGTTTATCTTTTCAGAGGGTTAGCGACTAGGGGTGTAACGCTATAGTTACTGCATTTAAAAAATCAAGAACCAAAGTATATCAACATGAAAACAGCAACATATATACTGTATGTCAGTGTTTTAGAATGGTGGAATTTGCATGGAATAGCTGGGCAAAATGTTCATTTTCTATACCGTTACCAGTGTTCATACAGCCTGTTAAACTGGAGTTGAACATTTCAGGAGCTGGTTAGTCATTAACTGTCAATGTCAGAGGTAGAGAACTGCACTGTGGAGCTAAGGCAGTTTTCAACCAGTGGTCCATGGACCACCAGTGGTCCATGGACCACCAGTGGTCCCTCAGAGGATCCCAGGTGGTCCCCAGCTAAATGACGATTTTACGCTCTCAAGAGTTAAATTATATACATCTGAAATACTAAATTGTGAACACAAACTTGAAATCCTTAGTTTTGGGTCTGATAGACTAAGCTCAACATCACATGGTGGTCCGTGGGTAAAATGCAGAATAAATAGTAGGCCCTGGTATGAAAAAGGCTGAAAACCACTGCTCTAGAAACACAGAGTATAACCCAGGGGGAAACAGTCGCTAATGTGCTCGCGTTCTGTAGAATGGGCAATAACAGCTCCCAGACCTATGTTCGATGTCGGCTCAGACACAACATTTCGAAGCAAGCAAGTTATTTTTTTGCGCCAGATTTTAACAACAGGGCAATTCAATGTGCTTTTACATTGCACAAAACGAAACACACTGTTAGAGCCATGGCATTTGAAATGAAACCTATTGTGTGCTGTCTCTCCAAACAATAGAATGATTTATTTTACTTCTACGCATGCATAAATCACACTTCTTCATACTTTGCTGTACGATGGTGTGGTGCTCAGTGTTGCCAACTTGACACATTTGTCGCTACATTTAGCTTTTTTTCAGCCCCTCCTAACACCAAAATTAGTGAAAAACTGCTAGCGGAAGATAAGCCAAAGGGAGATAAAACCCTTGGTTTTTTATTTTTATTTTTTTATTTTTATTTTTTTTACCATTTTTCCTCCTATGATAGTCCTCCTTCCTTCCTAGAAAGCACCATAGTAACCAAATGGACACTTGATCTGGAACTCTTGAGATCATAAAATGAAACCAAATGAACCCTTACGGAACCTCCGTGGCTAAAATGCAGAATAAATAGTGGGGCCTGATATGGTTGAAAACCACTGCTCTAGCGCATTCTAGTGCATTTTGGAAGTGCCTGTACTAGTGCATTTTTGGATTTTGGCAGTTAGTTGGCAACACTGGTTCTCTGGTGCTCTGAAATTAGCCTATAAGTGCAAGCTCACAACGCGCCGTCATGCCTCTGGCCGCCCGCCTCGTGGGCTTGCATATCGGCTATTTTTGGCTCGTCGGCATGCCGCGCCGCGTTGCCAAGAGATGTGGAGCATGCAGTGATGGAGGGTGGATTTTTACAACACCCTCCGTCCAGGGGCGGATGTAACATTTCCCAATTGGGGGGGCAGCAGGAGAAAATGTTAAGGGGTCGGCTTCATCGCCCGTGTCGCTTCGCGCCACGGGCGATGAAGCCGCTCCCATAACATTTTTTGCTTACAGGAATTTTATTAAAGGTAGGGGAAGTGATTTCACTTTTGTCAGATATCACCCAAAAAACTTTTTTTTTCTGTTAAAATGCTCTATTATAAGGTGTGCAGACCATATATGGAGTTTCCCCCTCCCCCACGTCAGCAGAGGAGCTAATAAAAGTTCACCAGGTGGAGGGTGAATTCTCCTCCAATCAGGATCGAGCAGCAGGTTCACATAGTGTAGCTACTCTTGGGCGCCCCTAGTGCACCAGGCTGGTACTACACCATGAATTTCAAATCACTTACCCTACCTTTATACAATTAAGCATCAACAGTAACATCAGTTGTTGTTGAAGTTGCAACAGACACGCAGCATGCCTCAGAGAGTTTTCTGTTTTCAATGATGAAATGCTGTTGGTTTAGTGTTGCCACAGCTGTAGTTGGTCAGTAGCAGTAGTAGTGTTTCAAATCATTTTAAATATCTTCGGTTGTTTTGCATGCCATCGTGTTTGGTGCATGGGCAGTCTGGGCATTTAGAGGAGCATTGCCCCCCATGCCCATACCTATATCCGCCCCGCCCTCCGCCCCCCCCCCCTCCTCCACCACCCCGCCCCCTAACCCAGATCATCATCAGCAATGGCTAAAAACAACCCCGACATTACCCCAAAAAAGCCCAACACCCCCGGGGGGCTAGTCTGGGACCGGTAACAGTAACCTGACGGGGGTCTCTTAAAGCCACGCTGGCTGGCCGCTGTACTAAATATATCACCTTTTTGTCAGCACCGACCGCCGGGCCCCGTTGGTGGTGGTGGGGGTTAGAGTGGGGGTGGGGAGGTTAGGGTTGCTTTAAATAGCCCCAGCGCTGTATTGAACTTGAGACATTATGTAAGAGGATAGAGCAGAAGCAGAGGCTGGATGCACGTGGGTCCTCTTGTCACTGCTGCTGCCCCCCCCACTAACACACACACACACACACACACACACACACACACACACACACACACACACACACACACACACACACACACACACACACACACACACACACACACACACACACACACACAGCGCCACAGCCGGCCGGCCATCCAGCAGAGAGAGGCCGTGGTGGTGCTGTGTCTGCCTGCGGCCTTAACCTACAGCCTCCAGCTGTCTCTGTCTCTCTCTGTCTCTCTGTCTGTCCTCTCAATCTCACTCTGGGTCTTCATCTTGCAAGATTAACAACAACGTAGCCTCGATCTCCAGGCTTCCATCCGTGCTGCGAGATGAAAGCCTGGACCGAGAGTACCCCAACGACAATTAAAAGACAGGACTTCTGGTTTCGTTAACTTCCGCCGGATGTTGTCATTTTTCAGCCAATCACTTTGCGGTGCTCCCGAAAATGTATACACCATGGAAACATTTTATTTCTCCCTTTGTGCTCGTAAGCCGTTGTAAATGTTTAAAAGATGAAATTGTGTGCTGTGAACTTTGCACACTTTTCTAGCTGCTTTGTTTGTTGGAATCATTTTTTCTGACAACAACGCATAGAAAAGAAAGCCAATGAAAAGTCTCTGTTGTGTTTCTCTCGGTCTTTAGTCTGTCCCCTTCCCACCCCAGGCCAAATCCAGGGGAGTGGGGCGCCTGGTTGTTGTCAAAAAGGAAACCTATTCTTGCAAAGCCCTTATAGCCCACTGCACATTGGTAACAGGAAGGCTCAGTCCAAATAATAATACTTGGCCCTGAGTATAGACAGAGTTACGCTGTCGCAAACTCCGTTCACTCCACGGGATCAGTCCAATGACGGCTCTATCGTCAAGTTGTGTTCCTCCATGTGTACAAAATGTGAACTAAACGGACCCTAGCAGGTCCATTTGGTTCGCATTCGTACGCTGTTGGAAATGTCCATCTTTTCCCTCACATGTACATGCATGTATTTGGTGTCTTTGTGTTGCAAAATGGTGATCATTAAGCTCTGAGCGCATGCAGGCACGTTTAAAAGTTGCAGCCAAGCGTGGACATAAAAGTTAATGATTAGGGAAAGCATGCAGAAAGAGTGAAAGTGTACTCTGAGGTGGGAGAGATAAGGCTAAAACCAGGAGGCAAATGCACACACCACATTAAGGGCACATTTATACGGGTTGATTGTTCATTCAACTACCTGTACAGAATGTGGCTATGCTATGATTATGTACAGAGGAAATCGGTGACACTTGTTTTGGTATTTGGTTATGTCTACTGGCTCTGTATTTACTGTACTATACGCCAGCGGTTTTCAACCTTTTTCATACCAGGGCCCACTATTTATTCAGTATTTTAGCCATGGACCACCTTTGATGGTGAGTTTTAATCTCTCTGACCCAAAAGCAAAGATTTTTGTCCACAATTTATTGTCCACAATTTAGTAGAAATAAACGTGAAGCGTTGGTCAAAAATAACAATTATTCTACATTTTCTAATTGTTTAAATATAATTTAACTCTTAAGAGAGGTTTAAGTGAAGTTGTAAAAGGCACGCAGCATGCATACCGGTAAAACTAATGTCTGACTCAGAGAGTTTTCTGTTTTGAATGATGAAATGATGCTGGTCTAGTGGTGCCACAGCTGTAGTTAGTTAGTAGCAGTAGTGTTTCAATTCATTTTAAATACACTGTAAGCACCCCCCCCCCCTCATACCCATGCCTAGATCCGCCCCTGGGTCACATACCCATTGTGAACGAGTAGGCAGCAATGATACCAGTCTTATAAGCACCAACAAGGACCAATTATACAATGATAAGGTTTAAGAATGTGTGTGGGGGAAAAATATCTTTGTGGGTGAAGGTGATGGACAGCTTGAAAGGGGTCTAAAAAGCCCTCAAATCCACCCCCTGGATGGTTCATGGCAGGCGGGACAGGAGCGGAGGGAGGCTCTGGTAGAAGTCTTAACTCGGGCAGCTTAGTAGAATGTCACAGGGGACTTTTAAGAAGCTTTCAGCCCGCATGGTGCCCCGTCGTCTAGCCGCCGCGCGCTGCAAAGTGACTGAAAGAAGGCGACCTTGTTGAGAAAGTCTTCCGCTGCTGCGTCCTGGATTGACTTGGTAGTGGTCTCATTGTGTAGAAAAAAAAAACGTAACGGACACCGCCATTGTTAGACAGAAACTCTTTCCTAAGACATCTTGTTTTTGCTTTGGACATACAGTACAGTACAGCGTTTCCCCCCAACACCGGTATAGCAGTCTTCCAGTGGGAGGAAACAGGTCTTGGGTCAAAACTTTAGTAATAGATGTATGTCAGTGGTTTTCAACCAATGATCCCTGAGAGGATTCCAGGTGGTCTCCAGCTAAATGATGGACTGTTGGTAACCAAATGGATGCTTATAGATCTGTAACTCTTTAGAGCGTAAAATGAAATCAAATGCACCCTTACGGGTATGAAAAAGGTTGATAACCACTGATGTATGTATAATGTAGTCTGACTTGGGTCGAGGCAGATGGCTGCCCACTCTAGAGTCAGGTTCTGCCTGATGTTTCTTCCCAGGCAGAACCATTGCAACATTTCCACTGTTGCAATTGCCCTTTCTCTGGGTAGATCTTTGTCGGTTCTCTTCTGTAAAGTGCCTTGAGACAACTTGTTGTAAAAACAACAATGTGTTGTGTTGCATGGGTCTGTATTTTGCAGTGGATACAGTATACAGTATACTGTATGTTTGTCATTCCTGTCTGTCTGAAGCCCCTTATAAGTAAGCAATATCAGGAAAGGAGGTATTCTATATCTTAACGTATGCCCCGTGGTGCATCACAGAAAGGTATCACAGAAGTGCACTAATGATGCCCCCCAAGTGTAACATTGCAATTAACAATAGTACCACCACAAATGTCCCATGAAACTAGCTAGCCTAGCTGACCAAGTCTTCTACCCTCTGAGAGAAAAGCGTTTTTTCTTTGTTTTGATTAGCCATTCCAATATTGCACGGCTAGAAAGCGGTTTCAACCCATCAGATCGCTTCCTCCAAGCGACCTGTTGTATAATCCCTCTTTTACATCCTGTTTACATCGCGTGTAATGCTTGGCTGCAGCCTTTCACCTGATGCGCCCCCAATTTGGAGTAAACATCCGTGGCAACGGGGTCAGCACTTTTCTTTATACATGGACTGTATGGAGAAGCATGGACTTTGTGCATGGCGCCTTCCACCAGCAATGTTTAGGTAGAGCAGGGTTTTTCAACCAGTGGTCTGGGGACCACCAGTGGTCCCTGAGAGGATTCCAGGTGGTCCCCAAGCTAAATGATGGAATGCTGGCCTGGTTATCCAGATGCAACTCTTTGAGAGCGTAAAAATGAAAGCAAATGGACGCTTGCGGGTTCATTTGATTTCATGTCTACACTCTCGAGATGTAAAATATTCATCATCTAGCTGTGTAGCCCAAGTCTACACAACTAGAGAATGTAGAAGATTAATGGTCATTTTGATCTGTAGGTTTGTCAGTTTTGTTTCCCAAATCCAGCCTGGAATTGTTGGACAAAAGCAAAAGTTTTTTTTTTGTTTTGGGGTCTGTGGGGGCTAAAATGCTGAATAAATAGTGGCCCCTGCTATGAAAAAGGATTAAAACCACTGAGGTAGAGTTATAGATAGATATAATCTTAAAAAAAAAAAAAAAAAAAAAAAAAAAAAACACTTGATAAATATCTATGCCTCTATCTGTGCCTGAAGATACAGTATTCTCATTCTCAATGGGCTTTTTCTCTTTCTACTGCTGTACTTGAAGCGTCTTACTTTGCCTGCTGTTGTGGCAGTGCTCTCTTGCAGGTTCTTTGTAAAATGGGCCTTGGGATTGTTTCTCTCTCTCTCTCTCTCTCTCTCTCTCTCTCACACACACACAGCAGGCGTTCACGGCTCATGCGAGCTATGAGCCATGAACGCCTGGCTATTTTTTCAATGAAAGTTAAACCACCGCAAGTACAGTACAGAATGGTTTGCTAATCACTTTATCCCGGCTGGTCCTGGCTGCTGTTACGGGCATATCTTTATAGGCAAAACGTTTTCGAAATGTTTCGGGAAAAACAAGCAAGCTCACAACTTCACATCACATGAGTTGTGTAGTGTAGAACTATAGTGTTTGGAAGTGGATAAGCACATGAACGGTTGTGCCGTTATGTTTTCCTGTGCTCAGTTTCATCATTTTTCTAATATCTAACTGGCAGATGGAAAAAAATCAGGTCCCCCCCCCCCACACACACCACCTCCCTTCATTCAAAACAGCCACAAATAAGGGCTTAATGGCAGGCTGCTGAATTGGCTCGATTGGGCTTTTAGCTTGCCTAGAGTTAACTATTATCCACTGTAAAGTATGCTGCCCAGCATTACGTGTAATCTCCCAGCACCGGCAACACAGCTGTTGCATTTTAGCCGCCAACAAGACAGGGCCGGATCTAGAGGGGGGCAAGGGTGGGCAGGGGTGCATCATGCCCACCCAATGAAAGGTAATACCTTACCTTTAATATGTTTTCAATCAGTGGTCCATGTTCCAGGTGGTCCCCAGGCTAAATGGTGGAAAGTTGGTTAACCAGATGTAACTCTTTGAGAGCGTAAAAATGAAACCAAATGGACCCCTGCGGGTCCCTTTGGTTTCATTTTTACACTCAAGAGTTAAAATATTCATCATGTGAATTAGCCCAAGTCTACACAACTGGAATGTGGAAGATTCATGGTCATTTTGATCTGGCATCTGCATGTTTGACTATTTTGTTTTTTTCCCCGAAATCCAGCCTGCATGGCATTGTGGACAAAAGCAAACTAAGTCTTTAGTTTTGGGGTCTGTGTGGGGCTAAAATGTCCTCAAATGGCTCAAATGCCGAATACATAGTGGGCCCTGGTGTCAAAAAGGTTGAAAACCACTGCTTCATATTGTCCACCATGTCATTCTTCCAGCCCACCCTAGTAGGGCTGGCTAAATCCGGCCCTGCAACAAGATGTGTGCGCTGTGAATGTGCACGTGTAGCGCTGCCTGCCAGGGGAATATATGGACTCTCACTCTGCACACAGTGGTGGATACAAGTATATCGTTGCTGATGGGCAAGAAGTGCTTATATACATGTTCTAACACTGGTTTTCAACCATTTTTGATACAGGGGCTCACTATTCATTCAGCATTTGGGCCATGTACAGCCCCACAGACCCCCCCCCCCCCCCCCCCCCCAAACTAAAGATTTCATTTGTTTTTGTCCACTATAGCCTACCCCAGGCTGGATTTCGGAAACAAAACGGGCAAAACGTAGATCAAAATGACTGTGGTCCCTCTAGTTGTGTAGACTTTGGGTTAGGATACCTACCGTGTTCGATAGGATACCTGCCACGTCCGATAGGATACCTGCCACGTCCAATAAGATACCTGTCGAGACTGGTAGGCTACCTAGCTTGATCGATAGGATACCTGCCGTGTCCGATAGGATACCTGTCGAGACTGATAGGCTACCTAGCTTGAACGTCCCAATGTAAATATCATGGACATTACACAGTAAATACTGGTTCATTTTTGGAACCAGACTTCAAAATCTCTTCCAAATCCATCAACAAGGCATGCTGTATGCAGTGGAAAAATGTGTGTGTGGCATATTAGGAATCATATAGTATCTGTATCATATAGAAAAACAATTGGTGGAGAGGTTGATCACATGTTATGCTTTAGCATATCACATGTCATGCTTAGCTGTGATTGGACCGTAGCAGTTTGGGGAGGGGCTTATACCTAAAGGTCTGTTGTTGTGATTACGCAAATGGATTGTCATGACAAACGACTCAATCGCTGGACAACGGTCGTTGCAGTGTCCGCTCAGAGGTAACTTTAAACCTTAGCCGTCTAGACTCCAGGGCCGAACGGCGGCCGTAAATGGCTGCGGTCAGCTTGTTAATGAAGTAACAGATATGAGTACTAGTTCTTCAGCAGCGCTGCCTGGCATGTTGGCGTGGTCTGTGTGGGGGCCTTTGGCATTACATGGAGGGTCATAGAGCAGTGGTTTTCAACCAGTGGTCTGGGGACCACTAGCAGTCCTTGAGAGGGTTCTAGGCGCTCCCCAGCTACAGTAAATGATGGAAAGTTGGTTAACCAGATGTAACTCTTTGAGAGCGTAAAAATGATGTTTTTACTCAAGAGTTAAAATATTTATCATCAGTATTACCCCAAGTCTACACAACTAGAGAATGTATAAGATTAATCGTCATTTTTATCTGTATGTTTGACTGCTTTGTTTCCCAAATCCATCCTGATATAGACCTGCGCAGTGACATCACCGCCCCGGTTCCAGAAGTGGATTTCCCATTCATTTTTCTCATAGATTTTTCGAAAATGATGGACAAAGCCAACTCGGGTCGTGACAAATCATGATAAAATACAATCTTTTGGGACAATCAAATAATTTTCTAAGATGAAAAACGAAACAAAATGTGTTGTATCCTGTCGTTTTCTACTTCTTGCTAATTAGTTTTTGTTTTGTTGTCATGCATTGTCACGACCCGAGTTGGGTTTGTCCGTCGTGTTTTTATTAACCATTTTCGAAAAGTCTATGAGAAAAATGAATGGGTAATTCACTACTGGAACCGGGGTGGTGACGTCACTGCGCAGGTCTATAGTTGGCAAAATTAAAATAAATCTTTAGTGTTTGGGGGTCTGTTGGGCTAAAATGTACTCAAATGGTGGTCCGTGTGTCTCAAATGCTGAATAAATAGTGGTCCCCGGTATCAAAAAAGGCTGAAAACCACTGTCATAGAGTATAGAGCAGGCAGTGGTAATGTAGCTGTCCACTGCTGTCTGTTACGGAGCTGACCGCCAACTGGGAAGCGCTATATGCAATCACACTGGTCTGTGGGCGTTGGGGCGGTGGGGGGTGGGGGGCACACAGACAGGCAGCCTCTCGTATCAGGTCTGCGCCTCACGCTTATCCAAATCCCAGATTAACCCCCCCCCCCACACACACACACACTCTCGCTTACTCTGTAACACGCTTACAGCGACCTCCCTGACCCCTCTTTCTCCTCCTGTATTTTACACACTCCCTCTCTGTCTTCTATACATTTTCAATTGTATTTCAGTCCAATCCGTCTTACTGTCTTACGTAGCAACACAAGTCCTTCTCCCTCCCCCTACCCCTCTCTCTCTCTCTCTCTCTCTCTCTATCTGTATGCTGTCCCTCCTGTCTTGTGTAATACTTACTGCTTGGGGCTGGATTACAGGGCTCTATGACTGCATTAGCTGTGTGTGTGTGTGTGTGTGTGTGTGTGTGTGTGTGTGTGTGTGTGTGTGTGTGTGTGTGTGTGTGTGTGTGTGTGTGTGTGTGTGTGTGTGTGTGTGTGTGTGTGTGTGTGTGTGTGTGTGTGTGTGTGTGTGTGTGTGTGTGTGTGTGTGTGTGTGTGCGCGCGCGCACACGTGAGAGAGGATCCTATCAGAATGGTGAGGCAGAATAATTACGGTTCAGTTGGCTTGCTGTTATTCCAACGCCTGTTCTTCTCAAAGGACCACGCTGATATTATTTGAAAGCAGTCACTGTCATATGTTTCTCTCCTGGGCTTAAATGGAAATGCTACAGCATGCAGCAGTGCATATTGCATATTTGGAAATTGAACTAAGCGGTTTGATGATAAAACATAATTGATAATTGATAGGATAATATATGATAACGCCTATCCCTATTATGTGAGGGGTGTCATTAAGCAAAACATCAAATTAGATGTGAAGGTGCTTTCTAACACGTATTTTTGCCCGGCACCGTTGGACGGCGAAGTATGGAAAAAAATGCTTAAGTGCTTAATGGAAGAAATAATGGCTACAATGGCAGTAACTAATGAGTAGTTGCAGTTGCTATTATCGCTGTTTCCAAAACGCTGTGCTGTAATGACACACGCCAGGTGCGCCATGGGATTTTGTGACAACGACAACAACCACACATTGTTGAATTACTGCTGTCATACAGGCATATTTATGAAAAGTATCTCACAATAGTGTGCAAAATTATATGGAGGAGCATTGGCTGTGAATGCACTGTTGCCTCGAGATAATGACTTATCTATTGGTGTGCTTTGGGCACAAGACGTTTGAACTAGATCATATAAATTCAGCATAGGATTACAGTTGAACTAGGGGGGTGTGGTGGGGGGAGGAGACCACAAGCAACCACCATTCCAACTGGTGTGCAGGTGTGTCGGTGTGGATGGTGCACTGCAGGCAGGGCCTGTGTGTCTCTGACACTTGTGAGCCTCAGCGGTTGACACTAAGGTCTCCGAGGCACTTGCCCATCGGACAAGTGCAAGTCAGGTTCTACTTGCCCTCAGGTCATGGTCACTTGCCCCCCAAAAATATATTGTAAATTTTGCATCTAAGTTGACTTGGGTGCTTTAAACCAGGGGTTTTCAACAGGTGGTGCGGGGACCACCAGTGGTCCCTGAGAGGGTTCCAGGTGGTCCCCAGCTAAGTTGGTTAACCAGATGTAACTCTTGAGAGTGTAAAAATGAAACCAAATGGACCCTTTTGGTTTCATTTTTTTTTTTTTCTTTTTTAATTCATCATCTTAATTAGCCCATACTGGTCACAGACCACAGTCTTCACTTGCCCCAGCAGTCTTCACTTGCCACACTTTTTTTTTTTTACTTGCCCCAGGCAAGCGGGCAAGTGTTAGTGTCAAGCCCTGAGCCTAACGGTTAAAACTCAGTAGTTAAGGATTCACCCAGTGCCAATTCCTAAAGTGATCCTCGGCTCTACACATCCTCCGCCAGCCTGGGGAGACTTGCTTCATGTTTCCGTCAGTGCATGAGAAGTCCAAGCTTCTTTTCACCTGACAGGAGGGAGTTTCCCTGGTTGGACATTTGATCATTATTTGAGTCCATAGAATGAGAGGTCTGCTCTGACAGAGTCATTGCGGAAAAAAGTGGCCATTTTATTTTTGTATATCACAGCATAGACGACAATTACGGCATACGACTACAGTATATGATCTCACGGCTGGTGAGATCATAGTCGCTCCATGTGATCTGGTGAGATCATATAGTCACTCTATGTGACCTGGTGAGATCATATAGTCACTCTATGTGATCTGGTGAGATCATATAGTCACTCTATGTGATCTGGTGAGATCATATAGTCACTCTATGTGATCTGGTGAGATCATATAGTCACTCTATGTGACCTGGTGAGATCATATAGTCACTCTATGTGACCTGGTGAGATCATAGTGTCACTCTATAGTCACACTAGCAGCGAGTTATATTAATTTTAATTCCTGTCTACCCAGTTGTACACAAACATTTGTCGTCAGATTGTGAGTTTGTGAGATTTAAATTGCCTCAACATGTGTGGTACTACAGCACAACACGACATCAGTTATCAGGCTTAGAACATGAAAGGCATTCTTCTGATGCTATAGATGGAACCAACAGCATCTGACTATATTGGATCCTTTATACACCCACAGCCTAGGGTAATTTTAGTAATTCACACATACATGATGACACATAACTGGTGAAAAAAGAATGCCAACTAAGCAAATGGCCATATTTTTCTCTGAAAAGCTCCGACCTTCCGTTTTACCATAAAAGTGGGAGGTATAATCTTCCTCTACCCTTGTGCTGGCACGTCTCATCTCTCTTTAGATTGTATTCCAAATGAGATGCTCCGTTAAGTCAGAAATTAGAATAGAACGTTGCCGTTATGATTGAAACCATGAAGAGTGACGTGTCTTCATACTAGCATCTAGTGATGGATCGATTATCGACCACGGCCGATTATCAAATTCGATATTCATGATTTTATTAATAATCGGTATCTGTGCTAAAAATAAATAATCGGGAAAAGAGCAGCCGATTTTTTAAATTTATTATAAATGTTTAAAAATGGTACATCAACCACACCGGTAGATTGTGGTGGTAAGGAGATGTATAGCTGTGTCTCTCTGACTCTCTCACCTCATGTATTTATAGATTTATCCAAATTACCCAAAATGTATTTTCTCTTTTTCTTTTATGTCTGAAGCTCTGTGCCTGTACTTCACGGCAAAATGTTTCCAATGCTGCTACAATACATTGTTGCCCTTGAATTAAAAAAAGATACATTTGATGGAGGGGAAACTGAAACACTTTTGCTGATTCCTGCATTTTTATTCTATTAAAAAAGTAAATAATAATCGTATCGGCTGATATCGGCTATCAGCCTTTTTGATGTTCCACTAATCGGTTATCGGAAACATCGGCCAAAAGTCTGATCGGTCGATCTCTACTAGCATCGGCCACCACACACCTTCTACACTCTACAGCATGTTAGTGTTGGGGAATTTACTTTTAAAAAGTTACTTATCTGAAAAAGTAACCTATTACTGTACTTGTTACTAAAATATGAAAGTGACTACTTAATTTACTATATAAATAAAGAAAAACAAAAAAAGAGAAATTAAATCATTGTTTTTCAAGGAAATTTTTTTGTAATGACTTGTTTTAACCTCTACTTGCCATTAGGCTACAAAGAGCACTTATGGTTTGGGATTTTATAAGCGTCGCAACCTCCTTTTGCATAACATTGGCGAACATTTTGCATAACAGTCGTGACCGTTTTGCATAATGGTCGAGGCTTAAGGTTAGGGTAAGGCATAGGCTTTATTAAGCTTATGTTTAGGTTTAGGGGTTAAGGTTAGGTTTAGTAGGGAAAACGTCCAACTGTTGTGCCAAACGCAGGGGTTGACACTAAGGTCTCCGAGGCACTTGCCCATCGGGCAAGTGCAAGTCAGGCTCTACTTGCCCTCAGGTCACTTGTCCCCCAAAAATATATTGTAAATTTTGCATTTAAGTTTACTTCCTACTTGGGTGCTTTAAACCAGGGGTTTTTAACACGTGGTCCCTGAGAGGATTCCAGGTGGTCCCCAGCTAAGTTGGTAAAGGGTCCATTTGGTTTCATTTTTACACTCTCAAGAGTTAAAATTCATCATCTTATTTAGCCCAGGTCGCAATGACCACCTTCAAGACAAATTTATCTTGTGTTGTGTTATTGCGCACTAAGTTGCACACTTGCCCGATCGGGCAACCAGGTAGCAGTCTTCACTTGCCCCACCATTTTTTTTTTACTTGCCCCGGGCAAGCGGGCAAGTCTTAGTGTCAAGCCCTGCTACAGTATGTCTGTGTGTCAGTATGTCTGTGTGGCTTGTGCAGAGATGAACCTCAAGTGTCACAGGAGCAGTAGTAACACCGAACCAAATTCAATGCAGTATGCCATTGCAGTAGTTCAGGCATGTCTTGAAGAAAGTGTCTGACTGAACTGACTGAAGCTAATATTTCATACTTTCGCAGAGTGGCATGCGCGGCTGTGCCACGAAGGATGAATTATTTAACCAGTGCTCATGGTGCAGTGAAAGATCTCTCCTGTCTCCTGCCCGCGTGTCCGGCTCCGCTGCTCTTGACAGATTTTGATGGGGATGTTGCGATCAAACACCCCCCCCCCCCCCCCCCCCCCCCCCGCCTACACGTATTTGTGTCTAATCCCCTGATGTACTGGTATTGTACACCCGTTGCAAGCTGTAATCACGATTGGCTGTCCTGCTCTAATCTTGACAATGACACACACACACACACACACACACACACACACACACACACACACACACACACAGCTGACGACTCCAGTTATCATACTGTAGGTATAGATCTAATCTCTGTATGGATGTATCGTATGTGTTAATATATGAACAGGCTGAACAGATGACATCCAAGGTTTCAGGTCACGAAACAGATTTGATCTTGTAGCAGCTTTACAGAAACATAGACCGCTTGTGCCAGTTACAGCAGAACTCCAGATGTCTGGAGTAGAGGCTCTCTTTGCATGTTTGTGGAGAGAGGTCTGAGTGTAAACACTTGCTTGTTTGATGTCATTAAGACATCAGTTTTGTTTCTTCATGTCACTTTACAATTTAGGCATTTAGCAGATGCTCTTAATCTACAGCTTCTTAGAATAGGCAATAACAACACATATACGTTAAAAAAATTGGGATGTCCTGATACTCTATCAGTATTGGAAAGATTATCGGATGGGCACTTTTTTTGTCATATTGGAAAAGTATCAGTACCAGAGATCAGACACAGGGGTTAGGGGTTGACACTATGGCAGTTAAATAAAATGTTGGGTCAAGTGGAACTTGCTTTGGAATTGCCTAAGTGCACATTTGAGTGAGGAGTCTGCTATTCCTGGTGGGTGGATTTCATATAAGATTTTTTTTTTTTTTTGTATTATCTGTACATACTGTATGTGTCTGTATTTGGTATCGGCTAACACATAAATTGTGGTATCGGGATCGGATTGGAAATGAAAAATGTGGCAACGGGACATAGAGAAGCTAAGAAAGCAGCATCTGTCTGGGTTCCAGACATTTGCTGAGTTCCATGCATCCTAAATCTAAATTCTTCAAATGTAGCATTCGCATGATCCTGTAAGTTTGCCAAGGCTGGTACAAGTGTAACTAACTGCAAGTGCTATACAGTATATGCCGCTGTCTTAAGGCCCTGATACACCTAGCAATGTTTGGATTAATATCAGCAAGCAACATCAATTATCAATGTTGACTCTTCACTTTTCTATAGAAAATGATCAACTACTGGTTGTTCAGAAAAGTCAGATCATTAGCGCCCTCTACTGGTCAACATTTCGGAATCCTCCAATCACAGCCCTCCTTGGCAGCCCTCCCAGACCTCCCACAGATAAACTTTTCTGAAAACAACATATGGCTGCTGCCTCACTGGACAGAAAAAAATGTAACTTTTAGTCTGCTAAGTGAACATTTGGTTGAAAATGAGTGTACAAATGGGACCAAATGGACCCGCTAGGGTCCATTTGGTTCGCATTTGTACACTCTTAGGAAAAAATAAAAAGAAAATGGGTGGAATTCCCATTTAGTGGGAGGTGTTGCCTGTTGCCAGGTGTCTCATCATGTTGCCCGTTGATGTTGACATTGTTAGTTGATATTGATCAAAATATTTCTATTGTAACAGGGCCTTTACTGTACTTTGAAAATGAGTGGTGGTAGCCTGTAGCCTTGTAGACGCACAGAGAGAGAGAGAGAGACATCATCCCACAGTGAGTGTCAGCTGGGACTCTAACCCTCGTCACTAGCCGTGTGAAGCACTGTGTTGCACATTGTCCGGGGCACTCTGTGCCTGGTGGTGTGCCCACGCACCAGCACGGACCAGAACCAAGTGTTGTTTTCATCTCGCTCGGGTGTCATCATGGGTTTGTGTCATCGTAAATATATCCAAATATAGAAACCGTCCCACCAACGTTTCCGGTCGTGAGAGGCTTCCAAGATGCCATCTGGACGACACGCGGGACAGGGGCGGATCTAGGCATGGGCATGGGGGGGCAATGCCCCCCTAAAATGCCCTGAATGCCCCCACCAAACATGATGGCATCCAAAACAACCCAAGACACCCAAGAAATTAAAGTGCTTATATTTAAAATGATTTGGAACACTACTACTGCTACTAACTAACTACAGCTGTGTCACCACTAATCCGACAGCATTTCATCATTGAAAACAGAAAACTCTCTGAGTCAGACCTTTAGCTTTATGCATGCATGCTGCGTGTC
Source organism: Benthosema pterotum (assembly GCA_039105355.1). Taxonomy (NCBI): domain Eukaryota; kingdom Metazoa; phylum Chordata; class Actinopteri; order Myctophiformes; family Myctophidae; genus Benthosema; species Benthosema pterotum. Next base: position 46,601,892 of record CM076968.1, read on the forward strand.
TGTTGCAACTTCAACAACAACTGATGTTATTATTGATGCTTAATTTCATAATAAAAGTCCTGTAACTGAAAAAGGTATGGGTGCGGCTTCATGGCTGCCCCTCCAACATGTTCTCTTGCCCCCCCAAATGGGACATGTTACATCCGCCCCACTGACGCGGGATTGCACGATAACAAAGCCCCACACTGCCGTGGGGGCCTAGCTGTGTCGCTACGGCTACCGTCGGCTTCATAATGCGCCTTTGTAAAGTTTCAGACAAGAGTCTGAAAAAGAAGAAAAGGGGGGGCCCGCGGTTTTGGATTTGTGAAATGCATGAGCTAACTCTGCATGTGCTCCGTGACTCATAGAGTCATTTCGTTCTATAAATGTGTGCCGAAAAAAAGGCCTGGTTTCACACTCCTGCTGAATCATTGATATGTATGGTGGGGGACCGCCCGGGGCTGGGGGGACACTTACACACTACGTCGAGGTTGATTATTCTGAGAAGAACTGAAGTTTCATGCTGCACAAAAAAGGGCCACATGAATGGTTCTGATTGTAGAGTTTCTGAGTCATTCTGGTCCATTCATAGAGTAGTCGGTTACTATATGTCAGTCAGCCTTTCATGCCATTAGGTGTCATCTGTAATGTCCCAATTCTCTCCTATACACAGCATAAGATTGTTTAAGCAAATGCAAGTAGTGATAAGATGGGTCAATTTAGGACTTCATGATTTAGCCCTCCAACATAGAATAAGGTGGTTCTTATTGAACAAAGATGATGGATAAAGTGCAAACCTCACTTGTCCTTTTTTAATGAACATTCAAGTAGAAATCTTTTCTTTTTTTTCCCCCCCAAGTATTTCTTTTCTCTTGTTGGAGTCTTGGACTAGCTTTTCTTAAAGTAACAGCAGAACACATTGCATTTTTCTTTTCTTATTTAACCAAACACTTTTTACGGTAAGGTAGGCGAGTGTGACACGGTTCTACCGAAAATGTGCTTGGAAAGGGGAAAACTACAATTTTCATTTTATTTTACATTGTCCAAATCCTGAAACCTCGATTTCGATTAATCGTGAAGCCTTCTAGGTCAATTCATGTGACTTTATTATTTCCTTTTTATCATTAAGCATGAGCATATTCATGCTTATAATGACACTTGCTGAGAGAAAATCCAGGGATTAATCCTGGCAACACACAGCGTTATGTTTAGTCTATTTGGTGCCACCGCTGCTAAACACAGCACTTAGCCACAGTGGTCTTGGGTTTCATGTCAGTGTGACGGTGATCCAGCCCTCCTGCCGTCATGCACACATGGGTCTGGGAGCAGCTAATGGTGCGTTGGATTAGCCGAGCAGGTCACCCGGTAGTTAGGGACGTTTAACCCACTGATCCCTCTTTATAATACCAGCTCTAAATCCACACAGCTGATTCACTGTGCCTCCAAGCGCTTCTGGCTGTGCCGGTGCAGTGTTACGTTAATTTATTCAATTTGACTAATTTGTTTTTCCAATGAAGAAATATCGCTTAATACCAGTATTACCGTCGACTCTGAGTATAGAGTGTCCCCCATTTTTTTCAAGACTCATTTGTGTTAAAATAACCAGGAGGCAAATTAATTTGGTAGTCGCGACCGTTGGGCCAACTTGTGCAACTTATCTATGGTATCTATCCAACGGTACGTATCCTATCGGTCGCGCCAGGTATCCTAAGGTTAAGGTCCTATGGTTAAAGTTAGGTTTAGGGTTTACTGAGGTTATGTTTGCGCCCATCGGTCGCGACCATCGGTCGCAAAATCATTTTGCGGTCTCTTAAAATAACATATTATACACCTGAAATAGTGAATTTTAACATTATAGTGCAACCCCTTTTTCCCCTCCCCAGATATTTAATTATATAATTATGTATATACTGTATATAGTATATATACTGCATCAGCTGAAAGAAGCCATACCAAAAGGTAATACTATCATTACCTGTACGCAAGATGCACAAAAGTACAACCTCAACCTTGAACCTTAAAGCAAAACAAACCGGTTGACCTTGAAATTTCTAAAAGCATCATGCAGTACTGCGAGTTTCCAAACAGTTGCAGTGTGTGTACTTCCCCACAGTGAATGAGTCAGGGGCGGATGTAACATGTCCTATTTGGGGGGGGGGGGGGGGGGGCAAGAGAACATGTTGGAGGGGCAAGAGAAAATGGTATGGGTGCGGCTTCAAGAAGTGAAGTCGCACCCATACCATGAAGCCGCACCATACCATGAAGTCGCACCCATACCATTTTCATTTACAGGACTTTTATTAGTCAAGTAGAGCATCAATAATAACATCAGTTGTTGTTGAAGTTGCAACAGACACGCACCATGCATAAAGCTAAACGTCTGACTCAGAGAGTTTTCTGTTTTCAATGATGAAATGCTGTTGGTTTAGTGGTGACACAGCTGTAGTTAGTTAGTAGCAGTAGTAGTGTTTCACATCATTTTAAACATACGCACTTTAATTTGAAATATCTTGGGTTGTTTTGCATGGCATCATGTTTGGGGGGGGGGGAAACTGGGTATTTAGGGGGGCATTGCCCCCCCATGCCCATGCCTAGATCCGCCCCTTGAATGAGTCAGTGTGCTGTAGCTCTACCTGTGGAGTGGATGGGATAAATATTTGCCTGCACACTGTTGCACAACAGAGGAAGGAACCAGTAATCATTAGCTGCTGCTGCTGCTGCTGCTGCTGGACTTACTGTAAACCTCCTCCATGTCCTTCCATTCCAGCTGTAGAACTCACATCGTTTTGTTGTTGTTTATTCACCATGGTCACACTCCAGCTCCCAGATGCACAAGCACTACTCTTGGACTTTTGTTGAGCTCTATACTTGACCCAAGTCTTTCCAGAGCCACCCTCCTTTTTTCAATTTGCTGTATACCAAGGCCTAGATTTTTGTCACCGGTAAACCCCTTTAACTATCCTCTAACTTCTTTGCCTTTTTAAACTATTGAAAAATATTTTTCAATTGTTTAAATTGCCAGTCTACAAGCTCGTGTCCAGAAATTGGTACATTGAGCTATTACAAAACATTTTTAATATAATAAAAAACGGCAAAGATGTTAAGGATAAGTGGTTTAGCGTGTGATGAAAATGGAGCCCCAAATATATTTGCCCGAAAACTGTGAATGTTTCATAATAGGGTATGGGTTAGGGCTGAACGATTTTGGGAAAAAATCTAATTGCGATTATTTTGAGCAATATTGCGATTGCGATTAATTTGCGATTATTTTTTAAAAGAGTCCAGTTTCGGTTTAAATCTTTTAACATTACCAATACCAAAAGACAGTCATTTACTTCTCTGAATAAGGATAAAAGATATGAATTGCTTCCAACAGGCATCATATTTATTTTCCAAGTACATTCTTCACAACACACTGTCTGGAATTGGAAATCAACAGGTGCATGTTCTGTTTCTGAACAACCTGTGGAAGTACAACTTCTTTTCTTACTGAACAAAATATTTTGAAATTTATCAAGAAATATCAGAATAGCCAGGTAGATACTGCAGATCTTCTAAACTCAATAAGACCTGAGGCTGATTCTTTTAAGTGTCTTTAAACTGTTTTCTGAAAAACTATTTAGCTTGCCAACATCCGTATAATAAAAGTATTTCTAGATGCTCTGGATTCGCCCATTTATGGACAGGCACCATAAACGGGCGCCTATAGTGGAAAGGACCCCACATCATCCCCGCAGCGTGGTGTTATGAATCCCACCGCAGTTGTTAGCCATTACTGGCAATCACAGCGTGGGGGGCGTTCCTAGAACTGCGGTGGGGTTCATAATGTCGCTCCCGCAGCCTTTAGCGCTAGTAAAGTTTAAAAGCTGAAAGAAACTGAAAGAAACCAGCTAAAACAGAGGAGATGAATAAACGTGTGTCATGGGACTCGGTATGCAACTGCATGGTAATCAGTGAGCGCTGGATGCATTGCAAGAAAAGACGTTCGCTCGTTGCGATGCGAGAATGTGATTCAATGGACGAGGACGACAGTATACGGTGCGGGTTTCTATGGCAACGGAATATACACATACAACCAAGGCTGCACGTGGACGCTGTCACTGGATAGGGGTGAGTGATGAACGTACTCGTAAATAAATAGCGGCGCTCACGGCGCGTTGCAGCGTCGCAAGGCGATTAAATAATGCGGAAGGATGCGGACGGATCAACAATGTGCGTGTGCGGATTTCGGATGGGAAAAAAGCTCATCCGCTGATCTCTAATAGAAACATTAAAAATCAAAAAATCGCGGCCCTTGCGATTCACAAATCGCATTTTTTCAAATCGCGATTTCGGTTTAAAAACGATTAATCGTTCAGCCTTAGTATGGGTATACTATAGGGTTCAAGACAGGGCCGTAGCCCGGTACAAAAAAAATAATTACATAAAAAAGCTCTTGATTAGAGGGTCCGGCATGTGACTGGGAGGTTGGGGTTCGATTCCTGGCTGGGTCATACCAAAGAAATGGGTCCTAATGCCTCCCTACTTGGCACTCAGCACCACGGGTTGGATTGGGGGTAAGTTCCTGCGGCTTGTACTTGTACATCAAGCTGCCTCACACTACAGAACAGGAGATAGGCTCCTGACCTACAGGTATATGGGCCTCAATGGCTCAGCTGGGACTCATGGCATCATGGCCTGGCAAGGACAAGGCTACTTACAAAAATACAAAGGCTAAAATCGAGGCGTATGCTATTACAGTTGTTACAAATATCAACGCAATAGTGTATATCAATGTGGCATAAACTTTTGTACTACGTTGAGTGACAAGTATTCTTTACCATGACAGTCAGTACTCTTTGCCCAGCAATGTTTTTTTGTCCTATTTTTCCAGGTGGTTCCATCCAAACGTCACGGGCATCGAGGCTGAACAGCTGCTGTTGACGCGGGGGGTGCATGGTAGCTTCCTGGCCCGTCCCAGCAAGAGCAACCCAGGAGACTTCACTCTCTCTGTCAGGTACTGTACACCAGGGATGCTGACCGTCCCAGTGGACGCAATTAGAGAATGTAGAGACGAATGGCCATTGTGATCTATGCTTGCGGAATGTGAAGAAAAGCAAAAGAAATCTTTAGTTTTGGGTCTATGGGGTGAAAATGTCATCAAATGGTGGTCCGTGGTTCAACTACTAAATATATAGTGGGCCCTGGTCCTGCCTTAGAACAATCAGGGCTGGATGTAGGCATGAGCAAGGGAAGGCATTAGGCAATCCCCCCCTAAATGATGGCATGCAAACAACCCAAATTTCCAAGTCATTTCAAATAAAAGTGCTTACATTTGAAATTATTTGAAACCTTAACTAACTACAATTGTTGCACCACTAAACCAACACCATTTCATTATTCGTCAATGTTTGACCAGTTTCTATTGTATTTTTTTGTTAGTAGGCTTTTGATGCATTTGATTGTTGTTGTTTTTTTAAACGTCTTAACAAAAACAAAACCAGACACCGCTTCAGCATGAATAGCAGTGGCAGTAACAATGGCAAATGCAGCTGCTGCACATGAAAGTTGGATTTAGTTTTTAAGTGGATGTTCTGTTTTTGTTTTCTTTTTCTTTTTTCGTACGCCCTACTTGGTCATACTACAGTGTCGCACGAAAGCATCAAAAGTTTCACATTTGAATCCTGAAAAGTAACAGTTTGGAATATATTCTCACAGCCGCTTGAATGTATTTTCCCTCCTGATTGATCACATGGTTATACAAATACATGCAGGGTTCGCTCCCTGGGCTCGTCACATTGTTTTACACTATGCACTGTGTTTTGCCAAGCGCCTGCGACAGTACAAGCAATACAGTATAACATGATACACACGGCAGGGTATCTGATTCTCAAAGGGGCGTTCTGCATGAATGCATTTAGCATCTTAACCAGTTGGCTGCTTTTGGTATTCTCCCTTTTAAAATCCAACAGCTGTCTGCTTTTTGACGTATACAGTGTATACAGTATATATACTGTATATGCTGCCCCCAGCATCAGGAGATGTGCGCACATGGTCATCTCTTATAATCTGAAACTTTGAGTACTGCACTGGTGATTGTCCTCCTGATTTGTGATTTTGTATCAAATCGCTTCTGACATATTGTTAAGAAAAATAAACATTGTGTCCTCTGAGACATTACATGTTATGAAGGGCGTTTGTGAAGACCAGTTCTGCTGTACTTGAGCATCTGTATCTGCTATTTTCCCCCCGTGCAACAACTACAGTGTGAATAAAGTATTGCATTAGCTGTTCTTTTGGCACCAGAGGGCTTTCTGGCTGGTGCAAAGTTCAGCCGGGTGAACAAACAAAGCTTGGGGGTGTTGTGGTCCTCGGAGCCAGGCAGTGGACCGAACCAACACATGAGTCAATCTGCCTGACCTCTGTGTGCCGTTGGCCAAGTCTGAAATGGACAATGGTGGAAGAAATGTTATGATCTATAGCAGTGGTTCTCACCCAGTGGTCCGGGAACCACCAGTGGTCTTTGAGAGGGTTCTAGGTGGTCCCCAGCAAAATGATGGACGTTGGAGTTTAATGTTTACACTAAATATTTAAAATAATCATCATGTGAATTATCCCAAGTGTACACAAAAAACTGTTTAAAAAATTGTTGCACATTTTCATCTTTGCATTGCAACTACGGCTGGGAACTAATTCCAGAAACAATAGCACGATTTAAAAAAGAAAATTAACAAATTTGAATCACATGTACATTATGACCACGTATATGTTGTGACCTCTGTGAGCATTGCCAGCATCCTCTTGCCATCTGAGGGACCCGAATAAGAAACGGACCGGTAGTAACATAATGTGCAACGATCAAAAATGTCAGACCGAAACATAGACTGAAATATGAAGTATGATGTTTTTACATGAAAATCGCTAGCAGTAGGAACCCTACAAAAAATTAAAAATGCTGGCGGAGTAGGCGTTAATTTAATGGAGCCCCACCCCTAATTACAACAGATTGCCAGAGTCAGTATGGCCGAGTTTATAATGGAAAGTGTTCGCTTTCCCCAGGAGCGGATGTAACATTTCCCAACTGGGGGGGCAGGAGAAAATGGTATTTGGGCGGCTTCATCGCTCGTGTCGCTTCGCGCCACGGTGATGATGCACCCATACCATTTTCGGTTACAGGACTTTTATTGGGCAAGTACAGCATCAATAATAACATCAGTTATTATTGAAGTTGTTGTTGAAGTTGCAACAGACACGCAGCATGCATAAAGCTAAAGGTCTGACTTTAGCTAAAGGTCTTCTGTTTTCAATGATGAAATGCTGTTGGCTTAGTGGTGACACAGCTGTAGTTAGTTGTTAGTAGCAGTTAGTAGTGTTTCAAATTATTGTAAATATAAGTACTTTAATTTGAAATATCTTGGGTTGTTTTGCATGCCATCATGTTTGGTGGGGCAGACTGGGCATTTAGCCCCCCCCCCCCCCCCCCCCCCCCCCCATGTCCATGCCTTGATCCGCCCCTGGCTTTCCCTGAATTCCCTCCCTCTGTCGCTGCGTCCGTCCGTCCTTGGAGGAGGAGATCTCTGACACGCTTCTCGGACATTCTTCCAGGAAAAGTAGTTGAATAACAGACTGAGGGGAAGTTTGCAGCCTTTCCCGCCTGAATTTGACCACATGCCAAGTGATTAAAGCCCCGGGAGGTGAGCCAGAAGAAATGACCTTCAGTGTATTCAGAAGTTAGACTACTAAAAACTAGCAATACCACTATATAAAAACAATACTTTGCTTCAATACATTTCCGCCAATTAAAATCTTTGATCTTCAGTCAAAGTACAAACATTATATTGGCATCCAGGACAACTTAAAAACTAAAAGGAAAGTACAATATTTGCCTTTGAGATCTAATGCTATAGACTTGCGTCAAAGCCGGGCATGAAGTAAAACAACAAAAGTGCTGTAACCTGCCCCTTTTGAGTGGTGCAAACACTCCATTAAGGAGCCCTGTGTGTCTGTCCCTGCATGGGTCCCTTTCTGGCTGGCTGGGTCGGTCTGAGTGCGAAAAGTTGTCCTTGTGTCTTTGTCCGTTGTGTGTTCAGCCCCCCAAAATACTAGTCTAATACTCAACTATAGTAAAATTACCATGAAATTGTAATGAAATTGCAGTACTACTTAAGCCTAGCACTTTGATACAAATACATACAGTATAACACCTCCTTGAGAGAAATAAACTGAATGATGTGGCAACAACTACTGTACTTCTCCAACAAAACAAAATCAAACTAAAAGTAGTGCCATGAGGCTGAGCTATGGGCTATACTGTGATGTGTTTCAAACAAAATAAATCCAAGAAAGTTGCTGCAGTTGAGGTGGTTTATTGAAAAATGGGTACTGAAAATGGTCAAAATGAACAAAACAAGAAACATAAACGGTCAACAGAAAATATGGGCCTAAAGCTCACCCCCATTGTTCTCAAACTCTCAAACAGAATGAAACCCCCACCCCCGCACAGCTGACTTTACAAAAGGTAGGAGGTGCCAATTAATAAGGTACATAATTGAATAATTGAAGTAATCAAAACAATCATGAGGAAAAATAAATAAGCAAGCAAAATGTATATTTTGGCTCCTACAGTACACTGGACATGATACAGAATTCATGTTGGAGAATTGTTCTATTTTTGCTAGCTGCACCTGGTCTATGTTCAATAAGCTTGAGTTTCACGTCCACTTGCACCGATCAACAGAAAGAAAGAGAGAGGGAGTGGTAGAAAGAGAGAGGTTAGGGGAGAAGGAGAGTTTTGTCCGAGTCGTTCTTCTCTTGGCAATAGCAGCTCTTAACTCATTGAGCGCGATCGGATTTTCTTTGTTTTCTTTCCACTGCCGCGGCTCAAACCAGTTTGATCGGTAAAAAAGCCCTTATTTTGAAGCTCAGATCTCCTAAACAGGATGTGCTGTTTCTGTTATGCTGTGTCTGTTGTCTTGCCTAATCGATCATCTGGCGATCTGCCCCAAAACATCCGGCTCACAAGTCAGGAAGTGCTGTGTAGCCCTGGCTGCTTAACCCATGCGCCAGCGACATTGAGGGGGCAAACCGGAGGAGAGCCGTTTGAATGCATTGGATTGAATGGACGTCAATGGGACAGGGGAAAAAAAGTTGTCCCCAATTCTGTCCCAAATGAAAGTCAGCAACGGGATGATCATCAGACGATGCGCACAGACTAATAGTTGGATTAAAGAATGAAATCTACATCTCGTTGTGATACGAGCCGTCCGCGTGACCGGCGGAGGGGTTCTAACGGGATGTCCACGAGCCCCGCGTGGACGGCGCCAAGAGAATTAAGAGGCTCATCATTAATGAGCTCAGTGCCTGGAAACCGACCTCACAACATTCTGTTGGTAGCACTCTACTCTTTGGCTGTGCATCTGGCGTTGGCATCACTGTGTGTGCGCGCGTGTGTGTGCTTGAGTGTGAAAACAACGCATAAATAAAAGTAGACTTCAGGGAGAGGATTACAATACCATACTGTACAACTCTTGTGTCTTTATTTAACTAATAGATAAATGGACCCCATAGCATACTACTGTGGTCCATTTGGACGCTTATAGATAGAGATTAGCTTCTTCATATAATTGATCCTCTCACTAATAATGCTCGTTATAAGATGTCTACTGACATCGGTGGGCTGTGAACACTTCAGAAACCTGCGTACTCATCGATGGGGGAATCCAAGGTCATTAGCACAGAAACAACAGCAACCTTTCTCTTCCTGGAAAGTTAATATACGCTGAAAATACAAGCCATGGTTCTTGCACTAGCCTCGACACCCGGGCTTTCATTTTTGTCCGGTTAGGCCAGGCTATTCTTGCACTAATAAAAAAAAAATAGGCTGTTGAAAATTAGTTAATGGGATTAAATTAATTTTGTTGATTAATCTGATTAAAATTTTTAACGCAATTAACTCATGTGTTCACAAACTCAACGCACTGTCACTGAGCGTTCACAAACTCTTCTCCTTGGAAAAAAATGGGTAGAGCACGGTTTTACGGAGACATATAGCTGTGTGTCTCCCTGTAACCAGAGCCATAGAATACACCTCGAAGGAATTCGAGCCCCCAATCAAGAATTGGGTGCTTGTACAGTAGATCACCTATTTTGATAAATATTTCAATGATGAGCAGATCTTTTTTTTTTCACAAATTCTGTTTCTTTTTTTTAATATTCAAGTAGTGTGCATGAAAACATGGCATGTTTTGGATATAGTTGGAATGGTGATTAATCATGATTAAATTAATATTGAAGCTGCGAAAAATTTTGAACCATCCCAACAGCCCTCCTTTGAGAGTGAGTGGACAAAAATGGTATACCATCTTTTTTTTCTGAGGAGGAGGAGGGGTGAGCACCAATTTATAAATAGGTGAAGTGGTCCTTTAAGGGTTTTACTGTGCAGGCAGGCGGTGGGGGCACTTAAATAATGCTAAGGCGTGGACACACGTCGAGGAGTGACCCCACAGTGTGCGTGCTTGCATGTGTGTGTGCGCGCACATGGAGGAGACGGGGGTATAGCGAGGTGTCATAAATCAGACACTATTCAGGAGGGGGGGGACTGTCTAGCCACATTCACACAGGCAGACAGACACCAACACCCACTCATACACGCAGAGCACACATTGTGGGTCAATTGGGAGGGGATAGGACCAGGGCCGGATCTAGAGGGGGCAGGGCAGGGCTGGGCAGAGCCCACCCAAACGTGCATCCTGCCCAACCAATGAAAGGTAATATCAGTGGGTTTTCAACCAGTGGTCTGGGGACCACCAGTGGTCCTTGAGAGAGTTCCAGGTGGTCCCAAGCTAAATGGTGCAAAGTTGGTTAACCAGATGTCACTGTTTGAGAGCGTAAGAATGAAACCAAATGGACCCTTGCGGGTCCATTTGGTTTCATGTTTACAATATCCATCATGTGAATTAGCCCAAGTCTACACAACTAGAGAATGTAGAAGATTAATGGTCATTTTGTTCTGTTATGTTTGACTGTTTTGTTTCCCAAATCCAGCCTGGTATTGTGGACAAAAGCAAAATAAATCTTTAGTTTTGGGGGTCTGTGGGGCTAAAATGTCATCAAATAGTGGTCCATGGCTCAAATGCCGAATAAATAGTGGGCCCTGGTGTCTAAAAGGTTGAAAACCACGGCTACTTATGAAAAACTTTGTTGGAGTGGGCCCACCCTGCCCAGGGATAGACAATAAGGGAAATTTGCCACTGGCCCTTTGGGCCAGTGGCTTTTAAGGATCACTGGCCCCACAACTGTAACCACTGGCCCAGGTAATCGATCTCCATAGTTTGCAAAAAAAAAAAAGACCACTTTCGATTCAATAGCACTTATTAATGCTGATCATTCAAGTAATAACAGCACTCTTTCACGGGGGTCAAAACTGGCAGACCGCTCAGCAAGCTGACCCTACAATGCATAATGCTTAAAATAATTAAAGCAAATGGTGAAAGAATGCCAGCATCCAACATAATATATAAATAATCATAACAAGTAGTTATACATTTCTACAGCCTTAAATGTATTTGATCGAACATAACATTTAATATACATGAAGCATTAATTCTCTCTGCCCCTTCTTGGACAAAAAAGCAATACTTGTATTTTTTCACTGTTCAAGACAAATATACAGTATATCAAATAAATATAGATAGCATTAGATAGTGATCCAGGGCTAGTAAAGGCTAACAATGGGCTTATGCTGGCATACATGCACCATATTATAAACTGTACTTTACTACTGCAGCTAATAAACAAATAACTGTGATACATTACAAGCAGTGGTTTCCAACCTTTTTGACAACAGGGCCCACTATTTATCCAGCATTTGAGCCAAGGACCACCATTTGATGACATTTTAGCCCCACAGATCCCAAAACTAAAGATTCTTTTGTTTTTGTCCACAATTCCAGGCTGGATTTTTGCAAACAAAACAGGCAAACAGTAAATCAAAGTGACAATTCATCTTCTACATTCTCTAATTGTGTAGGGTTAATTTAGATGAATATTTTAACTCTTGAGAGTGTAAACATGAAACCAAATGGACCCGTAAGGGTACATTTGGTTTCATATATTTCAAAATATTTTAATATATAGCCTCAATCATGTACAGTATATTCGTTCGATTGAGGTTTTGCCTTATAGAATACATGGTGATCAGTTTTTCAAATCAATCAAATACACTGCTGGGAAAACCCCTTACAATTAGAGCCTACGCAGCGCACGTGTGTTTCTAAGCTGCGCAGAAACAAAGGACAACTTTAACCTATCTCTCTTCATATAGTTTGAAGTCATATAAAAACGTATACCTATACCCAATGGAATACAAAATATATAAAATATAAACTGTATTGACAAGTCGGAATTAAAGCAATCGCTTGAAAACCGAGTGAGAATGCGACATTTGTAATCTCAAAACTTTGGATCGGAACGCATGAGTCAATGCGCTGTTGACAGACGCTTGGATTCAGTGGTAAGTGCATGCTTATACAATGCGCAGTGCAACACGTAGGCCTAGATACAGGACAACGTGTGAGAGAATATGCAGTCTGAACAATCGTTGCACATAGGCTGTGTATGGCAGAATTAAACATATTTTGAGGTGGAGGACTGCTGTCGCATTGTGACGTGCGAGATGCTGAGCTGAGGGCATGTTGCGCGTCAGGCAGAAATGAGGAGGTCTGCAAACACCATACGCTATAGTAATGATAGTATTAATAAGTGTTTTGTGAGCTATGCTGGTCTATGCTCGGTTGTGAGATGGGGCCGGGGGTTTTAAGAACATTTTAGAACGGGAACAAGTAGCTCTTCTCGACAGTAGTGCGCTGGCAAGTGAACGGGGGGAGCGGGCTTACACGAGAGCAAGCCAAGTCAGTTGTATAGCTCTGCGTAGCCGCTGTTCCATGCAGATGGTGGTGCGCACACAACAGGCGACTTGGGTTTGAGATCACATAACGTAAATGCGGTTGTTTTTTGTGCTAATAAACGAAATATAAATGAAGTTGAAAAAAATCTCTCTATATATATATTGTGAAATAAAATTGTATTTATTATTAATTTATTTTTAAGAGGTATTTTTCTACTGGCCCACCGGGCCAGTGAGTGGCGCCATTTGGTGGTCCGAAGGGGTTTTGAAACCATCGGGGGCCAGCGGGCCAATTATATTGTCGAACCCTGCTGCCATTCTTCCAGTCCACCCTAGTAGGGCTGGCTAAATCCGGGCCTGGAGAGGAGTGGATCGGAGGGGATTTTGCAGTGAGGTGAGGGGGAGGAGGAGGAGGAGGAGGAACGCAGGAAGTGAAGGTCAGAGGAAGTTGATTAACTTCAAAAGACGTAACACAAGAGACGTAACACAAGAGCCCACGCAGGACAGCAGGTCCTACTACTACGCTACGACAACGTGCGTTTACTATGCACGTCTCCCACTTACCACTGTTGGGCATTTTCATACCTTTTTCATACCAGGGCCCACTATTTATTCAGCATTTGAGCCACGGACCACCATCCGACGACGTTTTCAACCCCCACTGACCCCAAAACTAATTTTGTAATTTTTGTTTTTTTGTCCACAATTCCAGGCTGGATTTCGCAATAACAAAACAGGCAAAACATACAGTAGATTAAAAAAAAAAACATGAATATTTCCTATTCTAGAATTGTCTAGACTTATTAATTAAGTGGTGGTAATTCAAATGATGAATATTTTAATTCTTGAGAGCGTAAACATGGACCCACAAGGGTCCATTTGGGTTCATGTTTACACTCTCAAAGAGTTACATCTGGTTAACTAACTTTACCTCATTTTGCTGGTCTCCTTTCCATGTCCTTTCCACGTCTCCTACTACCAGTGTTGGGCATTGTTACTTTTTAAAGCTGAGGTTGGACCCACAGGGGTCCATTTGGTTTCAATTTTTACACTTGGTAAAATAACTCGGTAGGTTTGTCCCTTATCAACAAAAATAGTGTTGTTACATAATGCTATTATAAATAGCATGCGTTACCCCAAACACTGCTCAACACCTGCGACTCCCATACTTTTCTTTGTCATTGTCTAATGAGCACACATGTAGGCTCACAACAACAACAGCAAATGAGACAGTGAAATCAATTAGAAACTGCAACTGCGGTGAAAATGGTCGACCGTTGGGTCATCAGCTTGTTTTGACTCAGAATGTTTCATTGTTTTTGCGTTGCCAGTGTCTTCTTCAACAAAGATGGTGAATGCAAACATTCTTAGTCCTTAAATCAGAACCTAAACGTACTGTAACCTCAGTAACCTATGGCTAATCTTAAGTCCTAACCCCCAACCTTATGCCTTATGTCACTTTTGTTGGTGCCCCAAACGTTGCGGCATATGCAAAAAAAAAGATTTAATGGAAGTTGAAAAATAAAATAATATAATAAATTGGACCACTTGACACGACCACTTGGCCGCCCATCGCGACGTATGTCGCGGCCGCTGATTGATTTCGCCCCTCCTGGAAAAAAAAACATTGGAGGCCAATAACGGCCATCATAAGATCCCCAAAATAGCATGGTTTGCTCTCTCTCTCTCTCTACACGTCGCAGCTCGTTGTTAGCATGTATTTCGGCTATTTTTGGTCTGCAAAATTTGCACCCGTCAACACCCGTCTCCGGCTTTGGCGGCACGTCATCTCCGCCGGGTCCGATGCGGTCGTTAGACGGGAGAATATAATTATCCCTTAGCGTGCCTTACTGCCTTATCGGAGGCAGAGGAGGGGGATAATTAGCCAGTCATTAGCCAGCCGGGGCTCTCTTCTTACCGGGGTCCATTATGACTGGGACAGTCAGTCTCACTGTTCAGGCCCTAATGGACGCAGGGGGACCTCGCTCTTATCTCCCTCTCCCTGCTTTCCTTTCCCTCTTCTGCTTATCTCTCCTCCCCTCCCCGCTCTCTCCCTTCTTTCCTGGCCCTGGAGGAGGAGGGGAGGGGAGTAGGGGGGGTATTTGGGTCGCTGTCAGATATGTTTTCTAGACAGAGCCAAAAGTTGCTGTGGTTGCCAACTCTCAGCTTTTTGAAGGTTGTGAGTTGGGGGGACAGACAGACCTACTGAGACAGAGAGAGAGACACAGACAGACAGAGGGAGAGAGATGGCGACTCAGCCCTCCGTCTCGTCTCCTTGTTCTCCGGCCCGCGGCTGTCTCTGCGATATTGTCAGCGAAGCGTTTCTGTAGCGTTCTGTATCGTTTATAAGTCAGTCCTTCATATTTGCTTGTTTGTTTGTTTGTTTTTAGCAAAAATGAAATCTAAGTAATGAGCCCTTCTCAAAACCCCACCCTGCATGGTGTCACAGTGGTTAGTGCTTCACAGTTGGAAGGTCCTGGGTTCTTTGTATGTTCACCCTGTGTCCTCTAGGGTAGATACCCTCACAAAAACAGGCAGTTAATTCCTGGACTCTAGACTGCCTCCCCCTGGCCAGCTGGGGCACCTGATGGAGGGGGACAGGAACTGGTTGGAATAACGTGTTCCTTCCACGTGCTACGTCCAACCGGGGAAACTCCCCCCCTGTCAGGATTTGTGTTACAGGCACAAAACGGTTGACTGTTAGGCAAAACAGTCGTGACTGTTTTGCAAAACGGTTGCTATTGTTATGCAAAATGGTTGCGACGGTTATAAAAAACGTTGCGATGGCCGTCGCGGTCGAGCATTGCTTTCGCCCCTCCAGGAGACGGGTGCTGTAAAGCAGGGGTTTCAACAGGTGGTCCAGTGACCACCAGTGGTCCTTGAGAGGGTTCGAGGTGGTCCCCAGCTAATTTGGTTGGATGTTGGTTGGATGTTGGATTAACTCTTGAGAGCGTAGAAATGAAACCAAATGGACCCGCAAGGGTCCATTTGGTTTCATTTTTACGTTCTCATTTTTACACTCTCAACAGTTAAAATATTCATCATCTGAATTAGCCATTTTGGAATGTATGTTTTGCTTGTTTTGTTTCACAAATCCAGCCTGGAATTGTGGACAAAAGCAAAAATAAATCTTTAGATTTGAGGTCTGTGGGGCTACAATATCCTCAAATGGTGGTCCGTGGCTCAAATGCTGAATAAATGGTGGGCCCTGGGCTGAAAAAAGGTTGAAAACCACTGCTGTAAAGGGTGAGTCGCAGAGAGATGCAGAGGTAGAGGCAGTGCGAGCAGGAAAACTTCCAGAAAAAGTACAACCAGCCCGCATGAAACTTAGAGGGAACAAGACTAGTGAAGTTTTTTTTCTTCTCCAGTCATCTCTCATTCTCTTTTATACTCCAAAGCAATACCCTGTGGAGAAAGAGTAGGGGAGTAGAAAACTTTTTTTTGCAGAAATTATTACCTAGGAGAGTAGATTGATTTATTTAAACCTCCCTCTAGCTGCCTTTATTATTACATAACAGCAGGCAGGCAGGCAGTGAGCCGACTCACTTAGACACAGTACTGTAGCTCCACCGCCGCTGGCAGGCTATTAATAGATTACCATCATTGATTAGATGCATGATGACATCGCTGTCTGCCTCTCTGTCGCTGCATGGCTCTTATCTCCATATTTCAACTTTTTTGTGTTTTTTTTCTTTTTGTAAATGCATGCCATAATAGGAAATACAATGAATGCACTACAATGCATGCTTCTAACTTTCCTGTTTAACGTACAGTACAGTTTGCATCTGACATACTTTGTTGTTGTGCAACATTTTCCTGTGATGCAAGTGACATTTTCCACTTTCACCGACCACTTTCCAGTTCAATGTGCGTGCACGTGCGCGCGCGCACACACACACACACAACCTGCACGCCCACACACACAAATCCTCACACGAACACAAAATGCGTGGCGTGGTATAGACCTTTGTCTGATACTAACAATCCAACAGACAAGAGTCCGACAATTAATCTCAAATGCTGTGGTGTATAGTGTAAGTCTTCTCATTGGCTGCATGGCAGCAAATCAGGTCTAGGGCCTTGTGTGTAGGCCTAAAGCCTGTACCACCAGGCCTGGGCTTGCCAAATAATTACCCAGAATAATTAAAACCAGCCATCAACGAGCTTTTTAACTCATGACGAACAGAGCAGGGGAGTACATAACATTTTTATTTGGGTGGGTCGGGTGTTACTGGTTTCTAGACTTTTTAAACTGCAGGTTTTAATTATTATGGATAATTATTTTGTAAGCTGGGGTGGATTTGCTGCCATGCAGCCAATGAGAAGAAGTCTTACACTATACCTGACTGCACCATAGTGTTTGAGAATACCAGCCAATATTCCTAATTTTTATCCCAAGTGTCTGACATGATGTTAGCCCCAACAAAAGTTGTGCCAACAATGTGGGCCAACAATACATGTCAGACCACCTGGTCCTGGACCGCTGGTTGGTTACCTGGACAACTGGGTTCTTGGATTAGTGGCCAACTGGGCGCCTGGACAACATTAACAATTGTATCTAATAACAATAATTGACTGTTGTAAAGTCCTTCCAAAAAGTACCACTGGATGGAGGCTCACTCCAATAACAGACTAACATTAGAATGGACGGCGGGTCCCATTAACTGCATTCGGACCAAAGCACCGCCTTGTCTTGGGAGCAGGGGTGTAGTGGAGGGGGGACGCAGGGGGACGGCGTCCCCCCACTTCTCAGGGGGACGGCGTCCCCCCACTTCTCACATCTAGAATATTTTTGGGGCAAAAGTAGGCCTATGATTTTTGTCTTGTCATTTACTTTTATGGATACAATTAGGCATTGTAATCTTTCTCACTATGCTGCTATACTAGTTTTATTAGCGTGATTGTGTGTGTTGCCCAGGTGCCCGCAAATGCACGTGTGCATGCTAGGGTCCATTTGGTTCAGATTTGTACACTCCCAGAAAAAGAAAAACTTGAAAATGGGTGGAATTCCCCTTTAAGAGTTGTCCCCTCACTTCTAAAAGTCCCACTACAACACTGCTTGGGAGTGAGAGGGGCTGAACATTATGTCGTGTTGTTGTTTTCTTTTAAAATTTACAATTTAGGCATATGCTCTTAATCCAGAGCGACTTGCATCAAGTGGAGACATTGCAATGCATTATACAGACTGAAGTTTACAGTTTAAGCAGAATTTACAATACACATTACAATACACAATGTAAGCACTAAAAATCCGACCGGTATATAAGTCACTGCTGCAATACGGGTTTGTAGGCCTTTTAGTTTTATAACTTTATTTCATGCTGAATTATTTTATGCTATTCTAAAATAAAAAGTCAACATAGGCTGCTATATATTTATAGTTTGGTTTGGTTTGGGCTATATATTTATAGTTAGTTTTGGTTTGGTTTGAGAGTTTTATTTATATTCCTACTTGTTTGTCTAAAACATGATTCAGTGGCTTCAGGGTCAGTGTGTTTTTATCACTTTGAAGTATATATTGCATTTATCCAGTATATTGCATTCAGTTTTAGTCTTTGAGGCTGACAGTAATGACGTTTTAGCGGCAGAGTGTGTAGGAAGATGGTTCTGGTTCAGAATTACTGCATTTTAATCACTGCTGTTTGTTTGCTAGATAACAGGAGAACAGATGGTGGATTTTCATGAATCTCCATGGGAATGATCAGTAGGCTGATCTGAAGAGAGATGGACAATTATTTTTGCTCGCCTCAATCCAGTAATAATGGAGTGTGTGTGTGCCTGTGTGTGTGTGTGTGTGTGTGTGTGTGTGTGTGTGTGTGTGTGTGTGTGTGTGTGTGTGTGTGTGTGTGTGTGTGTGTGTGTGTGTGTGTGTGTGTGTGTGTGTGTGTGTGTGTGTGTGTGTGTGCCGTGCGTGCGTGTGTCAGGGCCGGATTTAGCCAGCCCTACTAGGGTGGGCTGGAAGAATGGCAGGGTGGGCAGTGGGCACCCCCAAATGTTTCATATGAAGCAGTGGTTTTCAATATTTTTGACACCCACTATTTATTCGGCATTTGAGCCACGGACCACCATTTGATGACATTTTAGCCCCACAGACCCCAAAAACTAAAGATTTATTTTTATGTTTGTCTGTTTGGTTGGGAAACCACAGTCAAACCTACAGATCAAAATGACCATTAATCTTCTACATTCTCTAGTTGTGTAGACTTGGGATAATTCAGATGATGAATATTTTAACTCTTGAGAGCGTAAAAATGAAACCAAATGGAGTCCATTTGGTTTCATTTTTACACTCTCAAAGAGTTACATCTGGTTAACCAACTTTCCACCAGTTAGCTAGGGACCACCTGGAACTCTCTAAAGGACCGCTGGTGGTCCCTGAACCACTGGTTGAAAACCACTGATTTTACCTTTAATTGGGTGGGCAGGATGAACGTTTGGGTGGGCACTGCCCACCCCTGCCCCCTTCTAGATCCGGCCCTGACGTGCATGCGCGCGCACGCGTGTGTGTGTGTTCAGGGACACAGATCAGTGTAGTGGAATTATAGCAGATACAAAGCGATTGTTTCAGTCTGTCCTTGAGTCAGAAACATTTAATCTGTTTGGTGGCTCAGCGGTAGAGCGGCCACTTAGGAACCAGTTTGTGGCTAAGCGTCTTTTTTGCTTTAAAAAAACAAACAAATCATAGCAGTACACAGTAGTAGTAAGGTTGAAATCTCTTTTTTTGGAAGTAGAAATATATCTGGGTGCACCAGGGTTAATTCCTAATTACTTGTGCGTACGGGGCGCAAATGAGTGGTTCGCGGTCCTCGGTCATCCTTCGAAGTATGTCAATTGATTAGTTTAGGTTAGTGGTTTTCAACCTTATTTGTACCCACATTTATTCAGCATTTGAGCCATGGACCACCACTTGATGACATTTTAGCCCCACAGACCCAAAACTGTTTTTGTCCACAATTCCAGGCTGGATTTCAGAGAAAACAAAACAGTCAAACATACAGATCAAAATTACCATTAACCTTGTACATTCTCTAGTTGTGTAGACTTGGCCTAATTCAGATGATGAATGTTTTTGTAAACATGAAACCAAATGGGCCGAGCACTCTAGTTAACCAACATTCCATCGTTTAGCCTGCAGGGACCACCTAATGCAAGTAACTCATGTGCACACTAAGGGCTTTCCAGACGGCAACGATAAACGCCGGCGTTATCGTCGGGCGATTTTCTTTGCCGATATAAAGAAAATCGCCCGTCGATAAACGCCGGCGTTTTATGCCGGGAGGGGAAGGGAGGGGGGTGCACGAAATGCGTGGCTCAGCAGCCAACACGCTACCAACTTCCCAGTAGCTTACATCATTGCAAACAGTCAAACAAGCTACCTGATCATGATCACGCTGAATTTACAATTCATTTACAATTAATTAATGACTCACCTATAATGATGGCTAGAGGTTGATATTTGAACGTCGACTGTAATTATTCCAAGGTGTGTAGGCTAAAATAAGATTGCAACATCCAGCACTTTTTAAATATGTTGTATAATAAACTACAGGCCAACATGCTTCACTTTGTCATAGCGTGACCGTGACACAAATTCACAACACGACGCGCAAAAATGCGTTGTAAACATTAGAACGTTAGAGCAGAATTGACACAACTCACGCCATGGCTCCGCTCGGAGCCGGATCCAGCGGGGGGCAGGGGTGGGCACAGTCCACCCAAACGTGCATCCTGCCCACCCAGTGGACCACTAGTGGTCCTTGGGAAGGTTCCAGGTGGTCCCCAGGCTAAATGTTGGAAAGTTGGTTGACCAGATGTAACTCTTTGAGAGTGTAAACATAAAATGGACCCTTGCGGGTCCATTTGGTTTCATATTTACACTCTCAGCTATTCATCACGTGAATTAGCCCAAGTCTACACAACTAGAGAATGTAGAAGATTAATGGTCATTTTCTTCTGTATGTTTGACTGTTTTGTTTACTAAATCCAACCTAGTATTGTGGTCAAAAGCAAAATAAATCTTTAGCTTTGGGGTCTGTGGGGCTAAAATGTCCTCAAATGGTGTTCCGTGGCTCAAAAGCCGAATAAATAGTGGGCCCTGGTATCAAAAATGTTCAAAAGCACTGCTTCTTATGAAAAACTTTGGAGTTTCCCACCCTGCCATTCTTCCAGCCCACCCTTGTAGGGCTGGCTAGATTCGGCCCTGGCTTGGCTGCGCCTAATTAGGGAATCCACTCCTGGAACAGAAACGGTGAAGTCACTGTGCAGGTCTACTGGTAGAGTGGGTCCTCACCGTCCTCATTATGTTGTTTGTTTGCTATAAATCGCCAAGCGTTTTACAAAAAACTCACTGGGATTGAGCTTTTTAAAACTTGCGCGTGACAAAAAATCAGCGATGCCGGGCGTTTATCGCCTGGCATTAAACGCTCTCTTGAACGCCGGTCGATTTTTGAGCTTTTTAGTTCAAAAAACGCCGTCCCCGTTAAGAATGAATCAGAATGGGCGATTTATTCCTCGCCGTCTGTAAGCCCCTTAACTCAACCCACTGAGCATTTTCTCATTGGAAAAAAAAGGGTTTAATGGTGACATAGCTGTGTCTCCCTGTAACTATAGCTTGAGAGGTCTTTTTTTCACAGATTATTTTTTAAATGTTCAAATCCTGTACAGGAAAACATGGCATACTGTATTTTGGACATAGTTCGAACTTCGAATGGTGATTAATCATGATTTAATTAATTTTGAAGTTGTGATTAATCGGATTAAAATTTTTAATCAACAGCCCTAGTTTCTGAAGGTTGGTGCTTTGCATGGTTTCCCCTGCTATCATTATAGTGAATGGGTGAATGTAATAAATAATCTATGTATCGCGCCTTGGGTGAAGGCACTATATAAATGCACCATTTACTATTCATGGTGGTTATTATAATGCATTATAAAATTATTTTTACTATGGGAATTGAAATGCACTAAAGTATAGTAATCATGGAAAAGACATGCTATGAAGAATTGCCCTTAAACATTATGAATATTTTATTCATTCATTATATTATTGTGTCATAAACAGACTATAATGTTATTATAGGTATATGTTTATAATGCATTATAGAAATGGGCTTGACACTAGAAAGCATTACCAGAAACTACTCTTTGCTGATAAGCATTTGTGAAAGAGAGAGAGAGAGAGAGAGAGAGAGAGAGAGAGAGAGAATGAAAGATTAGCAGGCGCAGCAGGAGAGTGCCTGAAAATGCACTGTAATTGGGTGCATTTAGGTGATTGTTGGAGTGTCTTAATGGTGTTCAACTCTTAGAGGCCCATCCAGGCCCCATGCAGGCTGGGAGGAGGAGGAGGAGGAGGCGCCATGCTGGGGCCGAAGATGGGGTCCATCCTCTGGGGTGGAGATGGCTGGAGACCGCTGGCCCACTGCCAGCATGCAGGCATGCAGAAACCTCTTATCATCATGTTTGAACTCTATTAGTGTTGTACTGTAGTTCTTGAGATATTGTCTCGTCTCGAGACAGGCCTCAATGCAGATTTCCGTTAGTTTCAATCTCGTTTTCGTCTCGCCCTCAATTTGTCTTGGTCTGGTTCTCGCTGCAACTGCGTGCCGTAAACGTCAGAAAATGTGCTGAAGTTATAGGTCCTGAGCTTTCCAATATTGCACCCGCACGTAGGGGGGGTCCAAAACGGACTGAAATGGCGTCATAGTTCATAAAATGGGCTTGTAGCTCATATTGTATGTAAATATTCATATAAAATCAATAAAAACTAGGTCTTGGTCTTCTCTTGGTCTCACCTTAGGTGATGTTGACTACAACACTACTGTTTACAAAGGTGGTGGTTTCTTTATTTTTTTCCTGAAAAGCAATGGTTTGGGGAGATACAGGGTTTGTAACCGACAGTGGCGATATAACAATTATGAGAGAGAGAGAGAGAGACAGAGAGAGACAGAGAGAGACAGAGAGAGAGAGAGAGAGAGAGAGAGAGAGAAAGAGAGATCATGCTCTTGACAGAAAGTGATGGAGGGAATGGATAGTAGGAGAGGAAAAGGAAATGGCGTTTTCATGCCGGACAGGAGCTCAGTGAAAAGGAATGGAGGTAAATAGGATTTGTGTCACTTGATACGACCATTAGATAGATGATAATCAGTTTGGAGAGAGAGACGGACAGACGGACGGATAGACAGACAGACAAATCCATCATGTGTGGACTAACATGCCCTTTCCGCAGAGATGTGAGTGCACACGTGCATCCACATGTTTTGCATCTGTAATGCACAGATTCAAAAAGCTTCCATTCCACTGAATTCATTTCAATATTCAAAATGACAGCAAATGTTTTTTTGTTTATCTGCCCAGTAGCTAAGAGAGCTCCTCGGACACAAACAACATAATCCTGGTCTCCGCATACCGTTCACTGTGGTTGGAACTTTGTGTAATTAATTTCCAATGCCCCAATGTATTATACTTACTCAAAGTATGGCATTGCTGTATTTTGACACACACAAACAAACTTTAATTATGGAGATATTTGTTTATGAAGGACATTTTCATAAAAGATACATCAGCACTCGGCTGAACACACAATCTCTCTCTCTCTCTCTCTCTCTCTCTCTCTCTCCCTCTCTCTCTCTGGTTGTATAAACAGCTCTAAAACAGATAAGCCGTATTTAATCTGTCCTTGTCTTTTGTTCGTGTTCCTGAAAGACCCTGCATGCGTTTTTCTTTTTGTTGCCATACTGATGTCAGCAGAGCAAACAGAATGTCACCCAGCTGTTAGACTGGGCTGTAGGACACCACTGGTCCTCAACCTGGGGTATGGGGTCCAGGGTCGGATGTAACATGTCCCATTTGGGGGGGGCAAGAGAACGTGTTGGAGGGCAAGAGAAAATGGTATGGGGGCGGCTTTATCGCCCGTGGCGCGAAGCGATGAAGCCGCACCCATACCATTTTCAGTTACAGGACTTTTATTAGTCAAGTAAAGCATCAATAATAACATCAGTTGTTGTTGAAGTTGCAACAGACACGCAGCATGCATAAAGCTAAAGGTCTGACTCAGAGAGTTTTCTGTTTCCAATGATTAAATGCTGTTGGTTTAGTGGTGCCAAAATTGTAGTTAGTAGCAGTAGTAGTGTTTCAAATCATTTTAAATATAAGCACTTTAATTTGAAATATCTTGGGTTGTTTTGCATGGCATCGTGTTTGGGGGGGCAGACTGGGTATTTAGGGGGGCATTGCCCCCGCATGCCCATGCCTAGATCCGCCCCTGATGGGGACCCCAAGATGGGCTGCCAGGCCTCTTACAGTATGATCCTATAGAGCTGAGCAGTCCCACCTCTTTCATGATGCCGCCTGGTGGTCCAGAAATGTTTTCCCCATTCATTTTCCTCATAGACTTTTCGCAAATGATTTATATAAAGTCAATTACACCGTGGGCAAAGCCAACTCAGGTTGTGACAAATCATGACAACAAACAAATATTATCATACAATAATCTTAATTGGCAAGCGGTAAAAAGCAGCAGGATACAACACTTTTTGTTTTGTTTTTCTTCTTATGTCATTTCCTCAATTTATTTCATTGTCTCAAAACATGATTTGTCATGACCCGAGTTGGCTTTGAGCACGGCGTAATCATCTTTATATGAATAATTTTTGAAACGTCTATGAGGAAAATGAATGGGGAATCCATTTCTGGAGGAAGCAGGAAACATTGGAAACATTGCATTAACACAAACATTGAAGACAAAAGTGAGGAGTGATGACGCCAAGTGTTATTGCATGTTATTGCATGATGATAAGAGCCCGTCTCACTTACCGTAATTTCTGGACTATAAGCCGCACCTGAATATAAGCCGCACCACCTAAAATTGGGGCAAAATACTAATTTTTCCTTGTATAAGCCGTACCAGACAATACGCTTCACGTTAGAGCAGTGGTTTTCAACCTTTTTGATACCAGGGCCCACTATTTATTCAGCATTTGACAACATTTTCACCCCACAGAACCAAAACTAAAGATTTCTTTTCGTTTTGTCCACAATTCCAGGATGGATTTTCGCAAACACAACAGGCAAAACATAGATACCAAAATGACCATGACTTATGACTTCTTAATTAAGTGGTGCTAATTTAGATGGTCAATATCATAACTCTTGAGAGCGTAAAGATGAAACCAAAATTTGGTTTCATCTTTACACTCTCAAGAGTTATGACGTAAAGATGAAACCAAATGGACCCTTGCGGGTCCATTTAATGGACCCGCAAGGGTCCATTTGGTTTCATCTTTACGCTCTCAGAGTTACATCTGGTTAACCAACTTTCCATCATTTAGTCAGTGTGGCCCACTTGGAACCCTCTCAGGGACCACCTGTTGAAAACCCCAGTTACCTGTAAAAATCTATAGATTGGCCGCACCATTGTATAAGCCGCAGGGTCAAAAGCATGTAAAAAAAAAAAGAAAAGTAGCGGCTTATAGTCCGGAAATTACGGTAGTTCCTTCACACGGGTGACTAAGATAGAAGAGAAAAAGCCTCTTTGCCATCCCTTTTACAGTATAAACAACTGAATGTGTCCCTCCACATGCAGGCGGGGCGATGAGGTCACCCACATTAAGATCCAGAACTCGGGGGACTACTACGACCTGTACGGAGGGGAGAAGTTCGCTACGCTGGCAGAGCTGGTCCAGTACTACACCGAACAGCACGACCTCCTGAGAGAGAGGAACGGACACGTCATCCAGCTCAAATACCCTCTCAACTGCAAGGACCCCACCTCTGAGAGGTATACACACAAACTAAACACAAGGCCTGCAGGGCTTGACACTAACACTTGCCCCCTTGCCCGGGGCAAGTAAAAAAAATGGTGGGGCAAGTGAAGACTGCTACCTGGTTGCCCGATCGGGCAAGACCTCTGTCTTTCCCTGCTTTCTAGCTATCCACAATTCCAGGCTGGATTTGGGAAACAAAACAGGCAAATTAACATACACATCAAAATGACCTAATCTTCTACATTCTCTAGTTGTGTAGACCTGGGCTAATTAAGATGATGAATTTTAACTCTTGAGAGTGTAAAAATGAAACCAAATGGACCCGCAAGGGTCCATTTGGTTTCATTTTTACGTTCTCAAGAGTTACATCTGGTTAACCAACTTAGCTGGGGACCACCTGGAACCCTCTCTGGGACCACGTGTTGAAAACCCCTGGTTTAAAGCACCCAAGTAGGAAGTAAACTTAAATGCAAAATTTACAATATATTTTTGGGGGGCAAGTTACCATGACCTGAGGGCAAGTAGAACCTGACTTGCACTTGCCCGATGGGCAAGTGCCTTGGAGATTTTAGTGTCAACCCCTGGGCTAACCCTAAAAACTAAAAAAGAGATGTGACGTTGAACATGGACAGGTGCGTGCGTTTCGTAAATGTTGATACCATGAAGTTTTAACAAGAGCTTGTGAATGTATTCATGCACTGTAACACGTAAACTGGGACGCACGTTCAAACGATCGCAGCGGACCGTGTTTGTTTTGATGTGTTTGAAGTTTGAAGTCAGTGGGCTCACAAACATCCTCTCACAGAGGACGGTTATAGCAGTTGTACATACAGTACAGTACAGGCACACGTATTACACACCTCATCAAACGAGAGACGAGAGCGCTATGGCAGTATGTGTGAAGGACCCGCAAGCATGCATGGATACATGCTACATTGCACATGTGAAATGCTATACATTGCACATGTGAAAATGCTCCTTTGTGCAGGGTTTGCCTGTTAAGGTTGTTATATTTTGTTAGATGAGTTCACTACAGTGTGTAATGTCTCTAGCTGTCTCTCTCTCTTTCCACACATGCACGCGTGCGCACACACACACACACAGACACTCAAGCCTGCACGTTTGCTCATTCTCACAGGTAACAGACAGGCAAATAGACACGCAAGTTGTCGAGTTCACGTCAGGAAGTTATCTATAGAGACAGACTGAGCTCCTGGTGTCCTGGTCTGTAATTAGTACAACCCCAATTCCGTTGAAGTTGGGACGTTGTGTAAAATGTAAATAAAAACAGAATGCATTGATTTGCAAATCGTTTTCAACCTCTGTTCAGTTGAATACACCACAAAGACAATATATTTAATGTTCAAACTGATAAACTTTATTGTTTTTTGAAATTATACAATCTTTTGTAAATTGATCCCTGCAACACGTACCAAAAAAGTTGGGACGGGGGCAACAAAAGACTGGGAAAGGTCATGAATGCACAAATAACGCCTGTTTGGAACTTTCCACAGGTAAACAGGTTAATCTTAAACAGTTTAATATCGTGATTGGGTATAACAGGACCATCCCAGTCGTTCACAATCAAAGATGGGGCGAGGTTCACCACTTTGTGAACATTTCTGTGAGAAAATCATCCAACGTTTAAAAACAATGTTTCTCAACATTCAATTGCAAGGAATTTGGTGATTTCATCACCTACAGTCCATAATATAATCAAAACGTTCAAAGAATCTGAAGAACTTGCTATACTAAAGCGACAAGGCTGAAAACCAACACAAAATACTTGTGACCTTTGATCCCTCAGGTGGCTCTGCATTAAAAACTGACGTCATTGTGTAAAGGATAGGGCTGTGTTCAAAAAATCGATCCAGCGATCCGATATCGATTCACGCTCAAAAACACGACATCGATTAAAAAATGTGTGGATCGATCTTCTCCAGGCGACTGGCACCATTTTCTTTTACGCGGAGGCGCACTATAGAAAAGACAGACACTACTAAATGCGTCGCCGCCGCTGCCAAAAAAACACGTGCCAAAAAAAGCTCGTTTTGGACAGCATGAGGGCACATATATTCTGTGAAATCGTGCTCGATTCCTGCCGTGATTCCTGGGGGCACAACGAAGCACCTGCAGCCCCTGGTAAGTGGCACTTCGCCACTTTGAAAACAGGCTTGGATGACTAGCGGCGAGAAATCTTTCACCAAAACTGGTCGCATGCGGAAAGCAACTTTTTCTCAAGTCTGGCAGTGGGTCCTGACTGCGTGGAAAAGTGTCAAAACATCCATCCACGATCACGAACGGGTTTCGAAAGGCTGGGCTGCTGCGCGATCAGGACGAGGCGGCGAAAAAAAGCCTAATAAAAGTCACATTGATGTCGCCTCGTTGAGCGCATTGAGAGGATTCCTGGTGGTCGCCAGCTAAATGATAGACAGTTGGTTAACCAGATGTACGGTAACTTTGGGGGAGTTAGGTGGTCTCCAGCACACATACTTTGGAAACACATGCGGCGCGACCTTGTGGATCAGCTATTTAAGCGAGTAAGCTTGTGGATCGCTTATTTACAGAGAATCGAGACCACAAAATGTACAGACCCAGGGTCAGAACGCTTCCTCGGTAACTTTTAATGAGTATTATATCCACTGCGCGTCGCAATGAAAGGGCTCGCACGTGCGAGTGTAAAGCGACTCGGGAAAACAAACAACTGTCTTCCAGTTTGAACGCACGGTCATTTCCCAAGCCTATACCCTCGGTCTGGATTCTGGACATATTGTAAAGTGTCCGTGTCGCTTCCTTCCCCGCGTAGAGTACATACAACAAGTGTAGGCCTATCCAAGGGCGGGTTGGCCATCTGGAGTACAGGGAGTTTTCCCGGTGGCCTGCGCCACCCCCCCAGGGTGGCCTGGCAAAGGCAAAATTGTCCCGGTGGGAAAATATGTGCCAATCCGCGCCTGAGTGTATCTACTACCGTGTGAATCAACATTGCAGCCCACAGCCAGCGTATGGCCAGAATGCCGTGCCATCCGTTAAATTAAAACTATAAATAGGCCTACATACACGGAGATGCAATGCTACTTATTGAACCAAAGTAATAATTACATACAGCACGTGCAGTTAAATGTTACACGTGTATGACTGAAACAATACAGTTCACGGCACAGTAGGCTACACGTTCTGTGCACTATAGATTAAAACACTTGAATGAGTTATAGCCTACAAATGCATTTTTTTTCTTGAAGTCGTTTAAATAATAAAAAGGATGCTTCTCAAACACCATTTCGTTGCCGACAATCTCATCTGTGCAAGAAGTAAGAACCCTTACATATGGTAATTACCTTACTTATGGTAATTAATTAACAGTCCAGTGCGGCTTGTATATGTACACAATTGTTTTTTTTCGCTAAATTTGGCCGATGCGGCCTATATTCAGGTGCGCTTTATAATCCGGAAATTACAGTAGGGCCTACTTAATACTTGACTCTTCTCTCTCTGTGTCCCTCTTACACATACACAGATACAATCACCAACATATGGGCCGTCTTGTCTATTGGACAGTATTTATTTCCATTATGTCTGTAAATAGATCGATATCGAATCGAATCGGATCGAATCGTGGATCGAATCGGATCGTGACCTTGTGAATCGAAATCGAATCGATCTAGGGAATTTGGATCGATTCCCAGCCCTAGTAAAGGATATTACTGTGAGGACTCAGGAACACTCAGAAAACCATTGTCAGTTTACATAATGTCGCGACACCTGCGAGTGCAAGTTAAAACTCTACCATGCAAAGCAAAGCCATAAATGCCTTCTCTGGGTCCACTATCATTAGAAATGTGGACTCATCAGACCACAGCACACTTTTCCACTTTGTGTCTAACCATTTCAAATGATATTGTACCCAGAGAAGGCATTTCTGGTTGTTTTTCTGGTTGTTTTTTCAAACCAACCTTTCTGATGTATGGCTTTGCTTTGCATGGTAGAGTTTTAACTTGCAATCGCAGGTGTAGCGACAAATTATGTAAACTGACAATGGTTTTCTGAGTGTTCCTGAGTCCTCACAGTAATATCCTTTACACAATGATGTCAGTTTTTAATGCAGAGCCACCTGAGGGATCAAAGGTCACAAGTGTTCGGTGTTGGTTTTCGGCCTTGTCGCTTTAGTATAGCAAGTTCTTCAGATTCTTTGAATGTTTTGATTATATTATGGACTGTAGATGATGAAATCACCAAATTCCTTGCAATTGAATGTTGAGAAACATTGTTTTTAAACCGTTGGATGATTTTCTCACAGAATTGTTCACAAAGTGGTGAACCTCGCCCCATCTTTGATTGTGAACGACTGGGATGGTCCTGTTATACCCAATCACGATATTAAACAGTTTAAGATTAACCTGTTTACCTGTGGAATGTTCCAAACAGGCGTTATTTGTGCATTCATGACCTTTCCCAGTCTTTTGTTGCCCCCGTCCCAACTTTTTTGGTACGTGTTGCAGGGATCAATTTACAAAAGATTGTATAATTTCAAAAAACAATAAAGTTTATCAGTTTGAACATTAAATATATTGTCTTTGTGGTGTATTCAACTGAATAGAGGTTGAAAACGATTTGCAAATCAATGCATTCTGTTTTTATTTACATTTTACACAACGTCCCAACTTCAACGGAATTGGGGTTGTATTTGTATGTACTGTAGTAGAGCTACAGTACACAAATAATACAGTAAACAGTATCCCCTACATACATGTCATGTTAATATAATCATGTATCATATTTAACCCATTGGCCAATAGCCTGGCTAATAAGCCAGGCTGAATCGGCTGTGTGGAAAAGAAAAAGAAATAAAAAAATTGTCACCAGTTTGGCTCTGGAATAGCTAAATTGTATACCCACTTCCTACTCCAGAGAACTGGGGTGGCCAATCAGGACACAGTATGCAGATATGGGTGTCAAATTGTGTCAAACAGCCATTGTTTGAAGCTACCCTCCGGGAAACAACATGGACACGACACACAGCTATAGCTGTTAGTATAGTAGTGCTTAGTTGTAGTATGTTATAGTATGTTAGATGTATTGTTTTAGTTGTAGTATTCCATAGTTGTAGTATATATTTACAGTATATGTGTCTGTTTAGATGCTTAGTTGTAGTACAGTATGTTTTAGTCTTAGCTGTATAGTTTAGTTGTAGCAATGTCATGTCTAGTTCCCGTCTAGCTGTCTGTTTAACTTTCACTACTTGCCACTTTATAATACCTGGTTGTAGCTTAGCACCTTCACCCCACTTTATGCTGTTACAGTTGCACTTTACTGCTCTAGTCTGTTGCACTACGTCACTTACTGTTTCTTGTATTGATTGTTTTTTGTCCTTTTTCTTGCACTGTCTATTGTCTTATTGCACTGGGGAACAATGGAAACATTATTTCATCCCTGTATATGTCCTGACATACACTGGAGTGACAATAAAGAACCTTCAATCTATTCAACACTCATACAACACTACGCTAATATTGTCCAAGGCTGAAGGCATCATGTTTTGCATCAGAATTCATTCACATCTGCT
Organism: Benthosema pterotum; assembly: GCA_039105355.1. Lineage (NCBI taxonomy): Eukaryota > Metazoa > Chordata > Actinopteri > Myctophiformes > Myctophidae > Benthosema > Benthosema pterotum. The sequence goes on from CM076968.1 coordinate 46,633,075, forward strand.
ATTGATGCAAATTCTGTGAACTTTTTGAATCTTATCCCTGACTTAGTGACTACCCTGTTACAACAACTAATTAAATCTTTTTCACAAAATACAAAAGAAACTAGCAAACCTGATTTGAAAGGACATTAAAACTGTAGGCTACCGAAGTCGAAAGCATGAAGTCATAACAAATTAAAAGTAGAAAATGACTATAATAACCTTGGTAGCACTGTGATTTTATTTTGTATTCATTCCTTTGTTCCTTTTTCTTGATTCTGAAGGACAGCAGACCAAAACATTTAATTTGTCTGTCGGGGAGGAAAACAAAGCTATTACTTTTCTGAATTGAAATTTAAAAAATAAGTGGGCATTAGAGATTTCTACCAAACAGCAACATATTATTAACCCACCAACTGGCGCCGGGCGCCACCGTCGCCAATCTAGAGTGCCGCCCAGTGCCGATTATTAAAAATAGTCGCCAATTCAGAACAGAATTTAATTTCATACAAGTCGTCACCGCTTGTTGTATAAAAAAACATTGCATTGTTGTATGAAAGAAAGCACTCACGGGCCACTCAGGGGTTGACACTAAGGTCTCATCGGGCTCATTGCCCATCGGGCAAGTGCAAGTCATGTTCTACTTGCCCCCAGGTCATGGTCACTTGCCCCCAAAAATATATATTGAAAATTTTACATTTAAGTTTAGTTCCTACTTGGGTGCTTTAAACCAGGGGTTTTCAACACGTGGTCCCTGAGAGGGTTCCAGGTGGTCCCCAGTTAAGTTGGTTAACCAGATGTAACTCTTGAGAACGTAAAAATGAAACCAAATGGACCCTTGCGGGTCCATTTGGTTTCATTTTTACGCTCTCAAGAGTTAAAATTCATCATCTTAATTAGCCCAGGTCTACACAACTAGAGAATGTAGAAGATTAATGATCATTTTGATGTGTATGTTAATTTGCCTGTTTTGTTTCCCAAATCCAGCCTGGAATTGTGGATAGCTAGAAAGCAGGGAAATACACAGAGGCAGAGTGCAATGACTGCCTTCAAGACAAATTTATCTTGTGTTGTGTTATAGTGCACTAAGTTGCACACTTGCCCGATCGGGCAACCAGGTAGCAGTCTTCACTTGCCCCACCATTTTTTTTTACTTGCCCCGGGCAAGCGGGCAAGTGTTAGTGTCAAGCCCTGGTCACTGGTCATCGTCAGCCTTTTGTTTACATCCAACTACATGGCGGCGGCCATGACGCATAGTGCAAGTGTGTGAGCCAACACATAGAGCAGGCCCGGATGTAACATTTCCCAATTGGGTGGGGGGCAGGTGAAAATGGTATGCAGGCGGCTTCATCGCCCGTGTTGCTTCACGCCACGCCACCGGCGATGAAGTCACACCCATACCATTTTCGGTTACAGGACGTTTATTGGGCAAGTAAGCGTCAATAATAACATCAGTTGTTGTTGAAGTTGCAACAGACACGCAGCATGCATAAAGCTAAAGGTCTGACTCAGAGAGTTTTCTGTTTTCAATGATGAAATGCTGTTGGTTTAGTGGTGTCACAATTGTATGTAGTAGCAGTAGTAGAGTTTAAATCATTTTAATTATAAGCACTTTAATTTGAAATATCTTTGAAATTTGGGTTATTTTGCATGCCATCATGTTTGGTGGGGCAGTCAGGGCATTTACTGTAGATGGGCATTGCCCCGCCATACCTAGATCCGGACCCTGGAGCTTTGGAGCTTCAAAATAAGGGTACATTGGTGCAGTAGTAGTAAATGGGCGATTGCAGCTTGGCAATGATTAGGTTAAAAGTGTGCGCGTGTCCCCGTGTGTCTGTGTGTGTCCGTGTGTCTGTGTGTCTGTGTGTCTGTGTGTGTGTGTGTGTGTGTGTGTGTGTGTGTGTGTGTGTGTGTGTGTGTGTGTGTGTGTGTGTGTGTGTGTGTGTGTCTGTGTGTGTCCGTGTGTCTGTGTGTGTGTGTGTGTCTGTGTGTGTCCAGGTGGTTCCATGGGCATCTCTCTGGGCGCGATGCAGAGAAGCTGCTCACAGACAAGGGGAAGCCTGGCAGCTTCCTGGTCCGGGAGAGCCAGAGCAAACCGGGGGACTTCGTCCTGTCCGTGCTCACCAACGAGGAGAAACACGAGAACGTGGACCGCAAGACCAAGGTCACACACGTCATGATACGCTACCAGGTACCATAAACAATACACTGCATGGTCCCACTCATCTTCATTTTATAACTTTTCTACTTGAGCACCCTATAGTGCAGGGGTTTTCAACAGGTGGTCCGGGGACCACTAGTGGTCCCTGAGAAGATTCTAGGTGGTCCCCATGCAGGCTTAAGTTGGTTAACCAGATGTAACTCTTTGAGAGCGTAAAAATGAAACCAAATGGACCCTTGTGGGTCCATTTGGTTTCATGTTTACGCTCTCAAGAGTTAAAATATTCAAAATATTCATCATCTGAATTTGTCTACGCAACGAGAGCATGTAGAAGATTAATGGTCATTTTGAGCTGTATGTTTGCCTGTCTTGTTTTCTCTGAAATCCAGCATGTAATTGTGGACAAAAGCAAAAGAAATCTTGAGTTTTGTGGGGGTCTGTGGGGCTAAAATGTCATCAAATGGTGGTCCGTGGCTCAAATTCTGGATAAATAGTGGGCCCTGGTATGAAAAAGGTTGAAAACCACTGATATAGTGGCACACAAAAACAATCACATGTAGCACACTCCGCAAGCTCAATCGCCTCAATCGCGTTTTTGGGCTTAATCACTGCTGCTTTTGCTAAAAGAAAATTGCATTGCACTACTCTGGGATCTGCAACATCCTGTGCACTGACCTAAAATGTTCCCCCGGAAATGGAAACTTTGCTCTTTGAAATATGAGTTTAACAGTGGAAAATACTGGCGGCAGTTAACGGCTACTAGCAGATTAAGGGTTAAGTAAGTTCTAGGACTTGACATTGAGGGCTCCATTTTCATCACACGCTAAAATCCCTACATCTTTTTACTTTTTGAATGTTTTTGGGAATAGTTAAACGGTGTGAGTTTTTAACTGTTGAAAAATGTTTTTAAAAATAGTTTAAGAGGTCAAAGAAGTTGTGCCAGGGATAAGGGGTTTAGCGGTGACGAAAATCAAGGCCTGAGTGATCTTGCAGACAGACAGACAGACAGACAGACTGATTGTCTGATGTGTTCTCTTCCTTCCAGCAGGATGGTAAATACGACGTGGGTGGTGGAGAGAGGTTCGACACGCTGGCTGACCTGGTGGACCATTACAAGAAGAACCCCATGGTGGAGAAGAGTGGCATCGTAGTTCACCTCAAACAGGTAGGCAAGACGTGGGATTTAATTGTCACCCATGTAGGGCAGTGGTTTTCAACCATTGAAAACTACTGCCCGACATGGGTTCTCAATCAGTATGAAAAAACGCTGAAAACCACTGACATAAGTTAACTCTCAGTGCCAGCATTTTCCATATTTTTTTAGGTAGCTAGTGCCAGCGATTTTCATCTAAAAGTCACATTTCATAATTCGGTTCATGTTTCCCGTCGGACAAGTTAGTTGGCGACACACGTCCGGTTCCGGGTTGGCCCATCTCTTATTTTGGTCCGTTCTGAATGGAGGATGTGATCGCTGCTCACTTTCATTATCATTGGGATCGTATCAAACCGGCGACGGTGAGTGTCCAAAAATGTCCAAAAAATGCCAAATATCATATTTACCCATAGGCGTAACACTGCCCATCCTTTTTGTTATCTATTCACTTTGATCTGTATTTCCCATGTTATTTGTGATGTTACAACGTATATAAAGAGTGTTTCAGCAGGACTTGTGCTCTAAAAGCTGAAAAACAAAAAAACACTGCAGAACTTTACCTTTTCCCTCTAACTGCTAACCATAGCTGAACTGAGTTGTGAACAGAGTGACACTGAACAGGTTTAATTATTGTAATTATGCATCCATTTTTTAACGCATTACAGTAGAAGTGAATCATTGTACAACAGGTCATGTCAAGTAACCAATCTGTTTGAAGCAGGGAACAAACTGTACATGTGCTTCAAAGCAAGCATGATGTCTGTTGAAAATATAAAAGTAGCATTTAGCATGGCATTTTCCTTGGCAAGTTCCTATGATTGTAATTCTATGCTATGCATGCAATTTCAGTATATTGACAGCTTACAGTAATAACAGCCCTGAAATCCAAAGGCTCAGAGCACCTGATTGAGTGCTGCTTGGTTACGTGCTGCATCTAACATGGCAGCCCTGTCAGACATCAACTACAGCAGTGCATTTCAACCTTTTTGATACCAGGGCCCACTATTTATTCAGCATTTGAACCACAGACCACCATTTGATGACAGTTTCACCCCTCAGCCCCAAAACTAAAGATTTCTTTAGTTTTTGTCCACACTTCCAAGCAAAACAGTCAGTCAGTCATACAGTAGCAGAAAAAGTTACACATGTATGAATTAAAAAAAAAAACAGTAGCATGAACAGAGAGAGTGAGGAAGCTTTACAACAGAAAGCCAACTATAGGGGACTAACTATTATGGTATTTGAACACTGGTGCTGGCCAGTAAAATTTTTGGATTGGGGAAAACATATTAAAAGTCTATTTGTACTCAGAACCATGTTTATTGTATAACAGGTGTATAGTAAACCCCTATTAGCTCTATATCTTCTTATTTTGTCCTCCCATGTATTCCCTCTACATCTACAACTCTACACATTCACCCTAGGCTATGGAAACTAGGGTTCATTTGGTTAACGCTCTGTTACAGTGTTGCAAACTGCCAAAATCCAAAATGCACTAGTGGCACTTCCAAAATGCACTAGAATGAGCAATGGGTTTTCAACCATTTTCACACTAGGGCCCAAACCAAATGGACCCGTAAGGGTCCATTTGGGTCATTTTACGTTCTCAAGGGTCATTTTACGTTCTCAAGAGTTACAGATCTATAAGGGTCAATTTGGTTACCAACGGGAAGGAGGACTGAGAGGACAGAAAGAAGGACTCTATCATAAAAATAGTGAAAAACTCTGGCGCCTGTCAACCAATTTCACCCCAACTCTCCAGCAAAGAAGCGCTAGATTTTCCGCCAGGAGATTTTCACTAATGTTGGCAACACTGCTCTGTTATGCACCAGTCAGTTTTGAAAAAAAGCTGACAAACGTGCCATGTTGTGAGCTTGTCTATCCACAATTGTCAGCATGCAACCATATAATGTGCACAACCGCATATACTGTAAGTGAAGCCAGTCCTTTGCCTTCGCTGGAAAACCTCAAATATGCCTAAATTTAAATGTGAGGTGAAGGGAGTACATGAATACTGAATGAAGCTCTGATAGCGCTTGAATTGTATTGAATATTTAATTCCTGGATAACTTTTACAATTTCCAGGACATGATCTCACATAGCCTAACATTCAGTGATAGTAAAAAGGGAGGGTCTGGCCTTTAAATTGTCTCTTTCATGGAAATGTGAAGCATCAGGAGAAAATCTGACCAGGCACTTACCGTAGATAGATGGCATTTAGATAATTAGATAGTTAGAATGACATTAAAATTGACTGAAGTCAAGCAGAATGGGATTCATAGTAATACACAGGATGTAGCCTAAATGAAAAGTTGCAAAACATTTTTCTTCACAAATATTTAGTAAATGTGAAAAGTGTATATTCCATGGAAATTAGTCTTACTAGTGAAATATATTACAATTTTAATTAATACCCGCTGGGCAAAAGGCATCTTTTAGACGTCTAAAAATCTGTCTAAAAATGGGGTAAAAATAGTGTAAAAATGTCTTTGTGGTCTAGGCTTGGGTTAGACGTTGAATAAATATCGTTTCAACGTATATTTATAGATGATATTGTTTCAACGTATAATGTCTATAATAGCAGTTCATGTAGACATTGCTTAACCAGGCTATTTTAGACAACTATAAAAACACATTGAAACATCGTTGTCAGCTATGAATATACGATGAACAACATTGCTTCAAATAATCTTAGCCTAGACGGCAAAAAAAAAACTTCTATTTCAGGTTATTTTTACCCAATTTCTTAGATGTCTAAAGGCGTCTAAATGTGCTCAGTGGGTGTACAGTATGCTGTTGGTAAATGTACTGTAACTCGTTACCACAGAAACACCTCCACAAACCAATCTAGAAATGAAACATATTCATCGTCATTCTCTTCATACTTTCTACTTCCTCCTCATAATTTTGCCTTTTTCTAACCCTAGCCCTTCAACGCGACGAGAATAAACGCTGCCAACATTGAGAACAGGGTACGAGAACTCAACAAGGTAGCCGACAACTCGGAGAAGCCAAAACAAGGATTCTGGGAAGAGTTTGAGGTACAGTATGCTTTTGTACTGAAGTTGCATTGTGCTTGTTTGTATACAGGAACCCAGGGTGACACATAGTGTGCTGTATCTCCTACTTTTTCAACTTTTGTTTGAAAAAGTAGGGTATATTTATACCCCGCGTCTTTGTGCAACAGTGTGTCACACAGAGAGAGCAAATTCTGCTGCTGCTGTTCGATTGTTTTCTGTCATGCGGTTGGTTTATGTGAAACATGGAAATCAGCAGTTTGCAGCTTCCACCTGCTGAGGCCTCATGTTTTTTTTTGGTCATCTGAAGAAATTTTGGCGAATGGCGAATTTGAATGTGACTAACATTCTACTTGGGGGTGGGGGAAGGAGCATTACCTTTCATTTCAGTACAAAAAAGTCTAAATAATATCAACTCACACAGCTTTGGTATTAAATCCACACAATATGGAATTAATGCCTTTCACAGTAGCGGCTTCTGACAACGGTTTTGTTGTTTTTTTGCTTTGATGTAAAAAGGCCAGGAGGGGTGGTGGGGTGGGTGTTTCTGTGAACAGTCAGCTTTACCACCCTGCCATGTTTATTTCAGGGCCTTTTTATCACTTCTGTTGGATGGAAACCTCATATGACCAAAAATTGTTACTGTTATTTTTCAGGATTCAAATTTAAACACGCCGTGTTTTGAGGTTATAGATTGGCTACTTTCGATATGTCTGTGTGATGCTGTATTTATGGTCAAGTAACACACAAAGACAACGTTAAAATGTGGACATGAGTGGTTTTGAAAGGATAAGCAGCGGTTAAAATTGTATAGCTACTTTTCCCGCAAAACTATCATACATAGAGTGAATTACAACCTTTTGTTAGAACTCCTCTCATTTGCTCTCTTGTATTTGTGTTTCTGTCTCCCTAGATTCAATTCTATTCAGTTTAAATGGCTTTATTGCCAGAGAAAACATACTGTATGTTTACATTGCCAAAGCAAACGGCACAATACAGGGGTAGGCAACCTTTTCGACATGAAGTGCCATGATTTTTTTCGTTGACCCTCCGAGTGCCACAGTAAAATTTACAATAAATTAAATAAATAAAAAAATATGCCTAGAGTCAATAAATGGAGCATTTTCACGGTTTTTACATATTTAATGTCCATTTTCTGCAGTTATATGTCATGCTTAGGCCATATTAGACTTAGGGTGACCAAAACTCTTCATTTGAGGACAAGTAGGCCTATTACTTGTGAGGGTAAAGTCGGACAGTTAATTGCGGGTAGCAATATATTACTTAAGTTGGTATTAAAAATGCCTCTTGCCATATTTGTCCACACATAGTCCTAATAGTGCCCATCATTTTGTTATTTATTCATGTTGGTCTGTATTTCTCCTGTTATTTTAACAGGCTTAAAACGCATCTAGCAAAAAAGAGACAGTGAGAGAAAACAGAAATGGGACTATTAGGGCAATTGACCACTGTAGTCTGTCAGTCACAATGTGGGACAGGGTGTCAATTTGTGGGATGACTGAAAAGTAAAATGAGTGACTGTCCCACATAAAGAGGGACCTCTGGTCACCCTGAGACTGTCCCACAGAAACAGGGACATCTGGTCACCCTCAAACAACAAGCCGTTTTTCTGCTCCGACAGAAACACACACACACACGCACGCACGCACACGCACGCAGGCGACGCAGCCTTTGCAATGCGCAAGGATAGCTCTGCTACAAGCTAGCCATGCTAACAATATTCACACACCAGCCAAAACGCAATAATTTCAGCGTTGTCTGGTTAGGCTGACATGACGGCAGGTCCGCGGGTTCTGCAGGGCAGACACAGACGCCATGCCAAGGAGGAGATTACTTTTTACTGGTGTTGGAGGAAAGTTGGACACGGGGCTCCACGTGCGTGCACCGTGCACGCCCTTATGATTGATCAGAGCGCAGCAAGTGTCAACACTGGATGTCTGGATCAGACTCGCTCCGGTTGAATATTAATTAAATTAATTAATAATCGCGGCCGTTGCAATTTGCTAATCAAATCGCAATTTCGGTTTGAAGCCTTAGCGAAATAGTAGGCCTGTAATCTTTTATTTTACAACGTGCACATTCAATAGAAATAGGAATTATTACTGAGATGAGATTAAAAAAAAACTTCCCCCAGAATCTGGCCGCGTGCCAGCTGATACCACCCGGCGTGCCATCGTTGGCACGCGTGCCTAGGGTTGCGGACCCCTGGCACAATACAACAATACAGATACGATCAATACAACAATGATGTACATTTCAGTGTCAGAATTTCTCTCTTTCTCCGTTTGTCTGTCTGTCTGTCTGTCTGTCTGTCTGTCTGTCTGTCTGTCTGTCTGTCTGTCTGTCTGTCTGTCTGTCTGTCTGTCTGTCTGTCTGTCTGTCTGTCTGTCTGTCTGTCTGTCTGTCTGTCTGTCTGTCTGTCTCTCTCTCTCTCTCTCTCTCTCTCTCTCTCTCTCTCTCTCTCTCTCTCTCTCTCTCTCTCTCTCTCTCTCTCTCTCTCTCTCTCTCTCTCTCTCTCTCTCTCTCTCTGTCTCTCTCTCTCTCTCTCTCTCTCTCTCTCTCCCTCCCTCCCTCTCTGTCTCTCCACCAGGTGTTGCAGCAGCAGGAGTGTAAGCTGTTGTATCCCAGGAAAGAGGGCCAGAGACCAGAGAACAAGAGTAAAAACAGATACAAGAACATTCTCCCATGTGCGTCACCACTTCCTTTCTCTCTTTCTCTGTCTCTGTCTCTCTCTCTCTCCCTCTTACTTCCTGTGGAAAGAATGACACAAATATCATATCATAGAGTGTGTGGAAAATGTCAGCCACGCATTGTGATGATGTTTTGATGTGGGCTATGCAGGGGTTGACACTAACACTTGCCCGCTTGCCCGGGGCAAGTAAAAAAAAAAGTGGTGGGGCAAGTGAAGACTGCTACCTGGTTGCCCGATCGGGCAAGTGTGCGACTTTGTGCGCAATAACACAACACAAGATAAATTTGTCTTGAAGGTGGTCATTGCGACCTGGGCTAATTAAGGTGATGAATTTTAACTCTTGAGAGTGTAAAAATGACCCGCAAGGGTCCATTTGGTTTCATTTTTACATTCTCAAGAGTTACATCTGGTTAACCAACTTAGCTGGGGACCACCTGGAACCCTCTCAGGGACCACGTGTTGAACCCAAGTAGGAAGTACACTTAAATGCAAAATTTACAATATATTTTTGGGGGGCAAGTGACCATGACCTGAGGGCAAGTAGAACCTGACTTGCACTTGCCCGATGGGCAAGTTCTTCGGAGACCTTAGTGTCAACCCCTGCTATGGCACAAGTACTGTGTTTTGATTACGGTTTGTAGGTACAAGGACCTTTTGAAGATTTTTGTTATTAATACATGTCATGCCTTGATCAATTAAAAACTGTTGGTCATTGTATCATCTCCTCTAGCTCATGTGAACACCACAAACAGTTTTTACATTACTTGATAGAGTATTTGGGTATTCATGATATTCATTTTAGCTGCCCCGCCGCCTTCCTATACAAACACCTTGTAAATTCATACTCCGTTTTAACCATGATACATTCATCACAAACACCTGTCTTTTTTCTGGTGACTGACATTATCCTCCTAATACGTTACTTTTCTCATTTATTTTTAAAATATTGTTTGAGTTATTTGTTTGTTAGAAATGAAAACTGTAAATGAAATTCCATGGTTCACTCCCATATTAGAAGGATAATATCAGTCATCAGAAAAAAAGATTGGGTGTTTTAGATTAATTTATCATGGTTACAATGAAGTTTCAAGTTATAATGGGTTTGTATGTGAAGGGGCAGCTGAAATGAACAGCAAATATCTAATTGCTGAATCGTGGGACTTAAAAAACTGTCTAGTGCATGGGTTTTCAACAGGTGGTCCGGGGACCACCAGTGGTCCTTGAGAAAGTTCCAGGTGGTCCCCAGGCTAAATATTGGAAAGTTGGTATGTAACTCTTGAAAATGTAAAAATGAAACCAAATGGACCCTTGCGGGTCCATTTGGTTTCATTTTTACACTCAAGAGTTAAAATATTCATCTGAATTAGCACCACTTAATTAAGAAGTTTACACTGTTTTGTTGGCAAAGTACAGCCTGGAATTGTGGACAAAATCAAAAGAATTCTTTAATTTTAGGTCATTGGTGTGAAAATGTAATCAAATGGTGGTCCGTGGCTCAAATGCTGAATAAATGGTGGTCCCTGGAGCCAAAAAGGTTGAAAACCCCTGTTCTAGTGTGTTCACAGAAGGCTGAGTGGATGATACATTTTTTAAGTGAAATGTCCCTTTAAGGCTTAAGCCCTATGGCTGTATACTCACACTTTATACTTTATATTGTTATACTGTATGCTGTAAGAATTGTGTTCTTATACAACGCTTATAGCTGTTTGGTATTAGTTTGCTATTGCTACTTTTACTAGAGTATTTCTAACACCACCTCTGTGTGATGTGTCACATCTGTTGCTTTAACCTTTTTTTTGTTGGTAGGACAATTTTAGATGTTTTCCATGCTGGTACAGATGACAGTTTGATGCAAGTGTATTTGTGCGTGCATGCATGCATGTGTGTGTGTGTGTGCGACTGTGTGTGCATGTGGGTGGGTGTGTACTGTGTAGAAAAGTGTTGTTGTAGTGTTTAAAATAGATTTGGTTTATACCAAAATAACAGATTTGTGTGTGTGCGTGTGTGTGTGCGTGTGTGTGCGTGTGTGTGCGTGTGTGTGCGTGTGTGTGCGTGTGTGTGTGTGCGTGTGTGTGCGTGTGTGTGTGTGTGTGTGTGTGTGTGTGTGTGTGTGTGTGTGTGTGCGTGTGTGTGCGTGTGTGTGCGTGTGTGTGCGTGTGTGTGCGTGTGTGTGCGTGTGTGTGCGTGTGTGTGTGTGCGTGCGTGTGTGTGTGTGTGTGTGTGTGTACAGTCGACACCACACGTGTTGAGATCAGGGAAGCGGACCCAGAGGTGGCTGGTTCTGACTACATCAACGCAAACTACATTAGAGTGAGTCCCCCCCCTCCCACACACACACACACACACACACACACACACACACACACACACACACACACACACACACACACACACACACACACACACACACACACACACACACACACACACACACACACACACACACACACGTTTTCATGTTTACACTCTCAAGAGTTAAAATATCATGTGAATTAGCCCCAAGTCTACACAACTAGAGAATGTAGAACATTAATGGCCATCCTGATCTGTATGTTTGACGGTTTTGTTTCTGAAATCCAGCCTGGTAGTATTGTGGACAAAAACAAAAGAAATCTTTAGTTTTGGGGTCTGTGGGACTAAAAAAAATGTCATCAAATGATGGTCCGTGGCTCAAATGCTGAATAAATAGTGGGCCCTGGTATCAAAAAGGTTGAAAACCACTGGTCTGGGGGAATTGCTGTGAAAAACTGATGTCTACACAGGGCTTGACACTAACACTTGCCCGCTTGCCCGGGGCAAGTAAAAAAAATGGTGGGCAAGTGAAGACTGCTACCTGGTTGCCCGATCGGCAAGTGTGCAACATAGTGCACTATAACACAAGACAAGATAAATTTGTCTTGAAGGCAGTCATTGCACTCTGCCTCTGTGTCTTTCCCTGCTTTCTAGCTGTCCACAATTTCAGGCTGGATTTGGGAAACAAAACAGGCAAATTAACATACACATCAAAATGACTAATTAAGATGATGAATTTTAACTCTTGGGAGTGTAAAAATGAAACCAAATGGACCCGCAAGGGTCCATTTGGTTTCATTTTTACGTTCTCAAGAGTTACATCTGGTTAACCAACTTAACTGGGGACCACCTGGAACCTGGGGGGCAAGTGACCATGACCTGAGGGCAAGTAGAACCTGACTTGCACTTGCCCGATGGGCAAGTACCTCGGAGACCTTAGTGTCAACCCCTGCTACATACCTGTAGAGCAAGGTGACCTGGACCTGCCTGGCTGTGTTTCCAGTTTTTCAGCGCCCTCTGCTGGACAAAGTCAGATACAGACAGTCCCACAGCATTGTTCACAGCACCTCTCATCTCAGAATATTGAATATTAATATTGAATATTAATAAAAGCTGCTGTTAAGGGGCAGCCAGAGGCCAACTCATAACTGCAGGTGCCCGATTTGATAATTTGTGTTAATTTGTGCATAATTCTCCTTTCTAATTCATGTATAACTCGTGTTTGTTGACAAACACAAACTCAATAGATTATTTATTTTTTTAACATTAAACATGCTTCTCAACCAGCAAAAGCAGTTAATGATGTGGAATCAAATTAATTTGAACCACTCCATCCATTTATAGTAGTGGTTTTCAACCAGTGGTCCTTGAGAGGGTTCCAGGTGAATGATGGAAAGTTGGTTAACTTAACAAATGGACCCGCCAGGGTCCATTTGGTTCCACGTTTACGCTCTCAAGAGTTAAAATCTTCATCATGTGAATTAGCACCACTTAATTAAGAAGTCTATACTATTTTGTTTGCAAAAAATCCAGCCTGGAATTCTGGACAAAACCAAAAGAAATCTTAGGTTTTGGGGTACATACAGTAGGTAGCTTTTCAGATGGGGGTCCACCACAGTCAAATACAGTGTTGTAGTGGTACTTTTAGAAGTGGGGGGACGCCTCTGAAAGGGGAATTCCCCCATTTTTTTTTCTGAGAGTGTACAAATGGAACCAAATGGACCCTAGTGGGTCCATTTGGTTCACATTTGTACACTCTCAGAAAAAAGCAAACTCATTAACATGGTGAAACACATCTTGATGATGTCATCAAGATGTATTTCACCATGCTAATGATTTTTTTTTTTCAGACCCAAAAATATTTTAGATGTGAGAAGTGGGGGGGCGCCGTCCCCCCGCGCCCCGCCTCCACTACACCCCTGGTCAAATACTGTAACTTTAGTTTGAGAAGCACCGGTCTCTATACTCATATTGTGTGTGTGTGTGTGTGTGTGTGTGTGTGTGTGTGTGGTGCGCGTGCAGAGCGTGCGAGAGGAAGGGCGCCACGTAGACGAGGGTAAGGTGTTCATCGCCACGCAGGGCTGCCTGCACAACACGGTGGTGGACTTCTGGAGCATGGTGTACCAGGAGAACAGCCACGTCATCGTCATGACCACCAAGGAGATGGAGAGAGGACGGGTACGCCTCTGTCTGTCTGGAATCCATACTTTCATCCATACTATAACTAAGGAAATGTATGTCTGTCTGAAACCGCTGTAGCTCATCACGCTGTACCAATCGCTATGATTTTTCACACAGTCATTGACCATAACATTAGCAAGAGACTGACAAAGCCCTTTTTTCAAATGAATGAATTGTTGATTAATAATGCATTTATTGGTGCATTAAATTTACCCATTCGCTTAACATTGGCAATTACCTTTTCGCACACGCACGCACGCACGCACACACACACACACACACACACACACACACACACACACACACACACACACACACACACACACACACACACACACACACACACACACACTAAATGAATCCTTCGTCAAACTACTTGCATCTTTGGTGACATCACATTACCCACACAGTACATCATTTGGTCTTCATATATTCACAACAGGTAAGGTCCTAGAGTAATGTGATCCTGGGCTCTATACTCCCCTGCCAACCTGAGGTGAGCAGCGGACTGTCCTCATGCTCTCCTTCCAAATGGACCCTTGCGGATTTGGTTTTATGTTTACACTCTCAAGAGTCAAAATATTCATCATGTGAATCAGCCCAAGTCTACACAACTAGAGAATGTAGAAGATTAATGGTCGTTTTGATCTGTATGTTTGACTGTTTTGTTTCCGAAATCCAGCCTGGACAAAAGTCTTGGTCTGTGGGGCTAAAATGTCCTCAAATGGTCGTCCCGTGGATCAAATGCTGAATAAATAGTGGGCCCTGGGATCAAAAAGGTTGAAAACCACTGCCCTAAATCAGTTATAGTCGCAGCCCTAGTAGAAATGTAAAGCGTAAAAACTGGATAAATGAAAACTGGGGATGTCTGTGTGAGGTAGTTATTATGAAGTACAGTATTCTGTGGTGAACCATGCTTTAGTTTCCATGATTTATGACTGCAATAGAGTTCACGACTTGTTTTCATTGCCCCTGGTTTTTTTGGGGGGCCTCATGTGGAAATGTACCGCATTTCTACCTTTTAGAGGTGATCTTGAGATTATTTTCGGGGCTGCATCTCATTGATCAAAATTAGGTTTGAAACTCACCTTTGCTTGTTTTGCTGCATACTAAATGAGAAATATACTGAGCTTGGAGCGAGCGTTTGATGAAGGTTCAAAGCTCAACGCTGATGTTTTTCCTAGCCTTGCACACCACTACCACCACAACAACAACAACAGCAACAACACAACGTGCAAAGCAGCAGCCTAAAAAGCTAACCTCTGCCCCACTTTTATCTGGGATAAAGCCTGTAGAAAAATAAATCCTGCTACTACTACTATTCGAATGTATAAAATACAGAAAGTTGAAGGTCTGTGTCTCTTGAAAGACCAGTTACAGTTACTGCTGTTTGGGAGGCACACTTAACCCTTTCTGTATGTATCGCGTTTTGGTGTTCTAAGTACCTTATTTTCTGCACTATAAGGCGCACCGGATTAAAAGGCCCACCTTCAATGAATGGCCTACTTCAGAACGGTTTCCATATATAAGGCGCACCGGAATATAAGGCGCATTTAATAGACGATACTGCAGTCAACATAGAATAGAAGCTACTGCATTCAAATGATCCATATACAAGGCGCACCGTAGTATAAGTCGCACTGTTGTTTTTTGAGATAATTGAAGGCTTTTAAGTGCGCCTTATAGTCCGGAAAATACGGTACTTTAGCTATTGAAAAATATCACATAGCTCATAGCACGCCACTGAGTGGCGCGCTATGAGCTTGTAGATCTGATATTTTTGAAAAATTGTGAAAATGATGCACAAATCTTTGAAAATCTGATTTCTGAAGCAAACATTTTTAACTCAAATCATTGCTTCTGGGGTATGCCTAGAACATGTTTTCAGACCGGGGGGTCTGCAGCCAATTATAGATAATTCTGGTTAGTGGTCCCTGGCAGGAAATATGTTGAGCATCACTGAGACAGGAATAGATTTTTTTCAGAAAAAAATAGAATCTAGTCTCCGAAACTAGAATCTAGCACCAGAAACTACAACCTTAATGCCCTGAAATTGAAACGAGCGTCAGAAACTAGAATCTAGCACCAAATATTAGAATCAAGTATCAGAAACTAGAATCTAGCGCCACAAACTAGAATGTAACGTCAAAACTAGAATGTAGTGCCAGAAACTAGAATCTAGCATCAGAAACTAGTGTCAGAAACTAGAATCTAGCATCAGAAACTAGTGTCAGAAACTAGAATCTAGCATCAGAAACTAGTGTCAGAAACTAGAATCTAGCATCAGAAACTAGTGTCAGAAACTAGAATCTAGCATCAGAAACTAGTGTCAGAAACTAGAATCTAGCATCAGAAACTAGTGTCAGAAACTAGAATCTAGCATCAGAAACTAGTGTCAGAAACTAGAATCTAGCATCAGAAACTAGTGTCAGAAACTAGAATCTAGCATCAGAAACTAGTGTCAGAAACTAGAATCTACGAAATGGATAAAAGGGCAAAATGGTTTAAGGCTGAAATCCATAACCCTCTCCCACATGAAATATCACATTTCTACTGCTCATCCAAGAGCCAATTCCTGCTTGTCCAAAGGAGATATGCTTACCGGTATTATCTTGGGGCAGTACTACTTGTCATCCAGGCTCTTTTATGCACATATCTGCGATTCACAGTTTAATGGACCATGACTTTGCCTTTCAGCACTGTTGTGTTCAAGCAATGGAATTGTAGATAAACTATAAATGACACTCGATATGCAATATGTGTATGCAATAGGTGTGAAAATATGGAATGGCAGATAAAATAGTGTAAGGAATTCTGGAAAGTGGAAAAATAAAAAAGTAAATGGAAGTGTGACCAGAATCATATGACATGGTTATGGTAATGATTTAGGGGTACATTAAGCTAATGTGCTTTCGGCAAAGCCATCGGCAGGCCGTCGCACAACTTGTGGTACGCTGCAATTACAAACCATTCCATCACGACCTTATACATAAATCAGGAACAAATCAGCAGGTTTGGTCATTAATTCAGGTCAGAATCATTAGCGGTTCAAGAATGGAGCCCTGCGGGATGAGCACTCTTTGGTGCTGGGCAATAAAAAGCATTTTGGAAGCATTTATAGTGTCGCAGTGCCGACCTCTTTCAGCAGAAATTCTCTGAAGAGAATTTCCCATTTTTGCAGAAACACTCTGTTGTACCTCTGCCCTTTTTTGTCTCCTTTGTGATTATTTGTTTGGCCCCAACGTATTCTATTTATTGTGCTGCATTGGCTTTGCCAGTTGCTTAAATGGATCCCTGGCTAATATGACAAATATGCCTTAAAGCAATGCTTGCCCTCTATAACTAAACCCTAAAAATATAGTCACATTAAACGTTAAGTTTTCTTTCATCAATGGAGAATGTTTTACTCGATATGGACGGCTCCTGTCGCAGCTTGATGATGTCATATGTCATTAGTGCAGGGGACTTGAAACTGCAATGTTCAATTCTCCCTCTACATGGTAAACCAACTAGCATCTGTGGAACAAAGCTGAAGCCTGGATACAAGGTGAAAGCAGTGCTAGGGGCTGAGGTGGAGTCTGGAGAGGTGATCTCCCAGAAGGCCTCTCTAACCCACTCACCCACACACACACACCCACCCCTAAAGTATCGTATGACCGCTAAGCTGATTGCAAAGCTGCTTGAGCTGAGCCGGCCGTTTAACTGGTCTTAATGCTCGTCACCACGCCCACACTAACTAGGAGTCGTCTCCATCGTGACACTTTACTTGCCTTTACTTTTTTTTGTGCCTTTTAACTTTGTACGTAAAAATGAGCATTGCATCTCTGTTTTCCTTTTTATGTGTTTTTTAAAGCAAACGTTGCACAGACATTGCAGCAATGGTCATTGTTGTAGAATTGTTGTACGTTGTATAATGTAGAAGATTAATGGTCATTTTGACCTGTATGTTTGACTGTTTTGGGGTTTGTGGAGTTAAAATGTCATCAAGTGGTTGTCCTTGGCTCAAATGCTGAATAAATAGTGGGTCCTGGTGTCAAAAAGGTTGAAAACCACTGTTTTAGACCCCTATGGTAATTGCTCCCTATGAGCCGGACCAGCCGGTGGGAACTATTCTATTCTATTTTATTATGTAAGAGTCGTTCTTGACAGTATCTCTCTCTGTCTCTCTGTCTCTCTCTCTCTCTCTCTCTCTCTCTCTCTCTCTCTCTCTCTCTCTCTCTCTCTCTCTCTCTCTCTCTCTCTCTCTCTCTCTCTCCTCTCTCTCTCTCCATCCTTCTCTCTCTCTCTCTCTCCCCATCTCTCTCTCTCTCTCTCTCTCTCTCTCTCTCTCTCTCTCTCTCTCTCTCTCTCTCTCTCTCTCTCTCTCTCTCTCTCTCTCTGCCCCCCCCCCCCCCCCTCTCTCTCTCTCTCTCTCTCTCTCTCTCTCTCTCTCTCTCTGCCCCCCTCTCTCTCTCTCCATCCCTCCATCCCTCTCTTGCCTCTGGCTGTACAGAACAAGTGTGTGCGCTACTGGCCCGACCTCAACGACACCAAGGAGTTTGGGAAGGTGGTGGTGAGGAACGTAGACGAGCGAACGGCACAGGACTACATCCTGAGGGAGCTGGAAGTCACCCGTCTGGACCGGGTAAGCAGGGAGGGAAGGAAGGCCAGGTGCTTCGGTCCTAGACCGATAATAGACCATCATGATCGGCCATTTTCTGATGAGCTACGATCATTTGTTTCTAATGTCTTCAGACAGGGACACACAATTTGTTGTATGTATTTGGCTGCGGACGGACGGACCTCCGTCTGAAAAGTTTTTGCGGCAGACACGAGCCCCCAGAATACTCCATTTCAAAAAATATCAGATGTTGCCGCTGTATTTCCATATATTGTGTTTTCTATATTTTTTATAGGGGTGGAACTCAATTAAAAATATTGATCTAATTAATTTGAAGCTTTGTAATTAATTAATCTCAATTAATCACATACCAATATTTGACCCCAGAAGCATTTTTTGGTCAATTAAAACAGGTTGGTAACATGTGAGTGAGTTTTTCTAAATCAAAAATGTGTCCACAATGCAACATGTTATGTTGAGGGTGAAGATTAGAGATTTCAGACCAATGGCAGGACGGAACACTGTGCGTTTCGGATCAATGGCAGCCCTTATTGGTTACACTGATTGGCTTCTTCTCCGTTGCTTTAAATTCGTCCAGTGAAAAAGCTTCAGTGGTGCATAATCTATTGTTTCTGTAATTCATTAATCTCAATTAATCAATTAAAGTCCCAGCCCTAATGTTTTATGAAATATTTTACATTGGGTGAAATATACCTGTTGGTGTAACACAAATTAAGTGTTCAGGGGTTAACAACAAATCTATTCAGGGGGTTTCTGCTCCAGATATATTCTGAAGGTCATCCACAGCCAAATGCATATTACCGGTAGTTTTGGTGATTGACATTAAAGGCCCTGAAACCCCTGCACTGTGCCCCCTGTACCAGCAGAGGGAGCATGTGAGGTACATCTGGCACTACCAGTACCTGAGCTGGCCGGACCACGGGGTCCCCAACGAGCCTGGGGGGGTCCTCAGCTTCCTGGAGCAGGTCAACCGCACACAGAGCGCCATTCCAGACACAGGGCCCATCGTGGTCCACTGCAGGTACCAGCAGGAGTTCAGTAGCAGTAGCTGTTAAATGGGAACTACACCCATCTTCAATATTTTAACATGTCATTAATATACCTTAGAGATGTTGTGTGGACATGATAAAAAAGTTCCTCCAATTCTGTATTTCCTAAAAATGGAGGTCTGAAAAAAATCATTAACATGGTGAAATACCTCTGATGGCATCATCAAGATGTATTTTACCATTTTAATGATTTTTCTTTCAGACCCCTTTTTCCATGAGAGGGTACAAATTTGGTTCACATTTGTATCCATAGATCTAATATATACAGTATGTTCCTTAGTGGTATACTATCAATAGAAAGGGACATTACATTCAGTTAGAGTCAGTTAATCATTTATTAAGGCACAATTGGGCTAGCGCAATATAGTCCAATATATTTTGTGTCCTTTATCTTTGCAGTGCAGGCATCGGAAGGACGGGTACCATTATCGTCATCGACATCCTAATCGATATCATCAACCGGCAAGGTAGGGACAACTACATATGGTTCACAATAACCACAATATTAATAATCAACCACTAAACCTTCATGTACTCCCTCCATTGATTGCTGTGTAAGTAAGTAAGCAAAACACCTATGCCGGTTCCTGTACACAAGATGTAAAGATAAAATACAACCTTGAACCTTGAACAAGCTCACGGCTGAGATGTTTTTGAAAATGTTTGAATAACATCTCGAATATTTCGAAAACTTGGAATTATTTTAACATAGGGTGACCTGATTCAAAAGTATTGCATGTGCGGGACATGTGGCAAAGATATCCCAGGATTTCAAATATAGCTCAAATATAAAAGAAATAGCTGATCTACAAGCTCAGAAGCTTTGAGATTGTAGATCAACTATTTTGATACGACAGTACATACTGTGTGGCCTCTCTGGAGTGAGTGTGTAAATATAGTGGCACCAGGGGGAAATTGACAACAGAAAGTGCAACTGGTGCAATTGGGGCCTTTGAAATCTGAACTCAGTGTCAGCCACAATGTGGGACAAACAGGGGGCTCAATTTCGTGGGACACCTGAAAAGTCTTGTAAATGAGGGAGTGTCCCGCGCAAAGAGCGACATCTGGTCACCCTATTTCAGGGGTTTTCAACCTTTTTGACTCCAGGGACCACCATTTATTCAGCATTTGAGCCATGGACCACTAGTTGATGACAGTTTCATCCCTCACACCCAAAACTAAAGATTTCCTTGGTTTTTGTCCACAATCCCTGGCAAAACAGTCAAATAAACATCAAAAACCATTCTTCTACATTCTCTAGTTGTGTAGACTTGGGCGAAAGTCACATGAATATGATGAATGATGATGAATAGTTTAACTCTTGAGAGCGTAAAAATGAAACCAAATGGACCCGCAAGGGTCCATTTGGTTTCATTTTTACGCTCTCATGAGTTACATCTGGTTAACCAACTTAGCCTGGGGACCACCTGGAACCCTCTCAGGGACCACTGTTGAAAACCCCTGCTCTATTTGAACATAAATGGTCTCTCCTGCATGTGTGTGTGTGTATGTGTGTGTGCGTGATCCCAGGTCTAGACTGTGACATAGACATCCCTAAGACCATCCAGAGGGTGCGGCAGCAGAGGTCAGGCATGGTCCAGACCGAGGCTCAGTACAAGTTCATCTACATGGCAGTGCAGCAGTACATCGACACGGCCCAGAAGAGACTGGAGGAGGAGCAGGTCAGCAGTAGGATCCATTGTTTCATCAGTTCTACAAGCTCACAAGGTGCCGCCAGGGGCGTGTTTGCCATTATGCAGACTAGGCAGTTGCCTGGGGCGCCATGAGGTTAGGGGGGGGGGTCCACCAGACATGCTTTAAAAGGATCCCAGGCTAATAAGCCTCATATGGATAAATACATTATACTTGCCCTCTATAACTAGAATTGAACATTTTAAACACATTTAATATGTTCTTTAGTTTAAAAATAGTTAACAAAATAGTTACATAATTTTATCCCATGGGTTGTGCCACTTTACTGTGCCTGTCACAGGAGATTTTCCCTGGAGAAAATTTTGCCTGGGGTGCTCCAAATTGCTTACAAACGCCACCGAGTGCCGCACATCTGAGATGTTTTGTGAGCTTGTCTATGTGCCGCCATCAGAGCTTAAAACACTTCTGGTGCCGCCACTATATCTTTCAGAATAATAGTGCTGTAGTCCCAGGCATGTGAGGGAGCTTTTATTCTAGAAAACACACCCCCCCCCTCACGAAATCACCCGTTTCTACATCACTAGCGGAGGTCTGACCTCTCTATGGCCCCTTTTACATGGGGACGATCGCCGTCGAAAATGGCAAAGAGCCGTTTAGTTTTCATTTTTATACCCTCTTTAGATGAAGACGCAATCTGGCTGTAAACGCTGTTATGTGCATGCCCGGTCGCTAGGTGGCGCGTGTCGGCGTGACCGCACTGCCATATAGACCGGCCACACATGCGTAGAACAAGTTCCGTTCTACTTCCTCCTAGCAGCCGGAGTCTCGCACATGTAAACAAACTTCCTCCTCCTTGACTGCGCATGCCTCTTATAACGTGAGCCATGCGTGAGCTAGGGCGTCCCACATCATTTTCAGAGTTTTGCATCGTTTAGATGAAAGTGGGAGATGCAGAGCGTTTTCAACTTTTCCACTTTCCCAGGAGTTTTCACTTTGTTGCGTTTTCACCTCAGGAAAACGCCGTCTTTGTCTGAACGGACCCTCACAAACGGCTATAAATGGTTATGTTTTTAATGAAGCCCTATATAAGCATCAATAATGCAGCATGAAGTCAGAATTGAGTTTTGAGTTTTTTTAAACATGGCAGGTCTGAGCAAGGCATTGAATAGCAACGTTGTCAAAAACATTATTTTAGCAACACCATTTTACATTAACAAAAAAAGATCCTGAGACATCCTCTTCAGCAGCTGTTTCATTTGATAAGACATCTGTGGACATCCTAAGCATCTGTAATAATCACAAATCAGACCATTCGTTATTTACTGTGTATCTGTTTTGCATTAAATTAAATTAACCTACATGAGCATGATGAGCTCTGAAATAGTTTCTAAATGTAAATGTTCTATTTCTGGTTGTTGCCCAGCACTGCATTGCAGAACATGTGTTTGCACAGCGGACGGCCATAGACTATTCTTAGACAACACACACCAAGTTAAATATTGAAGCGGTACTGTGGAGCAGAAGGTGGGATGTACTCACGTGCTCATGGACCCTCTGGACACACTTAAATGTATGTTTTACAGCAGTTACTGACCATGGGGTCCTTTTGGGGTGGGGGGGATAGTTAACATTATCTGTTTTGTTGGCTGTTCTGCTGTAGGACATGAACAAGCTTCACTTTGATAGTTCGATGCCATTCGAACTATCTCCAAAATATGCTGTGTTTGAGTCTGGGAAAAAAGATCTATTCATCTTTTAAATATTCATTTAAAATAGGTGATCTACAAGACCCCAATTCTTGTAGATCCCTCAAGCTATACTCTATGGCTCTGGTTACAGGGAGACACAGGTATATGTCTCCGCGAAACCGTGCTCTACCCATTTCTTTCAATGAGAAAATCTCAGTGTGCACATGAGTTAATTGTGTTAAAAAAAATTAATCAGATTAATCAACAAAATTAATTTAATCACGTTAATTTGTTATTTTCAATAGCCTTATTAATAATACTTCAGCTTTTCTTATTCATATTAATAATTTAATGAATTTTATTTACAAAATTGATGAAAACGTTGTAGAAAGAAATTGTTGTGATTTCTTTTTGAGGGCGTGGCTCTATCCGCTCCAACGCATGGCTTTTGAAAATGATCACATCACGTGGCAGCTAAGACTATGGACTTTTTTAATGATTGTTTTTGTGCACTTATGATGACGCAAATCATTTCCCAGCCTCCAAGTCTATTTGACATTTGTTTAGGGCACTAAATAATGACGTAAGACGCCATGAGGCCGATGTGAATACAGCCGTAGGTGCATGTGCATCTGTTCACATTACATGCACAGTTGCACACAGAGCAGTAATGTAATGCGATCATATTCACGTGTCTGTGCGCTGTATAGAAGAGGACGGGCATGGTTCTCACGTGGACCTTTTTATCAAAGCCGCCTGAAATGGAGTCATTTCCTCATAGTCATAAAAATACTGTAGATCAAATAACACAGTGGTCTTTGCTGTGAATGGTATGATGGTAAGTGCAACTAACATAGAATCTGAAATTTGTTTTTAATACTTAATATATTGCACATGTCCCTCAAGCTTATTTTGAGCCTCAATCACCACTGATATAACTTTGAAAACTTTGAAAGCAGTTGCAGTACCACAATATCCTGAGTTGGTGGGGGTACTGATATGCAGGTTATTTAATAGTCAATCTAATAGAATCTGATACTCTTAATACTGTTTAAATTCCATGTCAACTTGGAAAATCAAGAATGGTGGGCATTGTAAACAATGTGGAAATGCTATTTTGTAAATAAAGACTCAAGAAGTGGAGGATTTATACAAAGTAAGGTGCATTGATGACATCGTAGCACCAAAAATACCAAAAATAATTAATTAGTTGAATTCCATCCTAATTCCCCTTTAATGCTGTGTTTAAGAATGGAACCCCAAAAGGCATTTCTGTGTCTTTTCCTTGAAGCCCTCTCTGTGGTCTTTGCCTCCACAGTGTGCCTGTTCAGTTCACTGTTGTGTTGTCTTTGTGTTGCTGATCTTACAGAGAAACAAGACCAAGGAGAGAGAGTACTCCAATATCCAGTATCCACAGATGACCAACTCCAGGTCCAAAACCAGTATTGCACCTTCCCGTTCCTCTTCTGTGTGAGTACGCACTCGACCCCCAAAACCCCTACCTAGGACAGGGGTTTTCAACCTTTTTGACACCAGGGACCACCATTTATTCAGCATTTGAGCCATGGACCACCATTTGAGGACCTTAAGCGCCACAGAAACCCCAAAACTAAAGATTTCTTTTGCTTTTGTCCACAATACCAGGCTGGATTTGTTTGAGGGAAACAAACCAGTCAAACATACAGATCAACATGATGATGTATATTTTTACTCTTGAGAGCGTAAAAATGAGAGGGTTCCAGGTGGTCCCCAGCTAAGTTGGTTAACCAGATGTAACTCTTGAGAGCGTAAAAATGATACGCTAACCAAAAATGATATGCTATTTTTACGCTCTCAAGAGTTACATCTGGTTAACCAACTTAGCTGGGGACCACCTGGAACCCTCAAGGACCACTGGTGGTCCCCGGACCACCGGTTGAAAACCCCTGCCCTAGGAGAATGACCCACCCATTTTCAACATCAAACAGTATCAGTTATATGCCTTAGGGCTGATGTCCACAAATAGAGGTTCCCCGGCAATGTAGAATATACGGTATTATATGAGGTTCATGTGAGCAGAGCCAGAAGACAGGGTAGTAATTGCAGTCTAGAATGAGTATTTTTTCAGGGAAATAATTAAACCTTTTTCATATATAACAGTGGTTTTCAGCCGTTTTGATACCAGGGCCCACTATTTATTCATTTAGCATTTGTGCCACGTACGGACCGCGATTCGATGACATGTTCACCTAGCCTCGTAAACCGCCCCTCTCCCCGCCAGCATTCCCATGCTGTCTACGGCGGGGCCTGGAATGCATGTTATCCAGCAGGGCGAGTCGGTTTACCCAGGCTAATGTTCACCCCACAGACCCAAAACTAAAGACCTGCAAGGGTCCACATGCCCATGCCTAGATCCATGTAGCTCCCTGAACATTTTGATTGAATGGAGCTATTCAATCAAATGAGCTGATGTGTTTTGTGTCTGTGTTCTGGCCGTGCAGCGTGACAAACGACGAGTCGAGTGGCGTCTACGAGAACATCAACATTAAGAGCCCAATGTCATCCGTGAGCAGTAACACCAGGAGGTGAAGAGACCACCGGAGGGACCTCTGCTTCTGTCTCTCTCTCTGCCTCTGTGTGAGTCAGCATTTCTAATAATCTCTAATCCTGTTGTTTTGGAACATAAAGCCTGGTATATTGAGGAAAAAAAAGAATCATTCACATGGTGGAATGACATCATCGAGACGTGATTCACTGTATTTTTCATGCTGCCAGTTTCAGGACAAATCTCCACAGTTCCAAGCACCAACAAAAAGTTGGCACTCTACTACGATCGTGGCTGAAAGTATTGGCACCCCTGTACATAAAGTAATAATGACACAGAAACTTTGTTTTTTAATTATAACTTAATATTAATTTTTAAATAATATATTACACAGAAATTTCTGTGGCAAAATATTGACACCTTGAATTCAATATTTGGTAGCACATCCTTGGAGTAAATGGCTGCTGTCAAACTCTTCCTATAGGTTTCAATGAGATGTCTACACCTCTCAACGGGCAGTTAGGCCTAGAGTTCTCAAACTCTGCCCGAACCCGACCAGAACCGAACCCGAACAGGCCCGACCCGACATTTAGGGGCGGGTAGGGCCGAAAATCTATCCTAATCAGTAGGGCCGGGTAGGGCCTCGGGCCCCATGAAAAAATAATATATATTGAATTATTTTAATATAGTAAGAATAATAGTTATTCTCTGTATTTACCTATTATGAAGATGGTGCTGATTGCCATTTCAATTTTAATCTGTGGCGAATTCTCAAATTTTGCCCAAACCCGACAGTTTAGGGCCGGGTAGGGCCTAAAATCTATTCCATTTAGTAGGGCCTAGGGCTTGAACTGTTAGGGCCGGGTAGGGCCGGGCCTTCATTTTCAGGCCCGTTGAGATCGTTAGTTTGGCCCACTCTTCTTTTACAAACCGCTCCAGTTGACCCAGATTTTATGTGCAACTTGTGCAAGGGTGGCAAAACCTTCAGCCACAACTGTAAGTGCTGTTCTAGTTAATGGAACAGCACACACACTGGAGTGACAAATAAAGAACCTTGTACTGTTTTTATTTGTATGTGTTCTCAACCTAATGTTAACATAGCATGAATCCTGCAAATAAAAACATGGCATTTCATATCCAAACGGTTGCTGCCCGCTGGTCTAAAGTGCCAATAGAATGATGGGTGGAGGTGAGCTGCAGTTAAATTCCAATCTGTTTATAAATCCGAAACTAGGATTTTTTTTATTTTATTTTTTAACCCAGGTGCTCACAGGGGACAGGCAGAAACTCCTTGGGTGGTCAGCACATACTATAGCAATGGTTTTCAACCAGTGGTCCGGAGACCCTCCCTGAGAGGATTACAGGTGGTCCCCACGCAGCTAAATGATGGTCAGACAACCAACTATATTATTGAAAATTAAGTCATTCAGATAATTTCACTGACCATCAGATTGATCTGTAACTCTTGAAAGCATTAAAATGAATGGACCTGGCTTCATTTTTACACTCTCAAGAGTTAAATTATATTTAAAGATCTGAATTACTTAATTTTCAAGAATATACGAAATTAGAAAATGTAGAAGAATTGTTATTTTGGCCAACGTTTTGCCAGTTTCTCTCTCTCTAAATTGTAGACAAAAACTTGAAAATCCTTGCTTTTGGGTCTGACAGATTAGACTCAACATCAAATGGTGGTCCGTGGCTAAAATGCTGAATAAATAGTGGGCCCTGGTATGAAAAAAAGGTTGAAAACCACTGCTCTATAGTAGGGAGGATTATCAACCAAAAAAAAAAAAGAAAGTCATATTTGAATTAGAAAGTGAAATCATGGAATATACCTTTTTAAAATGAAATGTTCTGCATGCCCTTTAGGAGAAAATCTCTTAAATCACCTCCCGGAACATTAATTTGCTGGAGTAATGTTCATGTTAAGTCTTCTGAAACAAGGAGGTACAGGGAGGATTTGGGGCAGGGCGGAGGAACAAGGACGTTCTTGTTGCTTCTTGGCATAACTATATTGTCGTTGAATGAAAACCTTTGTCAGCTGCACTGATAAGGACTTATGCTATTCTGGCACACAGGCACAAGACAGAAACCTTGTATCATGGCAGACATATAGGCTGATATTATTAACAAAAGTTGAGCTTTTGGTTGGGGTTTTTATACGCTTGTGTGACAAGATAATCACTTCATTGGAAGCATTGAGTGATTGAGTTTATTCAGATGTTCCTGAAAGTTAATAGGTTTTTTTTGCACCTATGAGGTCTCCACCCAGCAACGACAATATGAAGGCAAATGCAGAAGAATTTGACCCGAGTGCATAACGAAAGTCAGACTTCATTGTCTCAGTTTCGGCAACAATGGGTGCCTCTATTAAAGATGGGAGTGCCATGATTTTTTTCCACCCTAAAAGATATTGTTATATGAGGAGGAAGATTTCTTTCTTTTTTTCAAAAAAGTGTACAAGTTGTTAAAATGTTTTAACAACTCCAAACAGCCCCCAGCCACCCTAACAGCCCCCAGGAAGAAATAAAAACAAAGGGAAGACATCATTGTACATAAAAAAACACACCGAAGGGTCTAATTCAGTACTGTCACCTCTTAATTGTGTACAACATTGGACGGAATACAAAAATCACAACACTTCATCTTTAATTATTTTTAAGGCACTCGGCACTTATATCACTACAAAAACCTCTTTGAATGAGAGAGGTTTAAAATAATAAGAAGGGATTTAAATTAAGCTGTGTTTATGCAGACCTTTGCTGGGTATATGCGGTTGGAGGGCAGGATCATCTATATCAGGGGTTTTCAACAGGAGGTCCGGGGACCACCAGTGGTCCCTGAGAGGGTTCCAGCTGGTCCCCAGCTAAGTTGGTTAACCAGATGTAACTCTTGAGAACGTAAAAATGAAACCAAATGGACCCTTGCGGGTCCATTTGGTTTCATTTTTACACTCTCAAGAGTTAAAATATTCATCATCTGAATTAGCCCAAGTCTACGCAACTAGAAGATGGACAAAAGCAAAAGAAATCTTTAGTTTTGGGGTCTGTGGGGCTAAAATGTCCTCAAATGGTGGTCCGTGGCTCAAATGCTGAATAAATGGTGGGCCCTGGTATCAAAAAGGTTGAAAACCACTGATCTATATTTGTGGTTAATTAACGCAGGCGCTTCTCTGCTTGTGTTCGCTTGCAGTTTGGGCGAACATGCTGCTCCGCCTGCACTGGAGGACCTGCGGGGGGGGGTCTGTGGTGCCCTGGCCTGTACCCCAGGACAGTGGACCTTGCCTGGGGTGAAGAAGAAGGTATTGTCCCCCCCACCTCCAAAAACAATATACTCCTAAAACGCCCGTCCAAATGCTGTATGTCCTGAGCTCCGTCCAAAGCTTCTACCACGCACCCTGCATGGAGAACTAGAGGGGTTGCCACGCTGGAACCTTTGTCTATCCCGCTCTCTCCACAAAGACAGACACACGTAAGTGTGCGTGACTTTTCGACAGTTTCTCCCGTGAAACAAGTGCCTTGCCAATGAACTTCCGGCCACCCGCACGCGCACAACTGTCGCCGCTCTTCCGACCTCTTCGTTTTCTGATGGATCCCACTGTGTCTTCTCCGCACTCTGACGCACAGTGGTGGACATCAACAACAAAGTACTTGAGTAAAACATTTTGAGTATCTGTATATTACTTTAGGAAATATTTTACTTTTGACTCGATCTATTTTGTACGTTTGCTACAAGAGGAAGGAAGTGGGAAAAGTAGTACATGATGAATAAATGACTTAAGCCCTGGTTTAAGATTTGATCAGAATCACATCTCTACAATCTTTTTTGTAGATCTAGAAATCCTTAATACAGTGCATTGATATGTAAAGGAATATGTACTTGAAATGTCTATTTCGAGGCCTGTACCTTTTGAATACTTTTGTATACAAAAGCAAGTTCAAATTCAAATTCAACTCTTCCCTTCATTTGTGTAGTGCTTTGACCAGGAGTAGACCTGTCTACACTTTGACCCCAATACCTGTCTTGAGTACTGAGTCAGTCAACCATACAAGAACATATACATATACATTGACGCGACAGGTGATGTCCAGTAAGCTTTGAACGCTGCTCAACTGGATGCTAAAAAGGTCAAAGCTACGCATTCTTGGGCAGAATCTGCTCTGTAACCTTCGCTTGGCTCTCTCTTCGCTGGCTGTCAGACCTGATTCTCTGCATTCGTCTGTCCAGCTGTGTCCATGATTACAGTAGCCGTTGAGTGACGACAAAGGCGAGTTATGTAACCTGCTGCGGTACCACGAGGCACTAGAAGGACCGAGTCCTTGGTCCGTTTTTTGTCCCATTTACTCTGTTATAATTCTGTGAGTAAATGTGACTATTTCTTTTGAAGATGCGACAAAATGCCTCTGTTGTTTTGTGTGTTATTTGCTTTCCAACCTCTGTGTCTTGTGCCAATGCAAAAAAACAAAACAAGAAAATGTACCTTTTTCCCCTCTTGGTTCAACAGTGACAGGCTTAACTAAACGATTTAGCTAAAGGGCCCCAGGTTAAGAGCTTATTTCTGGTGGTATAAAGCCTTCCGCAGTGTAGAAATGGCTTCTAGACGGTCTCACTGCAAAGTGCAAAGATCCACAAAAGCCCCTAGTCATGGTGGACTCTCATCTTTAATAGCCTCTGGCATATACTGTATTGCGGTATTTTTGGTGTGGCATTTTAAAATGGTTGTTGATGATCGTTCATTTTTAAAGCAGTCAGGTGATAAACTATTGTTCCAAAGCACATCAGCAGTGCATGCAGTCACTAGTCATGTTTCATTTATACACCCACCCCCCTAAAAAAATATACAAAGCCAAAATCACACTCATATTCATCACCATAGCTCCTGTCTTTGAACATAATGTCGCTCAGGAGGAGAAAATTGGGGGCGCAAACAAATTGAGGGGTCACTTTATGACAGCCGGTTTTAGCTATGCATTTGTCTCGCCATGCACTAAATATATCCGCTCTACATCGGGCTTAAGGCGGACCGCAGCCTCCCGGGTCGGATCTAGAGGGGGGCAGGGGTGGG
Organism: Benthosema pterotum; assembly: GCA_039105355.1. Taxonomy (NCBI): domain Eukaryota; kingdom Metazoa; phylum Chordata; class Actinopteri; order Myctophiformes; family Myctophidae; genus Benthosema; species Benthosema pterotum. Next base: position 46,663,171 of record CM076968.1, read on the forward strand.
CACAGCCCACCCAAACGTGCATCCTGCCCACCCAAAGAAAGGTTAATAGCCTATCAGTGGTTTTCAACCAGTGGTCCAGGGACCAGCAGTGATCCTTGAGAGGGTTCTAGTTGGTACCCAGCTAAATGGTGGAAAGTTGGTTAACCAGATGTAAATGGACCCTTGCGGGTCCATTTGGTTTCATTTTTACACTCTCGAGAGTTAAAATATTCATCATGTGAGTATATAGCCCCAAGTCTACACAACTAGAGGATGTAGTCATTTTGATTAATGGTCATTTTGATCTGTATGTTTGACCGTTTTGTTTCCCAAATCCAGCCTGGGATTGTGGACAAAAGCAAAATAAAATCTTTAGTTTTGGTGTCTGTGGGACTAAAATGCCATCAAAATGGTGGTCCTCCGTGACTGAAATGCCGGATAAACAGTGGGCCCCAGTGGGTGTCAAAAAGGTGGAAAACCACTACTTCATATAAATAAAAACTTTGGAGGTGCCCATACACCCTGCCAACCTTACAGCCAGCCCACCCTAGTAGGGCTGGCTAAATCCGGGCCTGGCTGCCTCCCTGTGTCCTTGACCAGATGGGCCATCAGCCCTGAAGATTAAAGAACATAGATTTGTCTCCAGAAAGTAATTTATGGGACGGCCGTAATCCTGGGGTTGTGATGACAGTGGGCTGACAGTTGGTGTAGCGCTGCTGTCGTGATAATGGTGGAAAGCACAGTGGTGCTGCTCTGTCCTGACAGATTGTCCACTATGCTTAGCATGTTGGGACGGTTAGTTACAGAACGTAAACCCTCATGCAGGGGCGGTTTTGCCATTTGGCAGACTAGGAAGTTGCCTGGGGCGCCATGAAGGGGCGGGGAGGGGGGGGGGTAATTGGGGTGACCACCAGACATGCTTTAAAAGGATCCCAGGCTAATAAGCCTCATATGAATAAATACATTATTATACTTAAAGGTAGGGGAAGTGATTTGAAATTCATGGTGTAGTACCAGCCTGGTGCACTAGGGCCCCCCAAGAGTAGCTACACTATGTGAACCTGCTGCTCGATCCTGATTGGAGAAGAATTCACCCTCCACCTGGGGAACTTTTATTAGCTCCTCTGTTAACTTGGGGGAGGGGGAAACTCCATATATGGTCTGCACACCTTATAATAGAGCATTTTTACAGAAAAAAATGTTTTGGGGGTGATATCTGACAAAAGTGAAATCACTTCCCCTACTTTAAATTGAACATTCAAAACACATCATATGGAGATTTTCCCAGGAGCCCCCCAGGGGGGCTCCTGGGAAAATCTTGCCTGGGGCTTCAAATTGCTTAGAAACGCCACTGCCCTCATGTTGAGTGGAAGGACTGTGGCTCTGTGGTTTCATTGTAGACCACTGAGTCTCACCCAATGTCAACCACTACCCCTGGTTTTATACCACCGTTTGATCTCTGGGACCCCATACGCTGGGAAATACTCAGTGTTGACTTAAAGGTGTACTAGGTAACTCGACTAGTGGTCACTGCCAGTACTGAAGTTTTTAGACTAGTGTCTATGTCTAGCCTGGCCTAACCTGAAATGATTTTGGCCTAGTGGGGGGACGGGGATTGAGCTGATCTGATTTGATCTCACCAAGGTGTCATCATCTCTGGCCCCCCCCCTGGCCACACCCACCCCGAAAGGTTGACTCCCACTTCTAGAGGCCAGCGTGGTTAACACATTAGTCCAGGCTTATGCAGACGAAAATGAAAGCTTGGTGTCACATGGCTGGATCAAGACCAAGCGTTTCCCCAGTATCCCAGCATGCGAATTTAAAGGTAGGGGAAGTGATTTCACTTTTGTCAGATATCACCCAAAAAATATTTTTTCTGTTAAAATGCTCTATTATAAGGTGTGGAAACCATATATGGAGTTTCCCCCTCCCCCACGTTAGCAGAGGAGCTAATAAAAGTTCCCCAGGTGGTGGGTGAATTCTCCTACAATCAGGATCGAGCAGCAGGTTCACATAGTGTAGCTACTGTTGGGCGCCCCTAGTGCACCAGGCTGGTACTACACGATGAATTTCAAATCACTTACCCTACCTTTAAGTAACATTCTGATTGGGCCTTGTAACAAAAGGACCAATCAGATGCGTGTGACATCACTTTTCGATAGAAAGCATATTGAGAACAGGCTTTGACAGCTGAAATCCAGGGAATGGCTTATGTGACAAATATGCCAGTCATAATGTATATCAAATTTAAGATTTGTTTTCATGAAAAGGTTACCTAGTGTACCTTTAACACAGAATGTACAAACAGAACCAGGTGGACCTATATTGGTCTATTTGGTTCCATTTGTACACTTCTTACAGACCTCAGGGTCTGTTTGGTTTGATTTGTATTTTTACTGTCACTTTTTTTTTTTTAACAAACTCTACCAAATAATTAGACAAAAATATGCTGAGGTTTGACCAAGTATAAATTGGTCTTTTGAGTTATCCTTTCATAAATCGCCGTCGAGGGATTGAAGATGGTCAAGACTTGAGTGTCTTTTAGGGTTGCCAACTCTGAGATCTTGGAATAAGGAACACTTCTACGACCACGCGGCGAAGCAGCGCGGTTATTAGGTTAAGTCTGCGGTTTTCTGGTGGAGCTGTTGCCCTTGTGACCCAACTACGGATAAGCGGTTGAAGGTGGAGGGATGATTTCACATACCATATTAACCTTTGGGATCAGTTATAAGGTCTGTTTACTGTGGTCAGTAAGGAAGAATAGGCCGGTAGGCCTATTGTGCTGTATAAATGTTAATCAATTATGAACAAGTAGTCCATTGTCTTTATAACATTAAGAATCCCGATTTTAAAGAAGTTTTTTTGCCCTTTTAAAGGGCAAAATTTGTATTGAATATGCACACATTTATTAGACTAATAACTACTAATAAACCGTCAACCATATTAGCCTACTGAAATAGCTTGGCTATAGGCATATACCCACATCAGCAGCTTTAATTATTAGCCTATTATTAAAAAAAAGACTGAGTCTATGACAGTTGTTGTGGGGGGGGGGGGGGGGGGGAGTTTGCAGAACTCTCTTACTCTATGGCTCTGGGAGTTTGCGGAACTCTCTTACTCTATGGCTCTGGGCACGGCAGGATTGGCACACAGAGCAGCAGCGCTACCAGCGCACCACGCACACACACATGCAGATCTGCAGCCACGGGGAGGTTTTGGTTTGGTTTCTGCTCGTGAGGAGTCCTGTGTGCACTCGCCACAGAGCAATTGTGCTGTCTTAAATATACCTCCTGCTTTATTTTGTTCACTACTGTTAAATTCATTGTTGATGTTTGTGCGACGGATCGCACAGGAGGCATTTAGGGAAATACGGAACAAACCGCGTTCCGTATCGATTCAATACGGAACGCATCATTTAGTGTTCAATTAAGGAACGATTCCGTATTATACGGAACGGTTGGCAACCCTAGTGTCTTTATACTTGTGTACTTGTGTTTGTTTTTGATAAGCTTAGAGAAAACGTCCTGTACGCTGGTCTCTTTACTCGCAGGAACATTCATTAAATGGAGAACAGCGTTTCTGTCCATCTGACCTTCATCAGGTATATTTTTTTCCACGTTGGCTTTTTGCCCTCGTGGTTCGGTGAGTGAAAGGACTTTTTTTTGTTTTTTTTCAGTTATTTGTTTGCTCAGAAATATCCGTTGTCACTGGAAGTTGGGCATTGTTTTTTTTTTTTTTTATGAACACTTGTGAAGTGACAGGATCTCCCCTTATACCCGTCCCGTAGTAGCAGTCTGGCAGCCCCAATCCTAGAAATGTTTTGATTTCCGTTATTTCTTTTGCATTTGCTGTGGATGCCATATTCAGATATTTTCGTTTTCTTTGCCTCTATGGGTTTTTTTTTACGATGTGATGAAATATCGACACTTAAATACTTGAACAATGTGATTAAAACTGCTGGATCGTTCGTTGGCTGTGTGGATGCGTCCGCTGGGTTGGTTGGTAGTTTGGTACTGCACTAGCTAATGTTATATAAATATGCCATCAGTGTTGTCTTTCTTCTGATTTTATCTTCAAATTGTACCATAATCTTATTTTCTTTCTTTTTTTTGTACATTTTGTTAGAAACTCAGTGGTAAGCCGCTGACTAAATTCACAGCAACGTGTGAAAGCTTACTCGGAGGTGTACATGAATTTCACAATATCGATTGTTTTCTCTTGTTTGTCCTCTTGAAATTCTACTTGAATATGATGTTGATATTTTTTTCCCTCTTTTTTTATTGTTGTTCTTGTTAACATTATTGTCATTATTCCTTGTCCCTCTTCTGGCTGCAATATGCCCATTTTGAACTGTGCTGTTTCCCTGTTTCTATTGCACTGGCTCTGCCCAAAACGCCTAATCATTTTTCCTGATGTCGTACCACGGAATTGCGAGGCAGAAATCAGCAGCTCTACAAGCTTGCCGCCGTGCGACTCCATTGTACGACCAAGTATAAATCTGTCCTAAAACTGATCACTCTGCTAAATGGCAGCAAATGGTTTAAAATGTTGGATAAAATAATAAAGATCTATGAAGGAAATAAATGAAAACAATGCATGAATTATGCTCTTTGTTTTCTAACCAGTAGTAGAGTATTGTTAAGATAGTTAGTGATTTCTGAACATTGTTTGCAACCAGTGCAGTTGCATTTGCAACCAGTGTTGCAACACAGTGTGTAAATTTGTAAAAAAAAAAAAAAAAAAAAAAAAAAAAGGTATAACTGGTATTATTACTTCACCCACTAATGAGTGACTTGGTAAAACCTTAAATATAGACTTAACGCACACACAACTGCATTAGTGTGAGGTTGTGTTTGTGGTGTGACGAGAAACAAGAATTTGCTTTGTTGTTGACTTGTTATTATGGTGGCTTATGGCGGCTTTTTTTATTGCGGTTCCACCTAAACAAAAAACGTCAGGTTCAGTCATTACGCAGATTTCTTATCACTATTTCACCCTATGGAAAATCTCCTTGGAAACCTTTGCCCCGACATACATTTTAGTCCTTATCCGGGAGCAAGGGAGGAAATACAACTTGACGTGAAGAGTTAAGTAGGTTACATTTAAATAGGTTAGGATTCATTGAGGCACCTTAGTGAATGAATAGATAAATTAATTTAAAAGTGAGTTTAAGGCTTATTTTAAGTTTCCCCCCCTTAGTTCTCATCACAGTGAAGACTGCCATTCCTTGGGTTAAACCTCATAACTATTGTCTAATATGTTTTTTGCCTGATGGCAAGACAGTATGTTGTGTCCTACTGTATGTAGGCTACTGTATATCTGACAACGAGCATCATTTAACTCCTTTGTTTGACTTCTGTACAGTAATTTTGTTCTGGTAGCATTTGCCAATAAATGGCACATCTACAAGCCTGTAGACCCTGTTCGGTCATGGTGGGTTTGAGAGACACACCAGGCAAAAAGTGTGCTTGCCTTGCAGTCCAGCTGTTTTTGTCACGCAGGCTTTAGTTAGCAAATAGTTACCAAATGAAATTAAAGGGAATAGATCATGACCATGAACGAATAATGAAGCTTTGTGTAGTCATACGGTCCCTTTTTGTTTTAAGTTTTATTACATCTGTAAACAAAATGCATATCAAAAAACATGTTCAAATCATATGTACAAATATGTCTAAGACCACCCAATTTATCATTTGCTGCACAACCAAAAGAAAATATTTTGATCGAGCAACGCTCGAAAGCAATTCGGCCCCTTTATACGGTCCTTGGCACATGTGCATGGCATTTTGTATGCCTTCTTCATTCTTCTTCATTCAACTTCATGTCGACCACTTTCACAATCGTCACTAAATGTGACTGCTAGTTTTTCGTTGGCTAGTCCAAAGACCTGCCAAATCCAGACATCCTTGTGGGATCCTTGTGGGATTTGTATCTCCATCACACAAAGACGGTGCTATTCCACATGCCACGATGGACGAGCAAATATCAGGTTGCTGTCGATGTCTTTTCATTGCACCGTTCGTGGTGGAAGGATTACAAACTGTACCATACCGGAATGTTGTGTGGCTGACCGTATGAATATTACAACATATTCTTATCTATCTATTTACAACACAGTACCGTTTTCACAGAAGTTGATCAAAAGTGCAAGAATTTGGCATCCACAGATGATTTTGAAACCCCCCCTTGTCATTGTGAGCGCAGCCGTTATGTTATTTGAATGAACACAAAGCGATCCTAACCAGTGTGTCTGTGTGTGGCATATACTGTAATGTTAAGCCCAATGCTTGACAAGTAGTACTGCCCATAACCACACTATCTTCCCCTGGCCAAGCAGATGTGGGTATGCATGTATGGATGTACTGTATGTATGTATGGTTTCTCAGGTGGGAGGAGACCTGGCTTGGATTCCAGCCTTTCCTGGATAGGACATCAAACCTACGGGTTGGAGCCTTCTACACAGCAGCGTTCTGGAGGACAGTTCAATAAGTGACTGTGAGTCTTTCAGTCTTTGAGTATGTGAAAGAACATACTGAAAGATTTGTGCTGGCACTCCTCAAAAATTCTCCCCCAAAAATAGCAGGCGTTCACGGCTCATAGCGCGCCACAGAGTGGCGCGCTATGAGCCGTGAACGCCTGCTATTTTTCAATGAAAGTTAAAACACCGCAAGTACAGTACAGATTAAATCACATCCCGACACAGTAAAATCGTTAACCTGTCAACCTTCACTTGAGGAGATCAGTTTTGCGGTGGTGATGGTGGTGGGGAGACATTCGTTATCTTGTTTTTCTTCCCCTGGTCCCACACTCATACCCCGCTGGGCAGGGGTCGGGTGACGTGGTGGGGCGCCAGCGAGGTGGTGGTGGTGGTGAACATGGGGTCGGGGCGGGGGTGGGAGATGCAGCGCATGTTCCCCGTGGTGACGATGCACTGCAGCGGCCACAGCACGATGACCACCAGCAGCACCATGAGCACGATGAACAGCAGCAGCCGCTTCCAGTTGGCCAGCCGGTCGAAGGGGTGCGACGCCCGGTGCCTGGTGGTGTGGGCGGCCGCTTGGGCCGCCTGGGCCTCGGCCGAACCCGCCTTGATGGTGCCGATGTCCACGCAGAGGCGCGGCGCCGCCGGGTCCTTGCAGCACAGCTTGTCGCCCTCCAGGAAGACCAGCCGCTCCTGCTGCTGCCCGCCGGGCAGCCGGCGCAGGAGCTCGCGGCTGGTGGGCAGCTTGGGCGGACCGTCCTTGGTCAGCGGCGTGGGGTGGCGGCACAGCGGGCACAGCAGCTTGCAGCTCCCGTTACTGTTACCGCCACCGCTGCCGCCGTCCTGTTCCGCCAGAGAGATGGCCATGAGGCGCGACAGGCACTCCAGGCAGAAGGTGTGCTTGCAGTCCAGCAGCTTGGGCGTCCGGAAGACGTTGTCGTACGTGTTGCAGCAGATGGTGCACTCCAGCTCGCCGGCGAACAGCTCCTGGGGCATGGCCAGCTGGATGTGCCAGATCTGAGGGGTCTTCGCCATCTTTCTTCAAGGCTTTGCTCCTCAACGCTGCAGCGCCTCCTGGCTTGATGTGATGTGATGCTCAGCCTTTATGCTTTCCCCCTTTCCAGCTCCGAACACCAGGTATGTGTTATCTGAAGGGAATATGAGAATTAGAGATTAGTTTGACGGGTTTCAATAGGTTGCAAGAAGAATCACAATGATGTGTGAACTGTGTCAGTGGCGCTGTGTGTACACTGTATTGGTGAGCCACCGATATTCATTAATTTTAGTAGTTAGCTGATGCCAGTATAATGTTCTACTCATATTCCTGGTGGGACATTTCAGATCAGCACACAGGATCTTGCCGATAGATCTATTGTTTACCCCTTAGTAAGATGGCAGCCTCCATAGAGTCACTAGGTGACTGCTCTGAGCTGTAGAATATACGCCATCTTGGATAAGGAATAGGAGATATGGGCGATGGAAAGAAATGGATATAAGGGATGTCTATGGGTGCGATGCTGTGATTGACAAAGATCTAAGGCAATGGTGGTGGGCATAACTATGCTAAATGTATACATTTAGCATAGTTAAATGTATACATTTAGCATGTGTACACTGTATTGGTGAAACAATGCCCCCTGTTGGTACATTAAACATACAGACAAAGCCAGGACCTGGAGTGGTAGCAACCATAGAGTTAAAATATTCTTCATCTAAATTAACCCAAGTCTGCACAACTAGAAGATTAATGGTCTTTGGATTTTGATCTGTATGTTTGCCTTTTTTATTTCCCAAGCCCAGCCTGGAATTGTGGACAAAAGAAATCTTTAGTTTTGGGGTCTGTGGGGGCTAAAATGTCATCAAATGGTGGTCCGTGGCTCAGATTCTGAATAAATAGTGGGCCCTGGCATGAAAAGGGTTGAAAACCACTGCCCCAAACTGATTTTGTAGTCATGTTTTTCCAGTTCTGGGTAGAAACTGCAGCAGGCTTTTAAAACATGACTCTAGCTACATGGGACTGACCTTACAGACTAGACTAGAGCATCTTTATGACTGGCTTAAGGGAGGACTGGCCAGTCGGATAGGTTTGTCAAAGAGCATTATAATAACAATGCTGACTAGTGCTGCCTGTCTGTTGCACGGTGGCACACCCATGACTGTGTGGACACACCCAAATCTAACACAGCCGTTATTATTTAGTTTGATTAGCTGCAGCTGCTGTCTATTTAATCTGCTGTAGTGTTTAAAACCTGAACTGGAAGACACCCAAACGGTGACTACGGTACCAGCCTAGGTTTTCAGGTTTTCCCCATTCATTTTTCTCATAGACTTTTCAAAAATGATTCATATAAAGACGATTGCGCTGCGGACAAAGCCAACCGGGTCATAACAAATCATGATGCCACACAATCTTTTGGAACAATAAAATAATTTCTAAGATAAAAAACGAAACAAAAAGTGTTGTATCATGCCTTTTCTACTTCTTGCTAATTAGATATTATAGAATAATATTGTGTTTGTTGTCGTGAATTGTCACGGCCCAAGTTGGTTATGTCCATGGTGCAATCATGTTTTTATTAACCATTTTCGAAGGAAAACGAATGGGGAATCCTGCACTTCTGGAACCGGGGCGGTAATGTCACTGCGCAGGTCTATTGGGAATGGGGAAAACCATTTTACTGACGGTGAAATATGATGTGCTATTGTGTGCTTAACAAGTCTCTCAGGATTCACCATCAGTGACTGTTCAGTCCATCCATTTCACCTTTCTTGCTTTGGTGTTTGAATTAGTACTGGACTTTGCACCGGCTATTTTTAGCTTCCATGCAGACAGAGGACAGAAACATTTTTTACAAAGTTTGGCTCTGACCTTAAGTGCAAAAGGTTGTTGCATTCTTGGTTTGCTATAAACTGTACTAATATTTTTAAGTAAGATTATTCACAACAAAAGTTTTAGTTACGGTACTTAAAATGTTACTAATAATTTATCCTCCTAATGCAGGGATTTTCAACCAATGGTCCAGGGACCACCAGTCCTTGAGGGTTCCAGGTGGCCCCCAGCTAAAAGATGGACAGGTGATTAACCATTTGTTTTCATGTTTACACTATCAAGAGTTAAATCAGTCTTCATGTGAATTAGCCCAAAGTATGTCAAACACAGCCTGATATTGTGGACAAAAGCAAAAGCAATCTTTAGTTTTGAGGTCTGTGGGGCTAAAATGTCATCAAATGGTGGTCCGTGGCTTAAATTCTGAATAAATAGTGGGCCCTGGAATCAAAAAGGTTGAAAGCCACTGTCCTAATGGACACACCAGCAACTGGACCTTCTGTGTCCTGAACGCGTTTTGGTGTTTTATCTGTTGAAAAATAGCAGATCAAGCTCATGTCGCGCCACGAGTGGCTGTGTGGACACACCCAGATCTAACACAGCCGTTATTATTTAGTTTGATTAGCTGCAGCTGCTGTCTATTTAATCTGCTGTAGTGTTTAAAACCTGAACTGGAAGACACCCAAACGGTGACTACGGTACCAGCCTAGGTTTTCAGGTTTTCCCCATTCATTTTTCTCATAGACTTTTCAAAAATGATTCATATAAAGACGATTGCGCTGCGGACAAAGCCAACCGGGTCATAACAAATCATGATGCCACACAATCTTTTGGAACAATAAAATAATTTCTAAGATGAAAAACGAAACAAAAAGTGTTGTATCATGCCTTTTCTACTTCTTGCTAATTAGATATTATAGAATAATATTGTGTTTGTTGTCGTGAATTGTCACGGCCCAAGTTGGTTTGGTCCATGGTGCAATCATGTTTTTATTAACCATTTTCGAAGGAAAACGAATGGGGAATCCTGCACTTCTGGAACCGGGGTGGTGACGTCACTGCGCAGGTCTATTGGGAATGGGGAAAACCATTTTACTGACTGGGAAATGTGATGTGCGATTGTGTGCTTGGCAAGTCTCTCAGGATTCACCATCAGTGACTGTTCATCCATTTCACCTTTCTTGCTTTGCTGTTTGAATTACTACTGGACTTTGCACCGGCTATTTTTAGCCTCCACGCAGACAGAGGACAGAAACATTTTTTACAAAGTTTGGCTCTGACCTTAAGTGCAAAAGGTGTTGCATTCTTTACTATAAACTGTACAAATATTTTTAAGTAAGATTATTCACAACAAAGGTTTTAGTTACGGTACTTAAAATGTTACTAATAATTTATCCTCCTAATGCAGGGATTTTCAACCAATGGTCCAGGGACCACCAGTCCTTGAGGGTTCCAGGTGGCCCCCAGCTAAAAGATGGACAGGTGATTAACCATTTGTTTTCATGTTTACACTATCAAGAGTTAAATCAGTCTTGTGAATTAGCCCAAAGTATGTCAAACACAGCCTGATATTGTGGACAAAAGCAAAAGCAATCTTTAGTTTTGAGGTCTGTGGGGCTAAAATGTCATCAAATGGTGGTCCGTGGCTTAAATTCTGAATAAATAGTGGGCCCTGGAATCAAAAAGGTTGAAAGCCACTGTCCTAATGGACACACCAGTAACTGGACCTTCTGTGTCCTGAACGCGTTTTGGTGTTTTATCTGTTGAAAAATAGCAGATCAACAAGCTCATGTCGCGCCACCGAGTGGCGCGACATGAGCTTGTTGTTCTGCTATTTTTGAAAAATTGTGAAAATGTGCTGCAAATCTCTGAATACATTATTTTGGAAGCAAACATTTTATCTCAATTTTTCGCTTCTGGGGAACCCCGAGAACAACATGTTTTCAGGTGGCGGTCTGCAGCCAAATATGGATAATTCTGGTGGTCCTTGGCTTGAAATATGTTAGCATCACTGACACAGGAACACAGATTTTTCAGAAAAACTAGAATCTAGTGTCAGAAACTATAGAATCTAGTGTCAAAAACTCGATTCTAGCGTCAGAAAGTAGATTCTAGTGTCAAAAAGGAGATCCTAGTATCAGAAACTATCATTTAGTGTCAATAACTAGAATCTAGTGTCAGAAACTACTGTAGAATCTAGCGTCAAAAGCTAGAATGTTGCTGCAGCTATTATCTGGTGTCAGAAACTACTGTATAATCTGGTGTCAGAAACTCGAATCGAGGGTCAGGACACAATGGGTTAATCTGCAAACACATTTAGAGTGCATGTGCCAGTGTTCCATTGATGCCATGCAACCCTAGTACCCTCCATGGTACAATAACTACAATAACTCCCCCGCCCTGCATAGCCCCATGGGGCTACCTGCCACATCCCGTAAAAAAAACTCTTGAAAGATTGTTTCTGGTCACTTCTGTGTCGCTATCTGGGGCAGGGAGCAGCAAAACAAGTACACAGGTTGCTTTGTGTAAAAACGTCTACTTTTCTCAGTGGGGGAGGAACCGAAATATGCAAAATGCATCAACACACATTTACAGAATACTAAACATACTCATCTGTTAGAATCATTTCCATGTTGAAGACATTTTTTTTTCTTTTCAGCAATTGTTAAAGGTAACCTATAGAGGCACCTTCAGTGTGTACAAACACATGTGTTTGTACACAGATTTGTTTACAAACAGCATCTAACTCCACCTCACCTCTGCTCTATTGGCTCATTATGAATCTGCTGCATGGAGACTGCTGTGCTGTGATTGGCTAAAACGCTTCCTCGCCCCCACACAACCGCCCTCCCCCTTACAAGTTGGCACTGCCTTTCGTGAGCCAGACAAATGTTTTGTTTTCATGGTTTGTTGACAACAACAACAACAGCAGCGTTCTGGACCGTCTGCAGAACTAAGCAAGTGTCTGTTTGCCTGGAAACGGCTGCAGCTACAGCTGAGGGAGAAAATGCAAGAAATATAGCTATATAATTAATATTATTTTTTGGCTAAAAAGTTACCTGTATTATCTTTAACAGCTACCCTTCAGACTGCTTGCTCTGACAACAGACTTTAGGCATTATGTCAACATAGGAGCATGCTAGTTGAACTGTAGAACAAACAGGGCTGAGTGTTCTCCATTGTGACAGACGTTAAACGTTTTGACACTCGGCTGGCGGGATGTTTTATATATGTACTGTATGTGTGACTGTGTATGTATTGGATTAAAATGGGTAATGTTTAAAAAAGGCAAAGGTCATGCTCTACTGCCCTGGTTTAAAAGTAGGCTCTCAAAACTGCTTCAACGTTTTGCCAACCACATGGCAACCCCCATAGAACAATAAGGCCATAATAAAATATAGATTAAACATAGAATTACAGAGTAATGCTATGTATACTGCACCACATGCGGTCACTGATGTAAATGTTTTAGCGCAGGGGTTTTCAACCTTTTTGATGCCAGCTAGGGCCCACCATTTATTCAGAATTTGAGCCACGGACCACCACTTGAGGACATTTTAGCCCCACAGACTGCAAAACTAAAGATTTCTTTTGCTTTTGTCCATCGTCTGAATGATGAAATGCTGTTGGTTTAGTGGTGACACAGCTGTAGTTAGTTAGTAGCAGTAGTAGTGTTTCAAATTAAATATAGCACTTTAATTTGAAATATCTTGGGTTGTTTTGCATGGCATCGTGTTTGGGGGGGCAGACTGGGTATTTAGGGGGGCACCCCCCCCCCCCATGCGCATGCCTAGATCCGCCCCTGTTGAGTGGTCATTTCACAGGTGTTCTCCTGGCCGTGCCCTCGGGGGGGAGAGGGGGGGGGAGGAGGGGTGTTCTGCCCCTGTGTCCAGCTACACACAATGTACCTGCTTGTTCTCAGGCCCATCGCTTCATCTACCCTTGGCATTCCTACATAGCGCTGCAGCCTCTGCCCCATTACCCCGTCAAAAACCCCCTCCTGCGCTCCCTGTGTCCATCCATCCATCCATCCATCCATCCATCCATCCATTTCCATTTTAACACTAGCATGCCCGAGAGGGCTTGGATATTTTAAACGTGTTTATCTTTGCCCATGAAGCAGGTGTAGAAGGTTTTACTTCAACAACCATCTTCATCTCTCATCATTCTATCACCTCAGAAATTTTTGTCATTTGAAAAAAAGTCTAAATATTTATTTAAGTAAATGCTAATTCTGGCCCTGTTTTTCAAGCATGCTAGTGCTAATAGTCCTTGAAAGCTTTTTAAAGGTGTTGTTTTTGTGATGGCTAGGAGGGCTAGTGATTCTGAGATACTTCTGAGAACCATTTCATGGCAAAGACCCTCTACTTGATGTGCATTAAGCAGCAGACGCCCCCATTTGAGTTGTGTTGTCTAAATTCAATCCCAGAATGTACAGTATTATACATTCAACTAGAGTGATGCAATTCTGGGAAATTTGCAAAGTGTGGTTGCCTCCGATGATGTAGGCCCCTCCCAATCATTTTGCTAGCCAAGGTTATTATGTGTATTTGGTATTTTGGTTATTTGTTCCTTGAACTTGGCAATGAGACAACAGAAACCAGGAACAGCTTGTGTCGCTGTTGTATCTCGAGGGCACCCGAGATCTGTGACACAAGCTGATGATGATAAATGATGGACACTTGGTTGACCAGATGTAACTCTTTGAGAGAGAAGGTCTGGGGAAAGGGTCCAAATGGACCCTTGCGGGTCCATTTGGACCATTTTTACGCTCTCAAAGGGTTAAAATATTCATCCTCTGAATCAGCCCATAAAGTCTGTACACAACTAGAATGTAGAAGATTAATGGTCATTTTGGATCTGTAGGTTTGACTGATTTTTTTTTCCCCCCAAAATCCAGCCTGGAATTGTGGACACAACAAAACAAAATAAATCTTTTTAGTTTTGGCGGTCTGTGGTGGGGCTAAAATGTCTTCTGAATAAATAATGGTGGGCCCTGGTAATCAAACAGGTTGAAAACCACTGCTCTAAAACGCCCAGCTGCTGCTGTTTTTGCTGCTGCTGTTTCTGCTGCTGTGCAGGGCCGGCAGACTTAGACGTAGTTTCGGGCGTCATTAAAAAAAATCTCAGACACGCAGCGAAAAGGTCATGGTCTGTAGAAAGAGCCTTCTCAATGGCCAGAGGACACGCAGGTTAGCCAGTGATAGCTTTAAGTACATAGCAACCATCCCGGCGTTGGCCAACAATGTAACACATACATAATTGTCAGAAGTCAATGAGCTGAAAGTAGTGGTGTGTGTGATTGTGTGTGCGTGTGTTGGTGTGTGTGTGTGTGGGGGGGGGGGGGATTAGCTTCATCCTCCGTTGATTTCGGTGACAGTTTAACTGACATGGTGGTCACTGACGCTGTGCTGGAAAGACCAGCCCGGGTGGGGTTGTTGATGCACCGCTGGGTGTTCTTTGTTTGTTAAAGGAGCGTGCTAGTGATTTGGGGGGAAAAACGGTCCACCCCATACACTACAGTAGGGCATTAACTAAATATCGGACTATTCGATTATTCGACTTGCAAAACACTATTCGACTATTCATTTATTATAGAGGGGATATGTTAGCCCGATGTATTATTCTGACAAGAGTGGAATGTCAGCTTCTTCGGTGTACACTTCATTTTAGGGACAGTGTTGGGACAGACAGTGTTGGGACAGACAGTGTTGGGACAGGCAGTGTTGTCTGACTATTGTAGTTAACACTGCGTGGAAAAAAGTACTCCAATGTTGTACTTTGATAAAAGTATCAGTAATGCAACATAGCAAAGCTTTGTTACGAGGAAAAGTCCACAATTGAATATGTACTGGGAAATCAAAAAGTAAAAGTACTCATGATGCAGATATATCTCATTTGTATAATGATTCAAATGCATAAAATTCTTTTATGCAAATTCATAAAAATCTTTATTTGTATTTTCAAATAACCGAAATGTATATTAGTTTGAAGTGGTTACTGCACGTTTTGCAATAAAGATCCAAATTTACAAAGCAACTAGTAACTGTTTTCATAGTAAAGAAGTAGTTGTAGTACTAGTAAGTCCTAGTACTAGTACTAGTAGTACTGGAAAGTGAGCATACTAAAATACGTACTGTACCTCAAAATTGTACTTAAGTGCAGTGCCTAAGTAAATGTACTTTTACATCGTACTGTCCGGCGCCTGCAGACAGGGAAGTTTAAACAGTGAGGTTCTCCAGTCTAGAGTCTTATTGGTTCTCAAACCACTTTAATTCCAAAGCAGACACTTATTTTACGCTGTGCAAACATGTCCCCAATCTATCACTTCTAGACAGACATGGAGAGGTGAATGCCGGATGCCGAATAAATGCGACCGTTAAGTGGAAGTTTACACAACTGGGGAAATCCTTTCCTAACCTTTCAAGGAGTGGTTAGAACTAGAAGGGTCAGACTCAGGGTTGGACATGCATGTATGGATCTAGTCACACATTAACTGTAGTGCTGCTGACGCTGGTTGCCAGCCAGGGGCGGATCTAGGCATGAGTATGGGGGGGCAATCCCCCCTAAATGCCCAGTCTGCCTTACCAAACACGATGGCATGCAAAACAACCCAAGATATTTCATTTAAATTAAATTGCCTATTTAAAGCCAATTAAAGTGCCTATACCTAAAATGATTTGAAACAGTACTAATGCTACTGACTAACTACAGCTGTGTCACCACTAAACCAACAGCATTTCATCATTGAAAACAGAAAACTCTCTGAGTCAGACCTTTAGCTTTATGCATGCTGCGTGTCTGTTGCAACTTCAACAACAACTGATGTTATTATTGATGCATAATTGCCTGTTAAAAGTCCTGTAACTAAAAATGGTATGGGGGCGGCTTCATCGCCCGTGGCGCGAAGCGACACGGGCGATGAAGCTGCCCCATGCCATTTTCTCCCCCCCCCCCCCCCCCCCCCCCCCCCCCCCCCCCCCCATACATACATATATCCGCCCCTGTTGCCAGCACAGAGCAGCAACACCAGAACAGAGACGAGTAGAGTCTTGTATTTCTAGTTCATCATGTTTGGAATAGATGGCCTTTGACTCTTTGGGCCCTATTTTGATTGTCTTAAGTATTTTGTTTAGTAAGTAGTTTTAAGTCAAAATTTGGAGGTGTGGCAATGCTGTTTGGTCAGTCAAAACAGCCAAACAGTTTTGGCTTAAGACTTAAGACTTGATACTTAAGACAATCAAAACAGGACCCTTTGTCTCCCTATCAGGACTAGTTCGTTCTACAAATTAAGATTAAAAATTAGGCTTCAAAATTCCAAATTAATTGAATTTAATCATGATTCAAACTACATCCAAAATATGCCGCACGTTTTCCTGTACACAATTTGACCATTTAGAAATGAAAAATAATCGGATGTAAAAATCTGTTTATTTTTAAAATATTCATCAAAATAGGTGGATAATATTCAAACCAAATGTTTAAATACCCCTGGTTGGTGATAGTTTGAACTTGTCCACTCCCTGGGACCTGCTATCTACATGTCCCCCTTGGCTCCAATCACTATCAGTGAGCACGTGTTTGGGTCTGCACTCAACTGTTCAACTGACCCACTTACCATGTTGTCTCACGAGACCCATGATTTGTGTATTCAAAGCAGGTTAAACACAGCTTGTCATTGGGGCAGTTTTACATCTGCAGCTCTGCACTTACAGTAGTACACTATAACAGAAGAACTTCAGGGCTTGACACTAACACTTGCCCGCTTGCCCGGGGCAAGTAAAAAAATGGTGGGGCAAGTGAAGACTGCTACCTGGTTGCCCGATCGGGCAAGTGTGCAACATAGTGCACTATAACACAACACAAGAACACAACACAAGCTAATTAAGATGATGAATTTTAACTCTTGAGAGTGTAAAAATAAAACCAAATGGACCCGCAAGGGTCCATTCGGTTTCATTTTTACGTTCTCAAGAGTTACATCTGGTTAACCAACTTAACTGGGGGCCACCTGGAACCTGGGGGGCAAGTGACCATGACCTGAGGGCAAGTAGAACCACCTGACTTGCACTTGCCCGATGGGCAAGTGCCTCGGAGACCTTAGTGTCAACCCTGAACTTCCTTGTATGACGACGAGCTATATCAACAAATCAACAATTATAAAGTGTTCTAAAAAAACTGACGTGTCAAAAACAACTAGCAAACTATTTGTTTTCTTTCTGGACTCCCACACCATGCACCGCCCGCATCCCAGGTGTGGTGTACTGTATGTAGTAACTCACTACTTTGAGGTCAACTGTTTGTAGCCTATGTTTTTTTTTAAAGCTCCCAAACCGGTGTGCTGGTTTTGCTCACCCTACCTGTTCTGGATTTGAAAAGTAAATGTAATTTGAGCCTCCTGCCATTTGAGATACCGCAACACAGGAGGAGTGGAGAGGTGCATGGAGCTGCTGCCAGCACGACGAGGTGCTGCTCACTTGGAACTTCAACACAATACATAATGAGTCTTCCCGTCATGCGTGTATTATAATATCCCGATATCGTTTCCAACGTCTTTCTTCACAATGGCCCGCTTATTCACTGTCACGTTTGCAACGCCCTTCAGGCTTTTGCTGTCCACGAGGATAAAAAATGCATTCATGCATTACAGCCTATACAGCGCCTATACATTTCTTGGGCTTTTCCCTTTGTTTGAGGTGGTTGGTGGATCCGTGTGCTTGGCCCAATAATGGTATACTGTATCTGGTTTGTGTAAATGTAAGCACACGCACGCACACATGCACACACTCATAAAAACTCCACTTGTTGAACAGCTTTAAACAGGTGAAATTGCTTTCTATCACTCAACAGCAGCCGGTGCAGAAACAAAGCTGTGCTGTGTCCAATATTTTGTACACATGATCACACCGAAAATCCTCCATCCACGGTTCATTCAAACATTTGTGACAAAGTGTTAAAAAAAAGAAAGGTTTCAGTGAAGTTCACTGCAGATTCGAACCTTTGAGACCCTTGAAACTGTACAAATGCAATGTTTCTTTTGTACTTCTGAGACTGTACAAATGTAAAGTTTCCTTTGTACTTCTGAAACTGTACAAATGTAAAGTTTCCTTTGTACTTCTGAAACTGTACAAATGTAAAGTTTCCTTTGTACTTCTGAAACTGTACAAATGTAAAGTTTCCTTTGTACTTCTGAAACTGTACAAATGTAATGTTTCCTTTGTCCTTCTGAAACTGTACAAATGCAACATTTCCTTTGTACTTCTGAGACTACAAATATAACGTGTCCTTTGTACTTCTGAGACTGCACAAACGCATAGCGTTTCACCTGTACCACTGAGACTGTACAGGTACGTATACAAAAACCCCTCACAAAGTGAGCGTGTTTCTGTTTACACAATGTCACTCTCTCTCTCTGTGTTTTTTAAAGTAACGTTTCAGCTTACCTGTGCCTGTCTGTCTGTCTGTTGGGTGAGGAGCTGCAGTCATCCGTTATCTCTCCTCTCCACTCTGTCCTAGGGTTAGCAGGTTATCACCTGCTCTGGCCCTGGTCGCTCCCTTTGTGCCTCCAAACACATGCGTCTCTCTCCCTTTAGCAGTCTTTAAAGTGTGGGGCTGAATCTGTCCCAGGACGTCCCAGCGGGGAGCTGCTCTCTGTCTCCTCTGGTGTCTTAACACTGGCGGCTCTTACTTACTTCCTCTGGGGTGGGTGTACTGAACCTTTGAGGGGCTGGGTCTGAGTGACAGGTGTGTGTGTGCGGGTGTGTGTGCTCGAAGCCAGTGGAGTGCTGTGGTGTATGTGTGTGTGTGTGGAGAGAGAGAGAGAGTGTGTGTGTGTGTGTGTGTGTGTTCAGCCCCAGGTCTCTAGTTCTTCTGTTGGCCGCTGTTACCTGCCCCCTGTTTTTCAAGTACTCTATGCAAATGAAGTGGATAGGGCAGGCTGGTGTGTTTGTGTATGTGTGTGTGTGTGTGTGTGTGTGTGGGGGGGGGGGGGGGGGGGGGGGGGGGGGTGCAGGGTTTCTTCAGGATGACAGAGGTGTGTGTGGGGGGTGGGGGGTGGCGAGGGGTGTAGGGGTTAGGCACGTTAAGCTGAGTATCCCTCAAGGCGTGAAGAAACAGAATATACATCCTCCCCCCAATTGTTCACCTTGTCTCACTTTTCTTTGATCACCACACACACACACGCACGCACGCACGCACACACACACACACGGTTTTTGTCTAGCAGGAAATCCAAAGTAGAAGTCGTCAACTAGGGTTTCATTTAGGCTCCCCATGATGACCACATATCCGTCCAGTATCTGAGATCACATCCTGGCTGTGTTCTGCAATCCACTCTCTCTCCTGCTGGGTGTGAAACCAGGGACCATCCCCTAATTATGCCTAATTAATTATACCTAAAACACACTCACAGAAACTAGGCCCACAGTCGTAACCTCCAAAACCTTGAACATGCACATCTGAGACGAAAACCATCTTGAAGAGAGTGAATCCCCTCCTGTGTCCACTGCACTACACACTGGGAAGCAGACTTGTTATAGTTCAGTTTATTTTGTTTTGGTCATAGAATGAACATTTTAACATCATACGTTTTATTGTTCATAAGTTTTTTATAAATTTAAAGACCAAAAAGGAATTAAGCTGAAGCGCATGAATACCGCTTAGACACCAGGCAAAGTTTAGTGTTTGTGTTGCTCTGTTTTATGTTGCTTTTTGTCTGTGTAAACTATGTGTGCAGCTCGGTCATTGTCTCCAAGACAGACTCCCCCTGGAGACAAATAAAGTAAATCTTGAATCTTGAAGAAAAGAAAAGGGAAAAAATGTTTAAGGCCCTTAAATACTTGCACTTTATAGCATACTTGTTTAGCTCGTACCGTGGCTATACGGTTCAGTACAGGACACAAAGCCATGTAGACATCATCCATTCTCCTCCCTGACTAGTTATAAACAGACTAAACAAGGTTTACACAAGTGGAACACACCCTCCGTTGCATGCAATAGGCAATATAAGTGCGCGCACGCACACACACACACACACACACACACACACACACAGGGGGGGGGACAATCGACACATTTCCATTTAATCAGTGATAAGGCAACAGATGGTGACAAAGCAACGTCTTCCCACATGGCTCTGAATGACACAATACACCACACTTCCTCAACGCAAAGGGCTTCGCTAATGAGTTAATTTAACCCTGAGTTCACGTCTTATACCCAAATGTAACAATGTCTAACTAAAATGAAGCCAATTATAGTTCTGTTCTGTGCAATTGTAGGTGTTTTCCCCAGCAATTGAATTGCTAATGATAATGATGCCATGATACTACAGCTAAGTGTAGCAGCACAGAACTGCCAGACTGCATGTGTATGTATTACTGCCTCTTCTATTGAATGAGAGTGAATAAGAGTGTGAGAAATTATTATAGAATGTAGGCCTATGTCATTTATATACCCTAGAGGTGTTGGGTGGACTTTTTTTTATTTTTATTTTTTTATCCCACGATTTTGTAACCCATTTTTTAACCCAGTGCCAATTCCTAATGTGATCCTGGACTCTACACACCCTCCACCAACCTGGGGAGGCAGCGGACTTGCCTCATGCTTCCTTCAAGGCATGAGGAGTCGCGCGCCGCATTCTTCTTTTCACCTGACAGGGGGGAGTTTCCCCCTGGTTGGACGTAGCGCGTGGAAGGAACACGTTATTCCAACCAGTTCCAGTCCCCTCCATCAGGCGCCCCGGCTGGCCAGGGGGAGGCAGTTCAGAGCCCAGGATCACTGCATGTTTTTGTGAGGGTATCTACTGGGTGTTGGGTGGACATGATAAAAATTTTGTGTGTTCCCAAGAAATGGAGGTCTAAAGAAAATCACTAACATGGTGAAACATCTTGATGACATCATCAAGATCTATTTTAGAGGCTTCTTTTTTTTCTGAGAGCGTACAAATGGAATGGTTGCATTTTTATGCTCTCAGAAAAAATGTTGAAAATGGGTGCAATTCCTCTTTAAATAGGCTGAAAAAACACTCATGTAGGTCCAACAGCTATTGAACAATTGCCAGGAGTTCTAAACAAAGCTTTACTCAAGGGGAATATTGGTTTACAAGTTTGCAAAGAATCAATTTAGGTCACACGCCTATCTTTATGGCCACTGACTGGAAAACAGCCACAACAAGTTCACAGAGACAAGAAAAAGTCATCGCACATAGTTTGGTAGTTTTCTTTTTCCTGGGAATGACTAATGGGCCTCTGAGGCCATTAGCAGTAGCCCCACTCCTCGGGTTATTTAGTAACCCGAATACAAATACCACGGTTTCATATCACCAAAGTCATTTATTGGGCGTGAGCTTTGATGATGCGGAAAGGCTCTCAAAATGATCCCTGTTGTTTCCTTGACTGGAATGCGTATAAACTCAGTTACAGTAGCATGTGGGATTTCAGAAGGTATAAATACCTGTGACCTCAAGGTTTTGTTCTCAATGGGGTTTTAGGCAGTTTAAAATTTGTGGATGGTTTACAAAGCATTCTGTGTCATTTCATTTCTAAGCACTTTTATACTTATGTAAATAAAGGGAACTTTACTTGACTAGGTTCTTGAGGTTGAATGGACACCACATCACTTCAGCTGAGAAAGTTGGAAAGAGTTGTCAAACTTGTCAGTAGCTAGATGCTCCTTTCTGATGATATCTTAGTACTTGCTAGTAGCTTTAGGCTTTATTGCTGGGCATATTTATATTATTATACCTGATTCTACTCTCGTTCTGTGCTTCCATGCCCCATGCTTTATACAGGGATGTGACCTCATAGCTTAAATTCAGGCCGGGAATCCATTTTTGGATTCTGTACAGTACGTACAGTATTGAAGAATACAATTCTTTTGCTGCTGCTAAATCAATATTTGACGTTTTTCTTTCTTTTTTTCAACCAAGGTTCATGTTTTAGGCTGTTATTAGAGAAAGTAAAAGATGGGTGTTAATCGTTCTACATTCCTTGCTTTATTTAGTTTTAGGTATTTTATCTATGGGAGGGGGCATTCGAACATGGCCCTAATTCAGAAATAGCTGATATACTGTACTTGTACTACTGTACTATGTTGCTGCATTATAATGATAAACAAAAAGATTGATTTTTGCATGGCATATTCACCTATATTGTACTATATTGTGCACGTTGATCTGGTTGCTTTCCAGTCCAGAATGTGCATCATGCACACTCTTCCACGTGAGTGGTCTAGCTGTGGTGAGGACACCGCACCGACACAGTCCAGGAGTGGCCAATAAAAAGTATACAATGTTTGCTCTCCGCCAGTCAGCCGCGGGCATGTCCCTACATTTGCTTAAACAGGAGATAGAAGATAAAAGATGTCATTTGCCTCTTTTTCTCCAACAGAAAGTTGACCCAGAGCCAACATTGCAAACTTTGTCATGTTGCAGCACATGGCAAGGTCATGGGGGTCTTTTTTTTGCAGTTAGATCAGGCCTGGATGTATCATTTTCCAATTGGGGGGGGGGGGGGGGGGGCAGCCGAAGATGGCATGAGGGCAGCTTCATTGCACGTAGCGTGAATACGTGGCGGGCGATGAAGCGGCCCTCATGCCATTTTCATTTAAATTATTTAGTTCTGTAACCCACAAGATTTACAGTATATCTTGTACAGGACTTGTATCAGGCAAGTAATACCATCAGTTGTTGTTGAAGTTGCAACAGACACGCAGCATGCATAAAGCTAAAGGTCTGACTCTGAGAATTTTCTGTTTTCAATGATGAAATGGTTCTTAGTGGTGCCACAATTGTATTTGGTTTGTAGCAGCAGTAGTGTTTCAAATCATTTTAAATATAAGCACTTAATTTTGAAATATTTTTGAAATATGGGTTGTTTTTCCATCATGTTTGGTCGGGCAGTCAGGGCATTTAGGGGGACAGTGCTCCCCCATGCCCATGCTTAGATCCGGCCTTGAGTTAGACTTTACTGTAGTTCTAATGCATTTTCTACACAGTGAAATTGTCACTACCAGAAATTGATAGACAGAATTGACAGACAGAATTGTTTTAGCACTTCCTATTCCTGACGCCGCTATTCCGGGGCTAAGCGTTGGAAAAAAGGGAACTGGCCACGTGATCACAGACATAGCGGCACAAAGGACATGTCTCATACAGTTCCTCCAGAGGTTAATGAGTCTAACGCTTCCTCTCTTGTTCAACTGCCCCACAATCTGCCCCATGGAGAGAGATGTGTAGTAACATCACAGGGATCACACAGACAGCAGGGGTGCCCCCACACCTTTTTCACCTGAGAGCTACTTTGAAAATGACCGGCTCAACAAGATCTACACATCAAAAATGTGATCATCCCATTTAGTGAAAACCCATTTACCCTAGAAAGTGGGAGCTTTGGAATAGTGGTGGTGGTGTTACTTAATGTTATACAGTGTCCAAGGATAATGCATTTAAATTGAAAAATACAGAGGGAGAATTCGAAGGGTTAGGGTATGGTTTTCTTGGTACTTCTTACCTGCACATCTGATCTACCTGCACAGCCTGTGTGATCTACTGGTAGGTAGATCACAATCTACCTTTTGGGCACCACTGACAGACAGATCGGGGTAGTGACACAATATGTCTTATTAGAGATTACCCCCTGGGGCACATGGTTCTCAGTGTCTCAGAGTGGGGAACAGTTTCTTTAAAGATGGGTGGGTGGGTGGGGGGGGGGGACTTTGGACTTCCTTTCAGAGTTCTTCATTTCTTTATGAGGTTCAAACTTGCCAATGAAAATACACAGTGCTATAGTATCAGTCATCAGTCAGCTGGATCACCTTGACACAAAGCTGTTTGTGAACCATGTACTGCACCTCCCTGGTGGTATGCACATTTAAAATACCCCACATCCCCCCCTCCCCCCACCCTCACAACACATCGTTTAATCATTAAAGTGAGAATGATTCACCCCAGACAATAGAGGAAGGCGTTCACGCATCTCATTTCAAAGTCAAGTTTCATTGTTTTGAAAAGCTGACATGGGGGACATTAAGCCTGTCCTCCACTCATGACACAAGTTAATTAGTTAGTTAGTTACTAAAAAACAGTTATTTATGGTGTCATTAAAGCCAACCATGGTGAAATGTATACAAATAGTCAAAAAGTGAGTCATAATCAACAATCTCATCATCTAGGCCTACATCATGGATCAGGCACATTGTGAGCTTTTTGATGCTGTGTTTGCAGTGATGGGTAGTAGCTTGTTACAAGTAGCTAAGCTACATAGCTTAACTACATTTTCCTGTAACTTGTAGTGTAGCTTACTACATTTGTTCTGGGAATAGCTTGTAGTGAAGCTACACTACTTGTTTCAAGTAACTTGTAGTGAATCTACGCTACTTGTTTCGAGTAACACGGATTGTAGCTTACTACATTTTCCCACACACATTTTCAAATTCCACCCATTTTTAATGTGTAAAAAAAAACCTCCACCGTCCCAGGTTCAAACCCACCCCTAAATTATTATTATTATGATTTTTATTTATATTATTTTACCATTATGATTATTGTTTAGAAGGTTGTACATTCAGTTGAGATATACTGTATATTTATATATATATGTAGTGTAAGCTACTTTTGTCGTGTAGCTTGTAGTGTAGCTTGCTACAACTTTCTGGGGATAGCTTGTAGTGTAGCTTAGCTACATTTTTTCGAGAGTGACAAGTAGTGTGTAGCTTACTACATTTTGCCAGTAACTTGCCCATCACTGTGTGTTTGTTGTGAACAGAGAAAGTGCAGCTGATCAGGCTGTAGGATGAATGTAATGATATAGAATTATATAGACTGACCTGTTTCTCTTCAGCTGTACTTGTTTCTATAGCTATAGTTTCTGTGCAAAATTGGTGCAACCTAAACATTATTGTAACCATTCCGGACACAACAACAAAAGCAACAATAAAATTGCATGCATTTGCCTTGTGAGTGTCTGGAGTGTTGGCTCATATTTGAAGGCAGTTAAATGAGGACAGGTATAGTGGTGTAGGAATGTAGTCCATATTCTCAAGTACTAAATAGGCTACTTGAGGTTAGAGGTTGTTAAAGGGGAATTCCTCCCACTTTCAACATTTTACTATCCTTATTATTACACCTTAGAGATGTAGTGTGGACGTTCCCTCATTCTGTGTTTCTTAGGTATGGAGGTCTGAAAAAAATCATTAGCATGGTGAAACACAACTTGATCACATCATCAAGTTATGTTTCACCATGTTAATGATTTTTGTCTTTTTAGGACCTATTTTTCTGAGAATGTACAAATGGAACCAAATGGACCCACCCGCTAGGGTCCATTTGGTTCACATTTGTACGCTCTCAGGAAATTTTAGAAAATGGTTGGAATTCCCCTTCAATTCTATTTCATACTCACAAATTCAGAGGAAAGTCGGCTACTTAGGAAAGTATGCATGAAATGAATGATCTTATTATTTGTTATCATTATAAAAATGTATAAAAAATGGCACTCTGTTGACCTCTAGTAGCATCCACAATAATAAAAAACAATCTAAGGCATGTTACTTAGAATAAAATAGGCTAAAATAGTAGCCTTAAAATAGGCTACTTATAGAAGCCAGACATCTTGGGACAAACAAGATAAGCAAGAAGAACAGCAGCAACAACAGAGAAAGTGTCTGTGCCTTTATAGAAACTAACTAAATAAATATGAATAGCAACATGTTAAAGAATAATAGCAGCAGCATGTAGACCAGCAGGGGCGGATGTAACATGTCCCATTTGAGAGAACATGTTGGAGGGGCAAGAGAAAATGGTATGGGAGCGGCTTCATGGGGGCGGTATGGGGTGGCTTCATGAAGCCGCACCCATACCATTTTCGGTTACAAGACTTTTATTAGTCAAGTATAAAGCACCAATAATAACATCAGTTGTTGCTGAAGTTGCAACAGACACACAGCATGCATAAAGCTAAAGGTCTGACTCAGAGAGTTTTCTGTTTTCAGTGATGAAATGCTGTTGGTTTAGTGGTGACACAACTATAGTTTGTTAGTAGCAGTAGTAGTGTTTCAAATCATTTTAAATATAAGCAGTGTAGTGGTACTTTTAGAAGTGGGGGGACGCCTCTTAAAGGGGAATTCCCCCCATTTTATTTATTTTTTTTAAAAAGGAAAAAGAAAAAGAAAAAAAGAAACTCATTAACATGGTGAAACACATCTTGATGATGTCATCAAGGTGTATTTCACCATGCTAATGATTTTTTTCAGACCCAAAAATATTTTAGATGTGAGAAGTGGGACTACAACCCTGAATATAAGCACTTAAATTTGAATATCTTGGGTTGTTTTGCATGGCATCGTGTTTGGGGGGCAGACTGGGTATTTAGGGGGGCATTGCTCCCCCATGCCCATGCTAGATCCGCCCTGTAGTACAGTCTGTCATGGCAGAAGTGAGGTAGGCTAATCGAGGCCACGATACTGGGGTATAAAAGCTAGATCTTAGACTATTTGTTTTAGCTTGTATTGTTCTGTACCTTCTGCCAGATGGTAACAGTTCAAACATGCAGGTGTCTGGGCTAGGTATAGTAAGTGATTTCACTTAGTTCAAATATTGATTTTTTTCCCCCTTTTTGGACAATCCTCCATACCAGGGGTTTTCAACCTTTTTGACACCATGGGGACCACCATTTATTCAGGATTTGAGCCGCGCACCACCATTTGATGACATTTTAGCCCCATAAGACCTAAAACTTAAGAATTATTTTGGTTTTGTTCACAATTCCAGGCTGGATTTTGTAAACAATACGGTGTCAGACTTCTTAATTAAATAGTGCTTCAGATGATAGATATTTTCACACTCTCAAGAGTTACATCTGGTTAACCAACTTTCCATTATTTAGCCTGGGGACCACCTGGAACCCTCTCAAGGACCACTGGTGGTCCCTGGACCACCTGTTGAAAACACCTGCTCCATACTATAAAGTGTGGTGACCATATAAGGAGTTCCTCCCTGTCTCACTGACCCTGGGGCCAAAAAAATAATAATCCTAGTTTCAGTTTGGACTTTGGGAGAAAAGCCTTTCCATCCAATGATGGGAGGTGGGCTTGATGATGATGTGCTGTTGCACTTCCCCTCACTGTAGAGTGTGTGCATGTGCACATCTTGCTAATCACTTACTATAGAAAGCTAGATAGTAGAATAGTAGAGTAGTGTTTGGAGGTAACTGCAGATAGTGGTGAGCACTTCAGAGTGTCACTGGTAAACCTGCACGAGTTCAAGTTCCATGCTGTCACCAGAAGGTGGCAGCAGAGAGCTATTGTTACAACATAATGTTGCGCTATTACAATACACATACTTTTATGTTTAATGTTAAAACCAACTCATTTGTAGCCTATATTGCTCATGTATTGATATTTGACATTACAAATGGACTGGGTGGACCCCCTTCCCTCTCTCTCTCCTTCTCCTTTGTTCCAAGCATTCCTAAAACCTGTGAGGTTGGTCCAATGGAGGAAAAAAAAGTCCATTGTGAGTGAATGTTTTTTTTTTTTTTTTTCTATCACACTATCATCACTGAACATGGCTGAAATTTACTCAAAACCTTCCTGGAGAAAAAAGTCAACCACCTCGCCCACCACCCACCCACCCACCCACCCACTTCAGACATCAGCCAGCAACATTATGAAAATTGCAATAATATAATTGTCCGGGTAAAATCACCCATGTTCAGTGTTCTGCCGAAGTAGTTTTCAGGTGGCAGCTCGATTGGATTTGGCCACATGCTCAGGCCGCTGCCGCATTGCCAACAGCTTTTTGTGGGAATTATTTTTTTCTTCTATGATCCTCACCAAGTGCTGCTTTCATAGTTAATTGAGAATGTAAATGAGTTGATGAAGTAAAACAATTAGTTGCATTAATTGCTTATCAAGGTGTGTGTAATATACCAGAGTGCCAGTTCTAATACTAATTCAATATCATCCCGTGGGCCAGATAAGGCCTTGAGTTTGACATATTTGGTGTAGGACATGATGTGAATATGCACAACACACCGGTAGTGGGTTCTCCTGCAAACCTCTGGTTCCAGGCACAGGGTTCGAATCCCTGCGGTGTGAGCTTGATGTTTCACATTTTTCCTATATGTATAATAATGTCATAATGTCAGTTAGAAATCAATGCCTTTAATTGTAATACGATATTGCACTTTTAATTACACTCTGCAGTTTGAATGTATAGTTATAGTATGGAATGTTAGTTATATAGAATAGTTCATGATGATCTTTGCTGTCTGATGTCTCTTCCATCTTAATCGGTGTCTGCATATAAATGTAGGAAAACCTAAATCAAATGTTTTGAAAAGGGCAAACGCCTAGTCAAATTGAAAAACAGCATTCACTTAATTGACAATATACCATGTAGATTGTAGTGAGGTAGCTCATATTGACTAATAATTTTTTGAAAATCCTTGAAAACGATGAAAAACGGTTACTGTATATCGTTTTTTTGGCATTTTTTTTCTATATATATGTTTTAAAATCCTCAAACAATGAATGTTGTCTGAGACTAGTATACACTATAGCCTGTTGTTTTTTTCAGGTTTGGTCATCCTTTGAGAATCCTTGAAAAGAATAACAAACTGATAGTTAGTATGTTGTCCAAAACCATAGTATTATAGCGTGTCATTTTTTTTGTACGATGAAATAAGGCATAATGTGGAAGTCTGACGTTTTCACCAGATTTCGTCATTTTTTGAAAATCGTCAAAAATCCTCAAAAGGAAGATTAACATTAAGGCCTTATATTTTTACCAGGTTTCGTCATTTTTCAGAAATCTTCAAAAATCAAAAAAAAGATGAAAAGCGGCATGCTGTGCAAGACCGTAAGGCTATAGCCCTGCGTTTTTGCCAGGTGTCATCATTTTTCAGAAATCCTAAAAACGATGAAAAACCATAAGGCTATAGCCTTGCGTTTTTTTTCTT